>ULGV01000003.1:242811-356111 GCA_900519065.1 Yarrowia hollandica | reverse complement strand
GGGGGGGGGGGGGGGGGGGGGGGGGGGGTCAGTGTTATTGACTCGACCACGAAGAGCATCAACAGTTGACCGACATGATATCCACTGAAGAACGGATCATGCTGACGACACCTTGGTGTATGGTGCTTGATTTTGAATGAACTGCTTGATTTGATGACATCTCTCAAGGATGAGGAATCAGAGCATTCAGACCAGAAATCGACCGAGTGGATAAATGTTCAACGAACTGAGAAAAGCGATGTCATTGCTTGCTCAGTGTATTGTTCGCTCAGGTTGCTCAGGTTGCTCAGGTTGCTCGGGTTTACAGCTCGGGTCGTAGTTCGCTTCTCTCACTACTCCACGAGTCTCCTACAAGTAGGACACCGATTCGAATACTCACTCCAACAAGCAATACACCCAAAATGAACAATATGTCCACAGGTCAACACCTTTGGGATATTCTTATCTGGAGCCTGCACTCCACTCAACCCTCCGGCCTTCATACTCTCTCTACAAACGACACAAATGTCGTTTGACTCGTTGATCTGCTTCTCCGACGCATCCTGGAGGTTCCAATAAAGGCCGTGGAAATTCGGCGTCTTTCTCGATTTGATCAATTCTCGAGTTCCTGAAATTGTGATGCGTAAAGTCTTGTAAAACTCTCGGAAAATATGCAAGGGAATGCAATAGTCGCCCATCAGGGTCGCTGAAAAGACGAAATAGGCCATCAGTTTGGCGGTGGTGACGGTAAAACCAAGCAGAAACAGCCAATACCGTTTACTTTTCACCAACTGGCCCTTGGAAAGACACATGTAAAGAAGCGCCTTTTCCACAAGATCAAAGAGCATGATTCCCGTGGACCCCAGCAACGAACAGAACAGAATGGTGATTTCAAACAAAAACACTGAAATCACCATGGATGGAGTATCGTTCAGTTTGCGCAAACAGTACCTGATCCAGAGAATGTCAGTCATGTGTAGAATAACCAACGCGAGAATCAAACGGGGGTATCTCATGACCACTCCGCTGTTTGGATACTCCAGGTACACATACCTCGTTCGCACGGTGCACATCCAATGGAGACCCTTGATAAACAGCAAGGTGGCAAACATGCCGACAAATCGGCGATTCAGCTGCGCTCGGAACACAAACAGCTGCATTGCAAACTCGGAGATTGTGTACACGGCCCGTTCCTGGAGATGGACCACTTCCCTCGGATGCAGGGCTCCAAAGAAGATGCGCTGGAGCGATCTGCCAAACAGAAAAACGGCGAAAATGAGCGCGACACAAAAGGACAGCAGCCCGACTTTGGTGAGAGGCGTGGGCGCCATCTCATACAGTTGTGTGAGACTTTCGCCTGGGTGGTGGGCGTGGCTACTCATGTCATGTGCCGAGGTTCGGTACAAGTATCGTAGTGCAAAGGAGTAGTTTGTGTGATAGTGCGTCTGTGTAGCTGAGTGATTTAATGGTGGTGGCAGTGGCAATGCCGTGGGTCGAGAATGGCGTTAGTGAAGTGAATCGGAACTGCTGCTAGACCAGTGGATAGCAAAAGATATCAAGTCCAAAGTCTCACCCTATTTGAAATTCATTTTCCATTTTCAGACGCGCATGCATGCACGCCCCTGATGTGAGCCAAATCCTGGTGAGGCTGATAAGGGCCGAGTGACGGAGAACAAGTAATGGGTAAGAAGAAGAAACGAGAAAAGGGTAAAGGGAAGAAAACGAGGGGGGAAAACGTCCCTTATATATAAACTCCCAAACACGTTTGTGTCACTCGTACACAAAAGCGACGTGTTGCTGCAATTATATATCACACGCTCTTGGCTGCATAGTAATACGATAATACAAGGACATGCCACTTCATGTGATTCCATTGCAGGGAACATGATTGGAACACAGACGGGACAACGAATGATTAGTAAGCGGAAATTTGGGGTCGGTACGCATTTTGAAAATGGCATTTTTCACACTGTTTATTGTGTTTACTTAATGTCTTGGTTGATCAGTCTTAAGTAGTTGTTGAAAAATAGCGGAAAAGTTAAAGTAAAATTTGCGAAAACTAAAGTTGCTCCAAAACTTTCAGTTCTAATGTGATGGGTGTGAAAATTGATCCAGAGACTAATACTGTCTTTATCAAGAGCCTGTCAAAAAGCGGGCTGAATCCGCTATTTCTAATAGCAAATTGATGACGGGTCAAAAGTGCCGAGGTAAACAGAACCTTAAAGGGGTTAAGGTTGGGGCCCGAAAAAAAGACGAAAATAGAAATGTAGAAAAATCAGAGATTTAGTAGGAAGTGGTGGAGGTGAGGAGGATGGGGGTTATTTAGTGGTATCAAATTGTTTGGATGGAGGAGGCGAGGTTGGTGGTGTTATTGGGTGGCTGAAATTCGGTCGGTGGAAGAAGTTATCTCAAATGTGTGACTTGCTCAGGACTATCCCTTTTTACGACATAGGGTAGTGGTATCATTTATGAGGTTATGAAACTCTGGGGGTTTTATAAATTGCACCAAAAGAACCGCCTGCGTCATGTGACTCTGATGGTATAAGGAAAAGTATACACTTTAGTATTGAAATAAGTAGTTGTGTGGTGCTTTATTCGTACCGCATTGAAGGTTAATCCCGAGTCTCAGCCATGTAAGTTTTCACTCACCTGCTCCATACCGCATTGAAGGCTAATAACGAGCGTTTGACACTTCAGGTGCAACAGAGAACGACTCCTACATTCAGTCCTTGGGAACGAGCAGGTGGGGAGATTTTGTGGCACATGAACAGAGATGACAAAACGTATAGACAGGCTTAGAAGATGAGTATTCTGACTGCTCCAACCAGACGGTGGAGATTTCTCTCACAGTGTCGTCTGCATGCGTTTTCTGGCACTAGAATGTTACCGCATTGAAGGCCAAACACGAGTAATTGCCATTTCTGTAACTCTGGATAAATCCAGAGAGTGACAACAGCACCCACATTCTACAACATTGGGCCAGTAAAAAGATGTAGCAGCGAGACACACGAACAAACCAAGCTCGCCGATTGCTCTAGACCCCTTACCATTACTCTGTTCCTCGGTTTGCTCAAGTTATCAGGTTTTCCTCTCACCGCATTGAACCAAGCATAACCCCAACTAACATTACTTATCATCTTGGCGTTAAAGCAGCGAAATATCGGAAATATTGTACTGAAATTGGCACGTTTCTTTCGATATTGGTTTAGAACATACTTGGTCTCCATCCTCTCATATTCTTTTTGTTAGCGTATCTCCCCCGTAACATCGAAATAGGTACCCCCAGCTGACTTTTTTCTTCAACTATTTTAAACTGATGCTAACTGTTCCCAACTATTGCAACTTCTCTACACACTACTATTCCCAACCCTTACAACTAACATGGATACATCACTGAAGGGACTGTTTACACCAGTATGTATCCCGACAAACCAGTATAGTGCCCGTACTCGTATCATGTATTGTAGTCGAACCATATTGGTACCGGTACTCACAATCGCGTCGTACCCGTTCCCCCCCTCCCTCGCCGTGTTTTTCCGTGTTTCATTTCTCAGTAGAACCACCGAATTCTACGTCAATGCTCGCCATCAGTTCAACAGTACTGAGACGATGGAAAAAGAAAAAGAGACGTAAATGAACACTGGGAACGAAGGGTCGATTTCCGTCTGTTTCTATACAATTTCGGTGCCAGTGTTATTGGGTGCTCACTGTCTGTTATTGGTATCGTAGCTCACTCACTCACTCACTCACTCACTCACCAAACCTAATCACAAACTTTGATAATAATTTTTCATTTGGTGCACATCATTTCAACCTCCAACCAACATGGGCAAGTATCCTCGAAAGAAAAACAACAAGAACAACCGGGATTCCAACGACGACGGGCGACGAAAGTCCGGCTGGGATGACGTGGTCAAGGAAAACGAAAAATGGGAAACCTACTACAAGGCCCAGGGCATTGTGCCCGAGGCCGAATGGGATGCCTTCAAGGTTGCTTGTCAGTCTCCCTTGCCTGTTTCGTTCCGAGTGACTGGCTCCACCGAGCTGACCGACGAAATCCAGGCCGCCATTGTCGACGATTACGTGCCCCATTTGTCCGGACTGGTGTTTGAAGGAGAGGAAGTGGTGCCTCCTCAGAACATCAAGTTCTACCCCAACAACCATGGCTGGCAGTTCAACGTGCGAAAGACCGTTGTTCGAAAACAGCAGCTTTTTGCCCGATTCCACCGATTTCTCGTCCTGGAAACCACCGCCGGCAACATTTCTCGACAGGAGGCCGTTTCCATGATCCCTCCCATCCTGCTCGACGTCCAGCCCACCGATGCCGTTCTGGACATGTGCGCTGCTCCTGGATCCAAGACTGCCCAGCTGATCGAGGCTGTCCACGCCGGAGGAGATCTCAACCCCACCGGATTCGTCATTGCCAACGACTCCGACTACAAGCGTTCCCACATGCTGATCCACCAGGTGCAGCGACTCAACTCGCCCAACCTCATTGTCACCAACCACGACGCTCAGATGTACCCCAAGGTTGCTGTCAGCGTCAAGGGCGTGGATGGAGCCAAGACCAACGAGTACCTCAAGTTTGACCGAATCCTGTGCGACGTTCCCTGTTCCGGAGACGCCACCATGCGAAAGAACGTCAACGTGTGGCCCGACTGGACCCCCGGAAACGCCCTGGGTCTCCACCAGCTGCAGCTCAACATTCTGATGCGAGGAATCCAGCTGCTCAAGCCCGGAGGACGACTGGTGTACTCCACCTGTTCTCTCAACCCCATCGAGAACGAGGCTGTTGTTGCCGAGGCTCTGCGACTTGCCAAGGGCTCCGTCCATCTGATTGAGTCCCGAGGGGATATCCCCAACCTCATCAACTCTCGAGGAATGTCCGACTGGAAGGTCCAGGCCAAGGGCAACAAGGACGGCTGGAACTCCAAGGGCGACGAGGGCTGTGCCGACTCTTGGTTCCCTCCCACCGACGAGACCATCAAGAGCCAGCTGTCCAAGTGTATCCGAGTGTACCCCCATACTCAGGACACTGGAGGTTTCTTCATTGTGGCTTTCGAAAAATCCAAGGACGCTGAAGAGGACGATAAGAAGAGGGTCTCTGAGGCTGAAGATGAGACCAGAGATAATAAGCGGGTCAAGGTTGATGCCGAGGATGTGCTCGAGGCTGCCAAGGATACCGTGTCTGACGCTGTCGAGGGAGTCAAGGAGGGAGTTGAGGCTGTTGCTGACGCTGCCGAGGCTGTCAAGGAAAAGTTTGAGGGTGTTGTTGCTGACAAGACTGAAACTTCTGAGACCGCCGAGGAGCCCAAAAAGTCCAAGAAGATGCCTTATGATGCCAACGAGGAGCCCTTTGTGTTCGTCGACCCCTCGCATCCCGAACTGCAAAAGTGCTGGGAATTTTACAAGTTCAACGACAAGTTCCCCCGAGACTCCATGATGGTGCGAAACCACACCGGTGAGCCCACCCGAACCATCTACTACACTTCGCCCTCCATCAAGCCCATTCTGGAGCTCAACGCCAACCGACTCAAGTTTGTGCATGCTGGAACCCGGTTCTTCACTCTGCAGAAGAACGAGGATACCTGCAAATGGCGAATCCAGAGCGAGTCCGTCAACCGGGCCTTCCCCTACATCAACGCCCGAGTGGTCAAGGCCAACCTGGACATTGTCAAGTTCCTGGCCACCACCGAGTTCCCCAAGTTTGAGATTCTCGAACAGGAGTTCCCTGAGTTTGCCAAGGAGGTCAAGGACTACACCGAGGGCTGCCTTGTGCTCACGGCGCAGTACAATGACCGTGAGATTTGCCTGCCCATGTGGCGAGGCAAGATGAGCGCCAACCTGATGATCAACAAGCAGGACAAGGAGGAGTTTATGCACCGAGTGTTCAAGGTGGAGGGAGTCAAGACCCGAGGCCAGAACAACCAGCAGAAGAAGCCTGTTGCTGCCGAGTCGCAGGAAAAGGCCCAGGGCCAGGCCGAGGCCGCCAAGGCCGTTGAGGATGTGCAGAAGGAGAATGAGCAGGCTGAGATTGCCGAGGAGGTTGTTGAGGAAAATGTCGCAGTCGTCAACGAGTAGAGAGCGTAGTAGCGAACGAATGAGCTACGAGTGAAAGGCGGCGCATGGCAGGCTACCCGAGTGAATAGCCGTAGAACGAGCTACGAGTGAACGAGCTGGACTACCGGCGTCGAATGACGAATACCCGTAGGCTATGGGTGTCTGTTTGATTGAGTAGCTACTCTGTATAGCTAGGTATGTATTTGGACAGGATAAAAATAGATTGTGTTAGAAATGTTTTGTAGACTAGTGAAGGTCGGAGTTTTCTTGGTCGGCTGTATATGGAATCATAGATGTTCTGTAGTTGCAATCACGGTACACTTAAATAAAACAAACCATACACTACGACTACTCGTACTTGGAAGACGGACAAGAAAACAGTGATATCTCGAAATATTTGTATGTGGATAAAGAAATATAAAGAAGTATTTGTTTAGAACTAATTGTCGCTGTATCTTCAGGGTTTCTTTAACGAAGTCTAACTAAATATCAAACTAAATAGTACAAGGAAAAAGACGCTGTTCTCTACTGTATCGTTTGTATACTGCTGAAAACTTAGAGACTCAACCATTGTACAAAAGCTACTGAAATATTGTACAGTACTCTACAGGTAGTACATTTCCATGGCCTCGATCGTCTCTCTCTCTCTCTCTCACTACAATCATCCACTAATTTAAGAATTATGGGTTAAAGAAAGGCAACTAGCGTTACGGGCTCCAGCTTACGCGTATCATGTCAACACCTACTGAATAGGGTCCATGGAGAGAGTGACGAGCCGTGCATTGTTACAGGCGGCAGCGGCAGCCTCAATAGCAACAGGACGTAGCTCCCAGTGTCCATCGTCAACCTGGCAGGCAAGGAAGCCCTGGTTATCGTAGGTCAGTCGGTTGTCGTGGTCGTGGTCAACATTGAAGCCGGTGAGTCCGTGTCGCACCTGGTTTCGGTCGGTCCATCGCATAGAGGCCTGGTTTCCTAGCTGAACGAACCGGCCAGTGTTGGCATCGACCATCTGGCCTCGGTAGGACAGTTGGGCGTTGATGGGGTCGTACTGTCGATCGTTGGAGATCATCAGTCGGCCGTTGTTGTAGATAACTCGGTTGTTGTCCCACTGGTCGCCGTGGACTCGCAGCCGAGAGTTCTGGTAGTGGGCTCGGCCGTTCTGTCGGTCTCCGTTCAGAGACACGGCAATGGGATTGGCGCAAGGAGAGTGGCCGGTGAACACCTGGTACAGGTGGTCGTGAGATCGCTGGTCGTAGCTGATATCGTAGGCTCGTCCGTACGAGTCCACGGGGCAGGCCTGGAACTGCTGCTGGCCATTGTTGTGCTGCCAGTAGACCCGGTTGTGGCCGTGCTGTCGCTGGTATCCAATGGCGCTGGATCGTCGGTCAGACAGAGCCAGACGGCCGTGATCAACGCCCACGTACTTGTTGGAGTGGTTGTGGACAATATTCAGATCTCCCTGAATGTCCACATACACGTTGACGGACTTGAGGGGAGTGCCGTTCACGTCCTGGTTTTTGCCAAAGTACAGGTGTCGGCCGTCGGTATGCATGGCCAGGTTTTGCTGGTCCCATTCCCGTCGTGCGTTCATATGGTACACGTAGTCCGACTCGGGCCACCGGTAGGACGACTCGTCCACGTACTTGGGCGAGTAGTCGTGGTCGTGGTGGCCGTGGTGGCCGTGGTGTCCGTGGTGGCCATCGTGGCCATCGTGTCCGTGGTGGTCACCGTGGTGGTAGTCAGCAGCCATGACAGAGGCAATGAGAGCTAGGGCGGTGATGGAGAACTTCATGGTCGAGGTGGCGGGACGAGGGAGATACTTGTGTTGGTCGATGGCCATGTAGGAGGGGATCCATGTGGGTTTATATGTTTCCAGAGAACAAGCGGATCATTTCGGGTATCGATCGATGGGTAGACATTGTTTGGAGTATCTCGATTGAGCATGTGTTGTGGGGGTGTATGGGGTGTAGACAAGGTAGGGTTGGAGTTGAAGAAAAAGAAGAAACAAGAGAGGTGAAAAAGGAGGAAGAAGAGGGACAGGAGGCAAAAGAGGAGAAGGAAGGGGAAGATAAAAAGTGGACAAAATTAACAATAGAGAAAACAAGAAAACAACCTTACTACGAGGCGGGAGTCAATGGACAATTTTATCAACTCCAATTTCAAGTGACATGTTTGCGTATCCCTATGGAGTACCCACTGTACTGTACCGTACAGTAACGGTACTGCGAACGATACATCCAACAGGACACTTATAGCTAATCATACCTCAACTCTACCAGTCCGGCTTCTTCTCCTTGTCCTCTACTCTGGGTATCTCCATTGAGAGTATCGTTCCTGGAGCAGGTACATCCGGTCCAATATCGCTCTTTGCAGTTTCCACAAACTTGAAGAGTCCGTTTCCAGAACCCCCAGCAAGAAAATGTCTCAATTGAGAACTCGAGTGTCTTCTTTTCAACCCCTGCGGGAACTATTAACCCGGATATTCACTCTCCTTGCACCCAACGTGCTCCAACATCCAAATTCAGAACACTGGAGCCCAGTAGGCGCCTGAATTGTTTCCATCCCTGCAGTAGCTCATTCGAGCGTGTTATTGGACAGGGGTGGTAATTGGTGCCTGGACAGAGCAAGGTGTATAAGGTGGAGTTGAGGAGGGCAACTGTATGGAGAAGTAAGCAGGTCAAGTAGTGAGAAAAGGAGATCAGTGGTTCTTGGGGGAACAATCGAGTGTAGTCGCTTCTTGTGTTTTCATCCATCATTATACATTGATCTGAGTATCTTTGTCACTTATAGATGAACTTGTAATGTACTCACCGCATGATACGAAACTACAGTACATACTGCCAAGATTCGTATATATTTATCTGATTGTTTTCACCTCCATTGGAAATGTCTCACTTTTCAATATGCTATCTCCTCCTACTCGTACCTGGTAACTCCCCCCGCCAAGGAATGTCCACAGAGTAACGTCAGGTGGAAGACACGGTTTGGAAAACAGCTGCAACTTCTAAATCCATAGAAACCGAATTGGATCAACAACACTTTTCAGAGCTGTGTGAAATCACGTGGATCAGTATCATCTTGTTGGAGCTACAATAAGCATACATCTACCACAGTGTACTACTGGTACGATACTTGCCAACCAAAAATATCAACCAACAGTCAGATAGTTTTTCCTGAGAAACCGAAGAGACCCACAGCTTCTTTAAACACATATACGATACAACACTACCAGTACAGCACTGTAGCTATTAGCACCACCCCAATACAACCCTCGGTTAGACTGTGTTACATGGTAATAGCACAAAAAGCTCAGAAATCGCCCTACAGAAAAACGGAGCACACCACAACAACCTGCCCGCTCCAACGATTCCAACCATACAACTCCCACACCTCCTTCTCCACACCACGACAAATTCCTACTTTTATCCACTTCTCACATTTTCATACAAATAAACTTCCCCTTCCTCGAGCTAAGCCTCATCACGCTTGAACATAACGTGTCTATCTCCTGGAGTTACAATCACGTGACACCGTTAACAAGGTACACCTCCAAAATACATTAAATCCCTTGAAAACTAACCAAAAAATATACATGTCACGTGTTCCACCCCCCATACACTCTCTCCAATGCGCCTCTTTACGGACGCACGCGCCTCACCATTTTTTTCCCTTTTTCCAAAATTTCAAACATTTTCCAAAATAAACTTTGTTTCATCTGCACGGCAAGACCATAATAAAAGTTGGGTTTAATATATACGACGGCGTTCGCGGAAAGAGGGGTAGTTGGAGGAGGGTAAAGGGGGTGGGTTTTGCACATGTGATGGGTCACGTGGTCTTGAGATCATGATGCACGCGTCACGTGACGAAATGTCTTCAAAAACACCCCCCCAACCCCCATTGCTACACTGCCCGACATAGCCCCTATAACGTAAAGTGCACAGCCGTATGTTTCCCCGTGCGCTATCTTGGCGTGGTCTATTTTGGGAACAGAAGAGGCTGGGGTACGTAGATATATATGGAGGTGGCAGGTGTCAGGTACGGACACAAAACGCAAGTGACACAGATACAAACACGGACCGATTTATCGTCACGGCTACTCTCGACTGGAAACGATTTGAAGCAACAACAGAGGTTTTACTTACAGCTTACGATAGTATACTTTCCGTCTTTACAACTTGGATAGTACACTTTTCATCTTTAACCAACAACGACAGGTCAACCCCATTTCGACAGCTGTCCCTTTTTCATCTTTACAACAACAACAACCCCCAGTTCGATCACTCATCTATACAACCACCATCTACACAACCATGGCACCAATGGCACCGATCCAACTATGTCCACAGGCCCTAGTACAGCCACTAATCTCGCTGGGGAAAAGAGATATTGCATCTAGTGCCAAATCGACAGGAGAAGCGTTCAAGAGCTGGGACACGTGCATGGACAACACGTTTTGCAAAATCGTGGCAATTGTGGGCATTGTGCTGGCAGGCATGTTGGTTTTGTGGGTTTTGACGGCGTTTTTCCGGTGCTGTTTTTTTGGAGTGTCGGCCTTTGGGGCCTGTTGTGCACTGTGCTCCTGTTGCTCCTGCTGTTGCAACGACAAGATTAACAGAGAGGCTCAACAGGGCAACTATGCGGCAGCAAATAACCCGGCCATGTACCCAGCCTCGAATCCCTACCAGGCGTATAATTACCAGCCACAGCCGGTTTATGGCAATCAGTCCAATGTGAACTTTGCCCCGGATTACTATGTCAACAATAGGGAGGTGGATGACTATGAGATGAAAAAGTATCCCAAGGTGAATACTTATGAGGTTCCTGCTGAGCAGAGGTAGCATGAGCGAAGCGATGCAACCGATGAAACACAAGCCACACGAGAACCGCGAGCAACATGAACAACATGAGCAAAGAGAATGTTGTTGCCAATGATGCAGGTACAGCTCTGTACCACACAACGTCCATGATATGGGACACACGGCTATGGCTACACTACAATTGATGATTTACAGTACTGTACGTAACTAACATGATATATACGAGGTGTTGAAGTTACGCAACTACAGAGTGTAAAGAGGCGTTAATGGCAGTGCAGTAGGGAGACACAACAAGGTGTTGATAGTCATGCAAGTAAGAGTAATTATTTGTCGCTCTCTCGTTCAGTGTATTCATTGTTTCGAACAGATTTGGTGGTGTTTTTTTTATCAGAATCATGTGTTTATAACGAGTATTGGGGTACACTCTCTGGAGCACTCTAGATACCACTTTTCAATATCAGCTCTAAAAGATCCCGCCATTCAACTGACTGAAAACGGCAGTATACCACCACAACATTACGAATGTTTTAGCTGAGAACGAACATTTTCACTTTGTGTATGTACGAGCAGTTTCCGAACAATTGCACTCTTCAGATTTTCCACATCTTCTCTTTTGACCCAGTTGTACAATGTCCTTAAACGTCTCTCGTTTATTTAGTTTACTGCGTTGCAGTGAACACGATGTTCCTTGTTTGAAAGGTAGGAAGCTCTATCAACCACACACCAACAAGTAACATCTTCAAACATAAATATTGCTAGGTACGGTATATAATCTAGCCCCTAGGATTGGCGATACAGAGGCACTGAATCGAACGCCTTTGTAGAGCGTATGTGTAAAAAATCGTATAGTATCACTCGTAGACACCATAGCTCTCGTCATTCGCTACCAATGTTACCATCGCTACCATCGCTACCATCGCTACCATCGTTAGCTACGTTTACGACGGTTAGGCTCGCGATGGTGGCTCCCTCCACGCCCTCCAACTATTCACACAAAACTTTGCTCCCCCCACAACTCTGTCCCCCTCACTTCAAAAATCATAGTCCTCCTCCCAGTTGCTCTGCTTGGCTACTCCCTGAGGTCCGAGTCTCTGGGCGTATTCAAAAGGCGAGTAAAAGTTCAGCTTTTCGTCCTCCACCGAGCGTCCAGACTCGGCAGCCCGCCGAGCAGCCTCCTGCTCAATGTACACCATGGGGTCCTCCAGCTGCTTGTCTCCCGTCTGAGTATGAGGATGCATCTGTTCAGGAGGAGGAGCCTCGTGGTGAACAGGTAGAGGGTTGGCCTGGTTCTGGTTCTGGGCCTCAGACTGGAATCCATTCTCCTGGGAAGCGCCCTCTCGTTTAAGCTGCTCCTTGACCTCTTCTCTGATATCCTCTCCGTCCTTGTTGACAAGCTTATCTCCGTCTAGAGTAACCTCATGGTTTCCAATACGTCGCATGAGGTTCATGAAGGACGACTTTTCAAACTTGGACTTGTCGGCCTCCTCCAGAGAAGAAGCAATCTGACGGGCAATGGACGCAAACTCGCCATTTTCGTCCGTTTTGATGTCGATTTCTTCTCGGGAAATATTATCGGAAATATGTTCAGCCTGGCGGTTGAGAGCATCGGTCTGATCATACCGATACGTCTGTTCCAGGGGGTCCTTTTCCACCTCTTTACCCTTGTCGACCGTCTTGGTCATGGACTCTTCAACCGCTCCAAAAGCAGCCTCGAAAGCAGCGTCCTGGGCGTTTTTCGTCTCAGTCTTGTGTTGCTGCTGATGCTCCGCCTGCAGCCCATAAGTGGAGTTCATCAGCTGACTGTTGGAGTACATGGGGCCGAAAGAAGACATGCTGCCCATCATTCCGTTGGACATTTGGGGCTGCACTTGATGCGACTGGGGACCCGGACCCTGTCTCATGAAATCCTGGCCCCAGTTGGACTGTTGAGAGTGTTGCTGAGACTGGGGACCCAAGTTCAACTGACTGAAAGACTGAGCCCAGTCGCTTTGCCCCCCCATCTGAGGCTGGCCCATTTGTGCCATTTGGCCACCCATTTGTGGTCCCTGCCCCATTTGTCCGTTGTGCATCTGAGCAAACTGCTGCTGCTCAAAAGACGACTGGGCAGGACCAGCTTGGGCAAACTGCTGAAACTCGTTGTTCAGCTGCCCGCCTTGTGTTTGTGTTCGAAACTGCTGTCGTTGAGCGCCAGGAGCGCCCCCAACTCGGTCCTGCTGAAGCGACCGATCTGCCTGCGCGTGTTTCGACAGGTTCTGTAGGGCGTTGGAAGGTCCACAAGATGCCATTTCGTTTGTGTAAGGTGTAAGTGCGTTGGTGTTGTTGTTTCTGTCTAACTTGTGAATGCGTCTGTGTAACAGAAATGTGGTTCGTTTGCAAGTGTGTCGTTTGTTCCGTCTAGATGCACTCTTCAGGTCACATTAGGTTGTGGATTTTCTGTGGGGTTCGGTAAACTTAATGTCCGTGAATAATGCGGAGAAAAAAAAAGAGAAGGGGTAAAAGAGGGGTAAAAGAGGTCTGAGGGGGAAACTGAAGAGATGACAGTGTTTTAATCACGTGACGCATTAAACGGGTACAATTTTTTACTCCTCTCCATATATCCGCCACCAAATAACATGCCTCGGTTAACGGTCGGAATAGACTGGCCTGATTAACGGCCGTCGAGTTTATTTCTTAAAAGTTTAGTATTCACGAACCGAGGCACAGTTAATGACTAAGCGATAGGCGATAGAGTGGAATGTCGCGGGTTCGATTTTCGCTTGGGATTGTGTTTTAGATATGGACGTAAATGGTATGAAAATATAGCTCTGGAAGAGTTGATTGTAAGGGTGTAGTTCGTTTTCCAAAATGTCGATTACTTGTGGAGGTATACTTGTTTTGGTGTTTTATGTCAGCGTGAGTCGAATTTTGGACCAGAAGGAGAACTGGAGCTATTTTACTATGGCTAAACACCTCACTACTCGTCTCCTTTTCGTACACTATCTCGTTCCAACTATTACGAAGGCCATCTCCATACTAACCTTGTCAAGCAACAGTGAAAGTACGAACATCATTCAAACGGGCCCACCATAGCCGTAAACAAAAAAGTATGTTAACAAACCCCTGTCGAAATGTCTCAAATAACACATCTGTCTTTTCCTTTTCCCCAGACCCCTCTTGTGGGCCATTCTGGACCGGTATCCCCCTCCCCACCTCTCATTGGCCATTGCTTCCGGTTGGGAGCTGCTTAGTAACATTTAAGGTTTGTCGCAGCAAATAATGCAATTGGGCAGGGGAGAGTATGAAGATTCAGAAGTGACGCAGCACAACCAGAGAAGCACACACACAACCATGGCCAGCCGACTTTTTTTCAAGGTGAGTATGCCCCAAAGGAATTGCGCTCATTCTGCACATAACTAACACAGACCGCCACTCCTCTGAGTTTCGCCGCAATTGCTGTGGCCTCCGCCCCCGTGGCTTTCGCTGAGTCGCCTCGACGATCCATCTACGACAATGACAAGCAGGAGGAGCAGGTGGCTCCCGTCCCCGGCACTGTCGACACCGGCAAGGCGCGAGAGGGCGACCTTGAGCAGTTTGAGAAGAAACACGGCGTTTCTGTGGAAAACGTGGGAGGAGTGACCATCAAGTCTCCCAAGGCTCTGGAGGGCAACATCAAGGTTGCTCGAGAGTGGTTTGCCGACAAGGTGGAGCAGGGCAACCAGTACATTGACGAGGCGTTCAACAAGTACCTGGCGGTGGAGAACAGCGTGACCAAGACCGTTGCTGAGCTCAAGTCGCCCCAGGAGGATATCCTTCCCGCCGGCATCTACATTACCGTTGCTGCTCTTTCCGGCTCCATTCTCACCCGAAACCGAAACATTCTGTTCCGATCCGCCATCCCCCTGGCCTTTGGCGTGGCTGCCTTCTCCTACTTCCTGCCCCAGACCGCTCACAACACTGGCGCTCTGGTGTGGAAGTACGAGCAGAAGGTGCCCGAGGTGGCCAAGGCCCATGTGGACGCCAAGGAGTCCGTGGACAGCTTTGCCAAGAACGTGCGAAAGGCTCTTGATGATGGAAAGACGTCGCTTGAGAGCGGAGTCCACAGCACACGAAAGTTTATTGCCGACAGCACCGGTCTGCAGCTTCCTGACGCTGACGCTGACGCTGATGAGAAGAAGAAATAGAGAGATTAATGGGCAGTGGTGGTAGATATGAGAATATATGTTACCTGGATGATGGTAGATATGAATGTTACCTGGATGTTGGATACTGGACGGTGTCTGTAGGGTGGTTTTGACTGACTCTGTGATCAGTGTATCAGTTGTAGATGGTGTCGATGCGTTCATGAATCACGCTGGGGGTTGTAGATTTGGGAACTTCGCTGGTGCTGTACTGGTAGTTTACGATAAGGGAAGCGGTTCTTGAATAACCTTGGGTGGAGGAAAGCCAACAGTTAGACGTAGAATGTGTACTGTGTAATGAGTGCAGGTGAGCCAACAGAGCGAAATTTTACTTATTGCGAAAAGTGCAATTGTGGTGCATTTGTTTCATTCACGGACTGATTGTGATACTGGTACACTGTAGTGGCTGTTTCTGATGATCTGACCATGTTCCCTGTTCATGGTTAACTAAAGGGGAGAACAACTGCAATAAAAGCTCTACTTTTGTTTACAGTACGAGTAGCTACTGTAATTGTTATAATTGGTCATTTGAAGAAGCAGTTATACAAGCATTCAGTGCAGCCTCAAAGACGGCAATTTTTCGTCCAGTTTTCGATAAAATACACAATAAACCAAATAACACAAAATGCACTCTTCAGAATTTCCCCCAGTCCTCTCCCAGTCATATTATCTACGCCGCTTTCCTCCCCTCCTCTTCCCGCCCTCTCTCTTAAACGAAGGCGTTTTTTGTTTATCTTGTTGGCCCTCCCACCGTATTTGTGTCTCCAAATTGTAATAGACATGTTTCTTCTTTCTCACTCTTGTTTTTTCACAACAGAACAACTCACTAACAGTCAGATACCACAGAAACAATCATACCGAAGACACATCCTGGATACCACAGATACAACCACGATACCTGACCAGCTTGATACACGATTCCACTTTCTACAATACCAAGTCACGACAGTTGTGACGTGAATCAGATATCCCATACACAAATGTCCTCACCAAAACGCTTTTCGCTATTTAGGTCGCGTGAAAACTCAGTGACACGTCTGTGTAAAGACGTGGAAAGCTCCATCAAGGAGTTTGACCGCCACCTGGCCATGCAAAAGGCCATCACCAACAGAATCGAGTTTTGGGCATCAACTCTGGACGACGAAGATATCTCCAAGGACGCAGAAAAACTAGCCAAGGCGCTCAGAGAGTACTGGAGCGAGGAAGAAAAGCTCAAGGAGGCGCTCAAAAGCTTTTCCGACACATTTCGCACACTGGGGTGCGAGGAGCACGCCCTGGTCCGGTCCAAGGCCAAGTTGGACGCCGCAGAGAAACAGGTGGAGGCCGTCAAACTCAAGGCCCGCAACAAGGACCCTAGCAAGGTGATCCACGATCACGACATGATTGCCAAGTCGTCCATTCTGCACTCGCAGGTCCGGGCAGCCACCAAGACGACATTCATCCGGTTCAATGCAGCAGCCCAACGGGTGTTGCGGAGGGCGTTCACAGAGCTGTTTGCGCAGTTCAGAGAAGTCGGATGCTCGCAACAACATGTGGTGGTGCGTGGATGGACCATTGGCAACGGGATTCCGTGTCCTGACGACGACGAGCCGCGCGACACAATCCGCACCATGAACCTTGGGCGGTCCAAGTCAGTGCAAGACTTCAAGAGCGGGTCTGTGGACGATCCGCGGGTCCGCCGAAGGCCTGTTCCTGCGTCAACGGGGAGCATTGTTCATAGAAGAGGCAGTGCCGGGGTGATGGAGCCCAGTGCGTTTTCGGCACCCATTGCCAAGACACCCGTGGGTCGGTACGACGATGGGTACCATATGAGAGGTATTGGCGGAAGTGCATCGTACAACAGTCATGCACGGTCTACGGTTCCTGCGTCGGTGATGAGCACTCCTCAGTCGGGTCGGACGCCCTTGTCCAACCAGACGTCGCCTTTTCTGTATGCTCCTGCGATGCATGCTGTTGATCGCAACTTGTCGGACGAAGCGATGCAATGGAGCGAGGTGGCCGAAGGGTGGCATCACGAGGATGGCCGGGAGGGGACTCCGTTGGTTTAGCGTGGGTATAAGCTCTATTAGGAAGAGATCTACGATACGTTTCGGAACATGTACGTACTGGTAATTGGATCATTTGTAGTGAATATATACAGAATAAATAATCTAGTCTATCTAGGTCTAGTCTAGGCCAGAATGTTGTTTTTGTTTTCTCCGTTCATTCTGACAAAGAGTTGTTTGCCGACTTCGTACGAGGAAATCATGATTGCACAGGAAGGAGCCACCTTGAGGATTCTAGGCACTGATCCGACGTACAGGGATCCAAATCCCTCTTCTCGAACCATTTTTGACAGCAGAGGAATCATTGACATTTGGCCCGCTGATTCACACGATGCGATTTGTCGTCTTGTTTTGCCGACATCGAACGGTTGAGTGATGATGGAAGCCAGGGCTCCAGCTGCCGAGCCAGCAATGAAGGAAGGAGTAAAGGCGTCTACACTTCCGTGAAAGTACTGTGTTTTGAGCAGTTTGGCCTTGAAAGTTTCGTAGGCCGACCAGTAGACTCCGGAGAAGGGCACGTCTCTCCACAGAGTGAGCACTAGTCCTCTCCATAGCGTCTGGTATCCATCTTGAGCAATCATACTTCTCATACCTGTCAGGGTCTTTTGGAATGCCACCTGCGACGAGGATTCAAATGGGTACGATTGCAGACGTGTTCGAAACAGTTCCATGGGAGAAATGACGGTGGCCGAGAGAGTTCTGGCTAGAGATCCACACACCAGAGGGTTGATGACTTCGGACTGGATAGGGGACCAGTCTCGCAGGTATTCGTATCCAATGAAATAGAGCACCGTAGAAGGCGCCGCCATTCCCAGAGTCAGAGAGAGACCTCTCCACAGAGCCTTCAGACCTTCGTATTTGTAGATTGTTCTCATTCCCTGCCAGGTTCCCGAAAACCGCATTTGTTTGGCGTGTTCTACTGCGCATCGGTCCACCTCCGACGCCACACAGTAGTCCACGCTTGTGGGGAACCAAAACACCTCTTTGCAGCATGCTGTGACCCCCAGGCCCTTGGGCAGAGTGGCCACGTTGATGGGGTGCAGTTTGTGTGCCTTTAGAGACGACACGTTTGTTTTGGGCGAAGGCGCTTCGATTTTCGAGTGTGGCGGCAGCATGTTGGGGGCCTGGGCGGCAGTTTCCGCAGCTGTCAGAGCACTCTGTTGCTGAAGACGGACTCGCACCACATCGAACGGAGTCACAATCAGAGACGTGATGATTGATCCGGTGCATGCAGAGAGGATTTTCTGGCCGACGGTGACGGTTGCCGTTGGCTGTGGCTGTGGCAGCGAGGGTGGCACAAACGTGTCTTCTGGCCGATGCTGGTGGATTTTGTGTACCAGTGGAGGCATGTTGGGTGTGGTTATGGGGAGGTAGAGGTGAGTGTGTTGCGTTTGTGTTGCGTGTGTCGTTTGTGTCGCTTGTGTCTGTGTAAGTGTGGTATTATCGTCTGCGTCTGTCTGCGTCTATCGCACTCCAATCGTCAACTCCTCACCGTGTAGAACGAACCGCTGACTCTTGCCAAATGTTGGAGTGTGAAACTTTCCACCCATCAACTTTATCTGGCCCGTGGAGGTGAGAGAAGCAGTCACGTGGGGGATGATGGGGAGCAGCAGGGAGTTTGAGAGCAAGACTGTTTTGTGCACACACACTGGGGGGATACAAATACACTTGGTTTCGCCCTCTGATTTGCCACCAACATACTGATTGGTCATACTGTTGTTTGCACTGGGTCTCGGCCCAAGCTCACAATATCTCCGGCCTGCATCTCGCTCCCAACCGTTGCTCCGCTGACACAGCGGGAAAAGTTACTGCATGCTCCCATAGGGCAGGTTACTGCAGCCACCTGTGGGTAGGACGTGGCCCAGCGGATGTAAAGGGCAGGTTAGTGCGGAAAAGTGAAGTGGAAAATGAAATTTGGAAAAAAAGAAAAAATGGAAAATGCACACAGCAAGCAGTGAGCGGTTTGAACCAGTTGATGCAAACGCGGACTAACACTGGAGAGTGTACTGTACCAGTGTCGTATCGTACTGTGGATGACTGTCTGATCTAAGGAAGCGATTTGAGAAAGGATTTAAGGAAGCTATATAATCGAGAAAGACTGAACAGGACAGAACACCACAGTAATACATGGCTGGAAAGAGGCGGAGAGATGAAAATCCAACTAGGGACTATTTGGGATCGTGTTTCAACGATGGTGTTGTTTTTCTTGTCTGTTTTCTAATCGTAACACACTGTTTGATGGACGTTGTTCATACTCCTTCAACCTCGCTAAGGTAAGCTTAAGTAAATTGTCTAACTAAAGATAGCAACGAGAGTACGATACCCGATGGGACACTTCCAGAAGCACACCCATGGGAGTCGTTTTTTACGCAAGTATTTTTATCTAAATGTATACTCATCAAATATACCACCTTTCGGGCCCAACTTCACACCCCTCTGTGTCTCATCCCCTTCTGTCATCTACTCTCCCTCTGCAGCTCTCCTTAACTCCTTCTTAGCCCCATCGCCCTCCCAACTCCACATGACTATATAAACAATCCCTTAGCGCTATACGAGTACGAACACGAGTGACCATAAGAAAACACGTCCACTTGACTATCCAACAGTCCCATACTCATTTTCAAACCCCAGCCCACCAACTCCTCCTTAAGCCGCTTGGCTCCTCAATGACATTCTCAAACCCCTCATTGGTGGTCTGCCGTATCGTATCTCATGCAGGTGAAGATACGGCACTGTCAGTTGAGGCAAGACAAGACAAGGTGGTTTACCGGAGCTCAGGATTTCAGATTACAAGTTTCGTAGTCACGTGACAAGTCTATAGAGCCCATTTTTGCCATTTATTTATTTACATTGATTCCCCCCCTCAAAAACATGTTCCCTCCCCCATGTTCCGTCCATGTCCACTCATGTTCACCCATTCCTTCGCATCTCCTCATCGCAATCTAGTGTGCCGCTCTGAAATGTATGCAACTTAGTCTCGTGACAGTTTTAGAGGGTGTGTCTAACTCGACATTTAGCCAATGGATTTTCAAATAGAAAGAACCAGCGTACTCGTCTAGTCGCCACGACAAAAATTCACTCTTTGGATTTCCCACAGCTGCTCTCCTTCCCCTACATCCCCCCTCCCACCCCGTACCTCAACTCTCCACACGAACTCTATATCTACCGTCAGTCAACCTTGTCATCACATCACTCCACACTCGACAGTCATCGTGAACATGAACGGAAGCGTGACCTCGGTGCAATCGGTGCAATCGCCGCAGCGCCGCGTCGACGAGGACGAGACCGTCAAGTCCACCGCTTCAAAAACATATGTCCGCCATGGATTCGACGACGACTATGCTAGCGACGCCTACATGTCCATGTTGGCAGAAATCTTTTACATTTACTTGGACGACAAACGTCATGACACCGCCGGCAATCCCAAGCGGTCGTCCACAGATGGCCCGCCCGAGTGGCGCATGAAAGACCGTCAAAGAACCGTGTCTGCAGCCATTGTCGTCTGTCTGAATCTGGGAGTGGATCCTCCAGATGTCATCAAAACTGACCCCTGCTCGCGGCTGGAGGCCTGGGTGGACCCGCAGACCATCAGCGACTCGAAAAAGGCCACGGAGCAGATTGGCAAGCAACTGCAGATGCAGTACGAGGTGCTGTCGATGCGAACACGATACAAGCAGAGTCTGGACCCGAACGTGGAGGACATTAAACGGTTCTGTATCGGTTTGAGACGAGGAGCCAAGGAGGAACGGATCCTGTTTCACTACAATGGCCACGGAGTTCCTAGACCAACTGCCTCCGGAGAAATCTGGGTCTTCAACAGAGGTTACACCCAGTACATTCCAGTGTCTCTGTACGACCTACAGTCGTGGCTGGGATCGCCATGCATCTACGTGTGGGATTGCCACAGCGCCGGCAACATTGTGTCCAACTTCAAGCGGTTTGTCCAGCAGCGTATCAAGGAGGATGCCGATGCTGCCGCTCCCAATGGAGTCACCTCAGCCGCCGCAGGAAACGGCAACGCGTACTTGGACTGCATTCAGCTGGCGGCCTGCCGAGCGGACGAAACGCTGCCCATGCATCCGGATCTTCCGGCGGATCTCTTCACGTCTTGTCTGACGTCTCCCATTGAGATTGCCGTACGATGGTTCGTCATGAAGTCTCCTTTGGCTTACGAGAAGAAAATCAAAGACCTGCAAATCCCCGGAAGGATCACCGACCGACGAACGCCGCTGGGAGAACTCAACTGGATCTTCACAGCCATCACAGATACCATTGCATGGACACTGTTACCTCGAGACTTGTTCAAAAAGCTCTTCAGACAAGATCTCATGGTCGCAGCACTGTTCCGAAACTTTCTGCTGGCCGACAGAATCATGCGCGTCAACTCGTGCCATCCCGTCTCAGATCCGCCTCTACCTCCCACCCATTCTCATCCAATGTGGGACGCGTGGGATTTGGCAGTGGACCAGTGCTTGACACAGTTACCCGGCCTAGCAGCGGGCCAGGAGTACCGTCATTCGCAGTTTTTTGAGGAGCAGTTGACGGCGTTTGAGGTCTGGTTACGCTACAATGCTCGAAGTGACAATCCTCCAGTTCAGCTTCCTGTTGTTCTGCAAGTGTTGTTATCCCAAGTGCATCGTCTGAGAGCGTTGATTCTGCTGTCCAAGTTCCTGGATCTCGGCCCCTGGGCTGTTTACTCTGCTCTTTCAATTGGAATCTTTCCCTACGTTTTGAAACTGCTTCAATCTCCAGCCAAGGAGCTGAAACCCGTGCTGGTGTTCATCTGGGCAAGAATCATGAGCGTGGACCACCAGTCTATTCAGCATGAGCTGCTCAAGGATAACGGATACGCCTACTTCATTCAGATTCTGCTTCCGTTCGAAGGGTTTGCCGTGAATAATGTCAACGTTCACGATCATAGAGCAATGTGTTCGTTCATCATTGCTCTTTTCTGCCACGGATTCAAGCAGGGACAACGCGTTTCCATGGGAGCAGATCTTCTTCGAGTTCTCGTGGTTTACGCTGCTGAACCAGACTCTCCTCTGCTTCGACAGTGGTCTTGTCTATGCATTTCTCAGCTGTGGTTTGACTATCTTGAGGGCAAATGGCTGGGAATGAAGGAAAGAGTGCCTCAAAGTTTGATTGCTTTGTTGGAAGATCCCGTACCTGAAGTCAGAACAGCTTGTACTGTTGCTCTTACTGCCTTTTTGGGTAATGGCGACGCTGACCATATCTCCCAGGACTTCAAGGACGTGGAATGTGAGCTTGCCAACGCTGTTCTCAAGTTGACAGACGACGCCAGTGGAATCGTCAGACGAGAAGCCGTTGTCTTCTTTTCTCGGTTTGTCGTCCAGTACCAGGGCCAGATTCTGGTCGCTGCCTTTGCCACTCTTGAACAGGAGGCAGCAGCTTCCAGTCAGACGACCCTCAACACGTCGTCCAACCCTGCAACCGGCACCGTCTTTTCTGCTGTTTGGGAAGCAGTGTTGACGTTTGCAGAGGACCCCTTCACCGAAGTGCGAGACTTTGCAAGGGACGTTGTTGACCATGTTTTATTTGAAATGGGCCAATCCCCTCTCGGACCAAGAATGGAACAGCTCAAACGAACCATGCTTCAGGGCGCAGAGAACAAGAAACAGCTTCCTAATGTTTCCAACCTGATTCCGTCTTCGGAGTCTCACATTTCGTCTCCTCAATCACCAGTCATGGCTCCCCTGACACCTACAGCCTCATCAACGATCCAGAACGCCATTGCTGCCGATCGAGCGGCGTCTTCTCCTCTCAACTCCCTCAAAAGATCTGTTTCCAAGTACCTGTTTGGAGAGAATGAGCCCAGTGGAACCACGGCTCAAAAGACGGATTCCTCAGTCACCACCGTCCCCTTTGGTACAGGAACCGTCCCTGTGACTCCTCGATACACGTCTCGAGCAGCTGGATCACGTGCTCAGCTCCCTCTTAAGTCCGGCTTCTTTGCCTGGTCCACAGAGTTCTTCCAGGAGCCCCAAATGGTGCCTGCCGAGGCCGACTGTACTGGCTCTCAACGGTACACGGAACGCCTCTGGAGAAAGACTCGAAACGAGCGAATCATTTCCGAGTCGGTCCTTCAACGAGACGAAGCCGTCAAGGGCAAGTGGGATCATTCTCTGGGCGTGTTGAGCAACAAGACCCAGCCTCAAAAGCTCGTTTTCGCTCAATTTGAACCTCATTTGGCTGTGGCTGACGATCGAGACGGAGTGTCCATCTGGAACTGGGTGGATAACAAACGGCTTTCTCGGTTCTGCAACGCCAACCCTGCTGGAACTCGAATCACTGACGTCAAGTATCTCAATGAGGATGACGTTCCCATGTTGTTGACGGCCTCCTCCGAGGGCTGTGTGCGCATCTACAGACACTACGAGTCGCGTCAGGACGTGCAGATGGTGTCTGCATTGCGTGCTCTTTCTGGAGTCGGTCTTCAGGCCTCTTCTCCTGTTGCTGTGGATTGGCAACAGTCACGAGGAACGCTTCTTGTTGGAGGCCCCACTCGAGTCGTCAAGGTGTGGGACGCTCCTCGAGAAATGTGCATGGCTTCCATTCCTGCTCGGTCGTCTGCTCCTGTGACAGCATTAACGTCCGACCAGGTGGCAGGCCACATGTTTGTTGCTGGTTTTGCCGACGGAGCTCTGCGGTTGTTTGACCGCCGAGTCGACTCCAGAGACGCTATGGTCAAGATCTGGAAGCTGTCGCGAGGTATCCGGCACCATGACAAGGTGCTCAACGTGTGCATGCAGAGAGGAGGGCATCGAGAGCTGGTTTCGGGCTCTGCTGATGGAGTGATTAGCACCTGGGATATCCGGTCGGACACGCCATTGAGATCGTGGATTGCTCATACCAATGGAATGAAGGCCATGGATGTGCATGAGCACGCGCCCGTGTTGGTGACGGGATCACAGCTGGTACGAACATGGGACTTTGATGGCCACATGACGTCAGTCAACAAGAACCATCCGGGATACATGACGTTGCCTAACAGGGTCACGTCGGTGAACTCGTTGTCGTTTCATCCTCATCGGTTGGTCATGGCGTCGAATAATGTCAATGATGGAACGGTCATGTTGAGGTCGTGTTCGGGGTTTTTGAAGAGTGACTTTTAGATATTTAATGCATACACAAGAGGGGGAGATGTGAGGACGAAGTCCGAACGTCTCCGACCGTAGTCAGGAGGGGATTTGAAGACGTAGTCCGAATGTCTCCGACCTCTGTAGGACGTCTCGAAAATCCGACCGTAGCCAGGAGGACATAGTCCAATGTCTCAAGACTGCGGTCACCATGATATATTCATTCCAGTCACTCGTCAACTGCTCCTGTTCTTTTTTTGACTTACACTGTTAAGAAAAAAAACTCCCTGGGGGGTGGTACCTATATCGGTGTTTCAGGTGTTCTGGAAATGGGGGGAGCGATATACCGACAGTTAATGTTGTTTAATAATCAGGTTTATGAAAACGATTCTCACTCTTACGGTACAAAAAAACGAGCTGTGGACACTTTTCTTCGTCCCAAACTGACGCACTTAGTTAAGCTTTAGTTGACCTAGAGTTCCATTTGCAATAACGATCCAATGAGAATAAAAATTGGCTCACATTTTTACAACGATAGTACAGTACAGTACAGTACGATTACATCTCACCTTTCGTAGTCACCACTGATATCATAAATACTATATACATGTCCTTCGTTCGCATACCTACTCCTTACCCTCAACTCGCTTCTCGTTATGAACATACTTCAACAGGTAGAAACATGCGGCGTTGGAAATGCCCTGAATCCGTTTAGCTTGTCCCAGAGTGGCTGGACGCACCAGATCCAAAATCGTCCGTGCTTCCGTGTTCAAGCCCTCCATGGACTTGTAGTCCAGATTCTCAGGCAGCTTCAACTCCTCGTCTCGCTCCACGGAAGCAATATGCTGCATCTCCTTGTCCAAATACTGTTTGTATCTGAACTCCGTGGTGACTCTCAAAATGTGTCGCGCAGAGTACTGACTCAACTCGGGCATGGTAGCAAACAGAGGAACGTCCTTGATACCCTTGACCACCAGCATGTGAGCAGCTGTCTTTTTTTCGTCAGCCAGACGCGAGAAAATCTTGTATCCCAGCAGCTCATTCCATTCGGCGGGGGAGTGTTTTTTCGACTCGAAAATCGCCTTGATCTCGTCAAGTGTCTCGTTCTTCTCTTCAAGACGAGCAACTCGACCGGCATCAACCAGACCTCGCTCAAAGGCCCTGACTGTCAGACGTTGATCAGCATTGTCTGCTCGCACCGAAAACCGATACTCGGATCGCGAAGTGAACATTCGGTACGGTTCACTGACTCCCTTGGTGATGAGATCGTCAATCAGAACTCCAATGTATCCGTCTGAACGACGCATGGTGAACGGCTCCTTACCCTGAGCCTCCAGACCAGCGTTGAAACCAGCAATGATACCCTGGGCAGCAGCCTCTTCGTAGCCTGTAGTACCGTTAATCTGGCCAGCAAGATACAAGCCATGGACCAGTTTCGTTTCGAGCGTGTTTTTGAGCTCTCGGGGGTCGACATAGTCGTATTCAACACCGTATCCGGGTTGAGTCATGGTCACTTTCTCAAACCCGGGAATCGTCTTGAGCATCTCCAGCTGGATATCTTCAGGAAGAGTGGTGGAGATACCGTTGGGGTAGATGACAGTAGTGTCCAGGCCCTCAGGTTCCACCCAAATAACATGCGACTCTTTATCGGCAAATCTGATGATCTTGGACTCGATACTGGGGCAATATCGTGGGCCCTTGACCTCTTCTCGGATATGAATCGACTTGTCCAGATTGTCTCTGATGAGATCATGAGTAGCCTTGACAGTGTTAGTTTGGTAGCAGAGAACCGAGTGGTCGTTAGCTCCTCTGAGCTCGGAAGGCGTCAACTCGTTCACTGATGCGTCGGTTTTTCCTGCAGGGACATTGTCGTTGAGGTACGAAAACGGAAAGGGATCTTCATCCTGAGGTTGAGGAGGCATGGAAGAGTAGTCGATTGAGGTGGAATCGATTCGAGGGGGAGTTCCGGTTTTGAGCCGACCCAGCATGAATCCAGCTTCTCGAAGAGTCTTGGAAATGCCAAAAGTAGCCTCCTCGCCCATCCGGCCACTAGGATACGCTTCCAGACCAATATGGATCTCTCCTCCAAGAAAAGTGCCTGTAGTAATGACGACTTTTTCTGTACTGACTGTTTCTCCAGATTCGAGCGTCAGACCAGCAACAGTGCCATAACTCTTGACTGCACCAGGTGTTTCTTCTGAGGTAGTCAGAAGATCCTCCACCGTGCCCTCCAGTACCTCCAGGTTGGGGTAGTCCCTAATCAGCTGCTGCATTTCTGATTTGTAGATTTTCCGGTCGATTTGCGCCCGCAGGCCCCAAACGGCGAATCCTCGGCTCCGGTTCAGCACCTTGAAGTGGATACCGGCCTTGTCTGCCACCCTCCCCATCAGCCCGTCCATGGCATCCACCTCCGTCACCAGCGTGCCCTTTCCAATACCGCCGATACTGGGGTTGCAGGAACAGGTTCCGATGGCGTCGAATTTCGGAGTGATGAGCAGTGTCCTTGCTCCGGACCGAGCAGCAGCTGCACTGGCCTCACATCCCGCATGTCCTCCTCCGACCACCACCACGTCGTACTTGGGCGCTGTGGCGAGCGTCTGGGCGATTTGAGGCGTTGTGTGGACTCCCCGGAGCTGGGGGATACGGTATGTGGTTCGAAAAACGGCTTTTATTTGCGCCCTCAGCATGTTGTACTCTGGTGTTGAGACGTCTAGATGAGAGAAAAGAAAATGTGAAATTTCAAGATTGGGTTTGAAAAGTGCGTTCCAGATGCACCAAACAGAGTGATGAGAGTGACGGAGGAATAAACGAGTCGGTGAAACGAGGGTAGGTGATGATTTGAGTAGTTATGACGAATGTGTTGTTAACACAAACACCAGCTTGTTATAATACACTTACCATATCATAGTTATATACACCTACAAGTGGTAGACCATAGATGGGGACGGTTCTGGGGCAGTAAAAAAAAAAAAAAAAAACACGGACTGCAATTTAGCCATTCTAATCCGTTTTGAATCCACTTGTAGTGATCCCCATTCAGCCTCATTCAGCTAAATCACTGTTCCGGGGTCTTTCCAGAAGCACACCAGAAACGGTAGGAACAACATGTCACTGTCAGAGTGTCAAATCTGCTCCAAACTTCAAACAAGAGGTTTCTGGCGTATTCACCATTCTTCGGCGTCACTGTGAAGCTCGTTAAATCTCTGTAGGACCCACAGAACATCGATTTTCTGAAAAATCACATTTTTCACTGTTGCAATGCCACATTTTCCCCAGTTTCAAGAACCGGTCCCTTGGCCCAGTTGGTTAAGGCGTCGTGCTAATAAGAAATTAGCCTCTTTGCAACGCGAAGATCAGCAGTTCGATCCTGCTAGGGACCACATTTCTTCCCCGGTTGTATAGTGTAGCGGTTATCACCTTGGATTCTGAAGAATACTTCGACTTCCAGTAACCCCGGTTCGATTCCGGGTACGACCTTTTCTCTCCAGAGGGCAGTACTCCTCTTCATTTACTATCCTCGTCTTGGATATTTTTGCCCATTTGCACATTCCTCCATCCCCGGCATCCACGTGGAGTCGCAGAGATTGGGAGAGAGTTATTTTCTGCCAAACTCTCCTAAACTCCCACCCACTCCCGCCCACTCTCAGTTTATTACATGCACGGTTTCCATTGTCGGAGATAACACCAGCAAAACAATAGACGCATTTTACAAGCCGCACTGTCTCGGTTATATGCGGGGTGAGATTTTCTCGATCGGACACGTGTCAATTGGGGTTTTTGTGTCCTCACAAGCACTGTCCCTCTTTTCCCACAAAACTTGCCCCTCTCCAATTATCCCTCATCTTCTTCCGTGGTTATCCAAACTAGTGTGTGATCCGAAAAAAGCATATCACCAAACCTACAACCCCTCAATTATACGTCGTGGACCATATGGACAAAGGATAAACAATCGCTGGGTTCGGAGATAGTGTTATTGGAACTGAGATTAGTCCGATGAGACATTCAAAAGAAATTCCTGGGAGAAAAGCACCCCCAGCTCAGCGCACTATTTATCCGCGCCTCCACCATCGCCATGTACAAGCGCAATCATCTCTTGGCACCTCCTCACCCGCCTCATCAACTCCGATGATGGAACTTTATCCGTCTTGGCTGCATACTTGCGGTATTATACCCGACCCCGGAGTTGTATTTATAAACCCCGTTCGGTGTCAATTGACTGAGACCAGAAGCACTTTCTAAACCATTCACACACACACACCATGCCCGAATACGAAGAAGACGTTGTACTTGAAAAGTACTGGCCCGAGGAGGCTGCCCACGAGGGCAAGCGAGCTGGCTCCAACGTGCCCCTCCCCCACCACTTTGAGGGCCCTAAGCACAACTTCCCCGGTCTGGAGATGAAGATGGGAGCCACTGGAGTCATCTGGACTACTGACCGAGCCTCCGAGAAGGGCTTTTCTCACGATAACCCCGACTGGGCTAATCTTGGACAGGGAGCTCCCGAAGTCGGCCATATCCCTGGCTGCTTTGACCGTCCTGAGGTCATTGACGCCTCCGAGTCTTCTCGAGAGTACGCTTCTACTGCCGGAGTCAAGGAGCTGCGAGAGGCCGTAGCTAACCTGTACAACCACGATTACAGACAGGGCAAGGAGTCGCAATACACTTATGAAAACGTGTGCATTGTTCCTGGAGGCCGAGCTGGTCTGATTCGAATCGCCGCTATTCTCTCAGACGTTTACCTCTCTTTTTTCTTCCCCGATTACACTGCCTACTCCGAAATGTTGGCTCTGTTCAAGAACTTTTCTCCCATTCCCGTCCCCTTGCGAGTGGACGACGACTACCAGGTCCATCTTGATCTCATTCGAGCCGAACTCGATAGAGGCGTTTCTGCCCTCCTGACCTCCAACCCCAGAAATCCTACCGGACAGGCCATGCGAGACCAGGACCTCAAGGACCTGCAGGACATGTGCCGAAAGCGATGTCTGCTGATCATGGACGAGTTCTACACCCGGTACAACTACGAGGACGGATGTAACGGCTCCTCCATCTCCTCCGCTGCCAACGTCATTGACGTTGACGAGGACCCTGTTCTCATCGTCGACGGTCTCACAAAGTCTTTCCGACTGCCCGGCTGGAGAATCTGCTGGATCGTCGGCCCCAAATCATACGTCAAGGCCCTGGCTTCTGCTGGCTCCTTTTTGGATGGAGGCTCTAACGCCCCCTTCCAGAGAGCAGCTGTGCCCTTCCTGGAGCCCTCTCTTGTCAAGAAGGAAATGACCGCTCTCCAGGTCCACTTCAAGGCCAAGCGAGACTACTGTATCGATCGTCTGACCAAAATGGGCTTCCAGTTCCACCAGGTCCCCAACACCACCTTCTACATCTGGCTGGATCTGAGCCCTCTGCCCAAGGAGATCAACTCTTCTCTGCACTTTTTTGAGGCCTGTCTGGAAGAGAAGGTGATTATGGTTCCTGGTATCTTCTTTGATCTGAACCCTCTAGCTCGACGAGAAATCCACCACTCTCCCTACTACCATTTCATGCGACTGTCCTACGGACCTCCCATGGAGAACCTGGTCAAGGGTATGGATGGCGTTGAGCGGGTTATCAACAAGTACAAGAAATAGGTGTGGTTATAGATTATAGATAATTTAATTTTTAAGTAAATATCAAGTAATTTCGTAAATTGGTTAATATAAACTTTAAGCTGAATAAGGTTTATAAGCGTCGTCAATTTATGTTCTCATAAAACACATAAAATGTAGGGATGGTTTGGCTCGTTTTTGTATGAAGAGTCATGAGAACGACCTGATCTTACAGTTCGAATTTTAAACCATTTCAATCACTTTTGAAGGTTTTTGAATGATCCAAATTTCCTCGCAAAAAACTGACAAACTTTAAAAGAGGCTGCAAAATATGCAAAATATGCAAAGTATGCAATATATTGTCCCAAATTAATCCTTACAACAAGACTGATATTGGGCTGGTGTGGAGAAACGTTTTTTCTTCAAATTCGACCAATCCACTCACGAGTTACACAAACGCAAGTTGCTGCTGTTACTTACTTGTACACACGTTCCATCAAGGATGTATTTCTATGTCAATATCTATGTCTAGGTAGATCTAGGACGGCTAATGTTAGTAAGAAAAACAAATGGGTAAATGGTTTGCAAAAAACAAGTTCAGGGGAAGCAGTTCGTTACATTATGATTCAAAGGTAAGCGTTGGAAATTGCATAAATGTTTCATCATCCAAGTCGGTTTGCACCGTTGTGTTGTTGTATACTCACCATTTGGTTGTGCGTGCGTGAAAAGTGAGAATGGGGGAGACATGTTTTTTTTTTATAGACCGGCCGATTGCAGGGTTAGGGCAGAAACAGGTACAGGTAGACGCAGGAGGGTAATTCTTGTTTTTTAGGGCATGTTTTATTGGGGGCTACGAGGACGGTGGTTGTGTGAGTCGATGGGGTATGATAATCGTAACGGTCTTGTTGTCGAGGCTCTCTTTTTATGGAAGTTTTGCAATACTTCAGACATGTATTATTCCGAGTTTAGTTGGTCGGAGTAAGTAACCTAAAAGTTAGTGGAGAATTTAGTTGACTTTTTTGAATGTTATCGTAGAGCTAGAAAAATTGGTTTATTGGGGAGATCTGGGGGAGTGCAGACTGATGGGCGGGTTAGCATGTTGTCTTCGGTGGTATGAAATAAAATGTGTTGACAAGTTGATATTTTAAGTCTCGGGTTTCGGATCGGAAGGTTAACACAGATAAGGTTTCATTGACATCGACGTTTTGGGGGTGTCGATAAAAACAGCTTGAGTAGAGATATATGAACGTGTATTTGTATGGATCATGAGGAACTAATATAGTGTCTAATTCTCGAGTTTCCAACGTTTTGCGTTTCTGTAGCGTCCAATTATGACGTTTGAGATTTGCGGAAAACCTCCTCAGCCGCATAGTGTATCTTTCGTGGAGAAATGGCCGAAACTTGGAGTAACGAAAAAACGGAAGAGATATAAGTGGTGTTTGAATCAATCTCAACACAGTTTACTCTTCAGATTCTCCAAAAGGCATCCATATCCCATTCTACAGCACATCTTCTAAATGATGCCTCAGTGGTCCTATCTTCAAGGAGTCCGTCTAACTTGTGTAATATTCCGTCAAAAGATACAAAAAATCGACGGTAGACTAATTGATCTTTTTCAAACAAATTGCACTTTTCAGATCTCTTCCACCACGTCTGCAACACCTGTTATGTTTTGTTCTATAGTTCACCTCAACAACCCCACCAAACCTTAAACCCCGCAATCACTCCACCCAAAGTGCAGTTTCCATCGACTTTCATCATCTACACAACCACACAACACACACTATACAATGTCTTTTGCACACCTTTTACCCGTTGACGGCGACTGGAAGACGGACGTGACCCGATGGATGTCAGAGGACGTTCCTTCATTTGATGTCGGTGGATTTGTCGTTGGAGACGACATTCATCATGCCACTCTCTACTGCAAATCGCCCGGTGTGGTGGCAGGTGTTCCATTTGCGCAGGAGGTGTTTGACCGCAACCAGCTCAAGGTGCAGTGGAGCGTCAGCGAGGGTGACTACGTGGACCCCAAGGGCGGTAAGGTTGCTGTGGCCAAGGTGAGCGGACCCGTTCGACAGGTGCTTTTGGCCGAGCGAACTGCTCTCAATCTGCTGGCACGAGCCTCGGGAGTGGCCACAAAGTCGCGACACATTGTGGAGCTGGCCAAGAAGTCTGGTTACACCGGAATCATTGCTGGTACCCGAAAAACCACCCCCGGACTCCGACGTATGGAAAAGTACGCCATGATTGTCGGCGGAGCAGACCCCCACAGATACGACCTGTCGTCCATGGTGATGCTCAAGGACAACCACGTGTGGGCCACGGGCTCTATCACAGACTCGGTCAAGAAGGCGCGATCTGTGTGCGGCTTTGCCATGAAGATTGAGGTGGAGTGCCAGAGCGAGGAGGAGGCCAACGAGGCCATTGCAGCCGGCGCCGACATTATTATGCTGGACAACTTTGACGGCAAGGGTCTGCAGGTGGCGGCCCAGAGCATCAAGGACAAGTGGAACGGCTCCAAGCACTTTATGCTCGAGTGCAGTGGCGGCCTGACCGAGGAGAACATTGGCAGCTACCTCACCAACCAGATTGATATCTACTCCACTTCTAGTATCCATCAGGGAACCGGTATCGTTGATTTCTCCTTGAAGATTGACCACAACTAGAGTGCGAGCGCGAGCGCGAGAGCGAGCACAAGGGTCAGCGGCGGTTGACCGCCCGTTAATCACCCCCTACCCAGCCTAACCTGGTAAGCCAGAATGTATTTAGAAATGTATCTTTAAAGAATAAGACACGTCAACAAGCCCCAATGATTAAAAAAGGAGAAATCAAAAACTAAACCTTTCCTCCTCCTCACCACACATTCAAAACAAATACAACGCTGCGGGTGCTGTACAGCCAACAATAATCGATGCATTATGTGGAGAGTGTGTGGGAGGTGATTGCACGAGCTTACGAGTGCTGTCACCGACACAAACGGGAATAGACATACACACAGACGGGAGTGGACAAACTGACACAAACGGACACAAACGGGAATGGACACAAACGGGTATTGGAAGCAAACGGAGTAACCGTGCCTTACGTTACGTACGTATCATTGTGATATCCAGCCAGCCAGCCAGCCCAGCCGGCTAGTCTGGGACACTCAATGTGTCCCTTATTACCAGCCCCTTTTCCTTCGGCACAGCTTTCAAGTCACAGATTAAGAGTATGTTTTGGGACTGCACTGTGGTTGGCGTGATAACCCCAGCATGACACTTGAAAACGACACTACAGGCCCTGAAAAATGCAGCGATCGACGGCTACAGGGGCTTCAAGTGATTATTATGTAAATTCACAATATTGTGGTCGTCTCTTCTCCGGTGTTATTCTTACGCTTTTCAGAGGGTCCCTTGTCTCTACCTAGATGGTTCTACGTTTCCATCTTTATCCACTCATACATGTCATTATCATAAATAGTCCATCCTATATCCCTCTTAGTTCAAGAAGGAGGTGAAATCCAAACTCTTCAACAAGGGCAAATCATTACCGGCATCCTCATCTTCGGTAAACACTGGCCCAGACGGATTGTCGTCGTCGTCATCATCATCGTCCTCCGCCGCTCCTCCTCCTTGCAACTGCTCCAGGAAAGAAGCAGCCATATCCTTACTGTCATTGGGCGCATTCTTCTTTTCCGCCGCGGCGGCTTCCACCTGAGCCACCGTCTTCTCCTTCAACAGCTGAATCTGCTGCAGTCTGTATCTCCAGTTGGACACATACTGGCCGTCCGAGTACCAGATTGTGGCAAACTTGGAGGCGATCAGAACCAGGTTTCTGATGAAATCGGGAAGAGACCCTTCAGAAATGATCTTCAGATGACAAGCGGCGAAAATGGCAGGAACTCCGGCCTTTCGATATGCTCGCACCTTGTAGTATCGAGTGGGCTGATCAGCCGGGGATTTAGGCTCGTCCTTGGAATCGGCAAAAATATGACTCTTGTCGAAATTGGCCGAATGAGGAGTGATGACAATGTTGATGAAATTGAACTGCGACTTGATGGTGTTGAAGTCGAACGTGAGCCCGGACTCGTCAAAAAAGACGTTGACATAGTCGTTTCCAATATGTCTCTTCTTGGAAGCATAGGCCGTATCCTGGGGGTTCAACGGAGGAGGCATGAGGGTAGTGGCATGGAAAACCAGCTGCGAAATCTTGTCTCTCCAGCAGTAAGCAAACTCTCCATCAACATCTTGCTCTGTATCAAGTCCACCAGTGTAGATGGATTTGTTATCTTTGAGACGAGTAAGAGTACCCAAAGAAGACATGAACTGACGGTAATGAAGAGAACCAGTCTGGTTGGCCAGGATCTCCGACTCCTCCTTTTGCTGAGGTCCCATGTACATGACGCCGACTTTATGGAAATCCACCACAGGAATTCTGTCAATGGAAGAAACAGCTCGAGTTGTGGCAGGGTCGGAACCCAGAGCAATGGGTTTGGGAATGTTGGCAGTCACGTCTGTGGGGAGAGTCTGAAGCAGGAAATAGTTGGGAGAGAAGAGCTCCTCGGACGACTGTTCGCTTTGTTTCCGGGTGACCATTTTCGAAGAAGGATTCACGTTGATGATGGCAGTACCTGTAGGACGTCTAACGATGTACTGGGTTTCTCCTGTGGCCAGAACCGTCTGAATGGAGATGACGGAGGTTCCATAGAGCCATTGCTTAGTCGATGTCTTCTTGTCCTTGAGATGAGCATCGATTCCAATCATGGACGGCATCTGAAGGTCGAAATCCGTGAAGGCGAATCTCTGAATCAGATCGAGCAAGGCCAGCGACTGGGCGTCAATGTCACTGGGGTTTCCATCGGCCAAAATCAAGTTTCGAACAATAAACTTGGCCAAAAAGTGTCGTTTGGAGATTTCGAGTTTCAGAAACCACGCAATAATCACGTTATACGCCAGAGCAAGCAGATACTGGCTCATAACAGTACCGTTGAACTGCGTAGCGTCGGTGGAAGACTTTGTATCGGGACCTGTAGGATCGTAGTTGACTTGATGTTTGGATCCATCACTCATTTTGGCAAGATCGTTAGCATGTTGAATGTACTTGAACGCCATACCAAAGATTCGCTTGTACTCGTCTTGGGTGAAGGAACGAGTGAGAGAAGGCATTCGAGAAAGAGCGAGAAGAAACTCCAAAATATGAGGAGAAGACGACAGAGTGGTGATTTTGGTCTGGAACTTTGTAAAAATCTGGGGAAGAAATCTTCTAATCGACACAGGGAACTCATAACAACACAAGACCAAAGCGTGGATGCACGGAATGGCTGTCTTCTCCCACGACGACAGTCCAGCGACGAGCGCTTGTAGAATGTACTCCTCATCTGTTCTGGACAACAAGTCTCCGTATCCGATAAACGAGGAAATGTTTCGGATAATAGCAACTCCAATGTCAGGTTTGGAGATATCTTTGGGGATTTTGAGCGCAGCAGGAAGTCTGTCACTGATACCCTCGGATAAAGCCACTCTCAGAGCCTTGATGTCTTTATGGGACCATTTGAACAGAGCCAGGTTGGACAACTGGGGACCCAGATGGGCCAGAACAAAGGAGTAAATCTCCCAGTCACATTGAGCTTTGCTGATGACCTGGAGAATCTCAGAAAACCACAAAGACGTGTCCAGAGAGTACACTCCGTCCTTTGGTTCCTGGCCAGGAGGACCCACCATGAGTTTTCGACACGGTTTGTTGCGTTCGACTCCGTCCAGGAACTTGACGTCTTCAGGGAAATGCCATGGTTTGTCGCATTCATCTTCTCGACCAGTGTAGTTTCGTCCGAACGAAGCAGACAGTCCGTCCATATCCACAGGGTTGGTGATGTATACATGCTCATCGTCTGTAGACCGCAAACGAACAAACAAACGACACGCTTCAAGGTACGCCTCGACAGAGTTTTGTTGTCGAAGAGTAGGCAGCATCTTGACTAGAGTAGAGTAGACCAACTGGGCCTTTTGAGGTTGAACCAACATAAACTGTCCAAACATTCGACCCAGAGAATACACCAATTCCACCTCGGGTGCTTCTCCTGTCGCTGTCACGTCTCTGAGCATGGTGTTGAAGACATCGAAAGATGCACTTTTGCTCATGTCTGTTAAAAGTGTCAACAGCCGGGATCGAACCTTGGTCGATAGAGAAGACGATCTGTAGGTGTTGGACAGCATGGAAATGAGTTTGTTCAACATATCTCGATCATTCACCTCTGAAGAAACAGTGTAAAGACGGTCCATAAAGTCCAGGACGTTCACTCGCACACTATCGGGCCAATAGGGCTCCAGAAAGTCGAGCACAAGTTCGGTATTGGCCTCCCAGTTGGACGAAAAGGGCGAACAAAGGTAAGAGTCTTCGAAATGGCGCACGATTCGAGCCGCAGACGACTCATTCAAAAACGGCGCCATTTCCAGGTAAAACTGGATTGTTTGTTCTTTGGGGGCGGTAAAGTCGGCTTTTCGCTCCAACGACGAAACCAGCTCCACAAAGTCCTTGATGCAAACCATAAGTTTGGACGGTTCGGGAGCAGGCTGGGCATTGTCGTCCTTGGTTTCCTTGGCTCCGTCCTTGGCCGAGTCTGATGAAAAAATACTGCCTGCTCGTTTACTCAGTTTGGACCGGGTTTCGAAATGAGAACTCTTCTTGTCAAACAAAGAAGTTGAGCCCTGGCCAGTACCTGCCGTTTTAGCGATAGATCCGGTTCGATGAACGCTGGGCTGGTTTCCAGCAGCCGAATCATCCATTTCCTGCTCGGCACATCTCGTGATAATCACATATGGAGAATGATCCGAGTCCCAATCCTCGTAGGTGATTTTCCGACACGTTTCCTGGTTCCTGACGAGTTCCGTCACATTCTGGCACACCTCCAGATCATGGTTGGCACTTCCCAGTCTCAGAGAGTCCTCATAGGCGCCCAAAACAGCTCCCATGGTGATATCCAGTTTCAGTTCGGGGGGAGTGTTTTCAGCCAGAACTCGCAAAAACCGAACTGTGCCACGTAGCGTGTTTCCATTGGGCGCATTTTGTCCGGAGGTGTGTTTGCCAGCATCCTGAAGGTACCGAAACATGATTTCAACAGTAGCGTGACCGACATGCGAAGAACACAACATGGTCAGCGACTGTCCTACAGACTCCTCCATGTCTGGAATAGTCACATAGGTCGAACACAAGATATCCAGAACCACAGGAATGCTCTTGACGGGAACGTACCCTGATTGAATAACAGTGTTGAACATATCCAAAGCCGCTTCAATATCAGACTTGGAAGACGTCCGTCTGCACATGGTCACCACTTCTCCCAGGATAGCAGCCACCTCGTCGTCGTTGAACATTTCAAAATTGTGTTGTAGCATGGACGTGAGCAGTTTCATGAGTGTCTTGAGGTTATCATCCATGGTCACCTTCCCTCCCGTAGAAGCAGCAGTAACGTCGTCGATTCGTCCAATGCGCACGTCCTGCGACTCCGCCGCCAGCCGTTTCAGCCACGAGCTCAAAATGTGTGTAAACGGATACCCTGACTGGTACAAGTCAAACACGTTTTTGCCGTTGTCTGTCAGTACCCGCAGCACCTCCAACTGTAGGTCAAAGTCCTGGAGGTTGGAGTTTTCAATGAGGCTCTGGAAGTAGGCCAGACGTGACCCTGTTGCGCTCTCGTCCTGTTTGATGCACGCAATCATCAGTTTGAGGCCGCTTCTTCGACATTCTGTAGGTTGGTCTGTTTTTGTCAGGTCTCGAGCAGCATACCAGATTTCAGGGATGGACGAAACCGAGTAGGTCTGTACAGCGTGTTCGAGTGCCGTAGCAGCTTCGACTTTACTCTCAGCGGGTCCCGTAGCCAGCAGCCGCAACAGCTCCTCCTGGTCCGCAGCTCCTCCTACCACTGTGGGTCGAGTCTGGGGCGCTCCGCTGGACGAGGATTTGAAACCCTTGGTCAGCGATTTGAACACGGACCCGAGTCCGCTTTTTTGGCTCACTGAGTTAGTGTCGATCGACGGCAGAATGGGAACCGAGTGTCTTCTGTCCATGGTGTATGAATGGGGTGTGTTTCAGAGCTCGTTAGACTGAGATGATACACTAGTCTGGCACTAGTCTGAATCATGTGATCGGCGCTAGTTCGAGAGCAACGGTCCCCGCACCCGGCTTTGGTTTTGTCTCCTTCCCCTCTCTTCTCTCACTCACTTGGTTGGTTTATCCTTCGATGATGTCAAGACTATCTCACCATCAATGGCAATATGCACTACGGTGGTTGGAAAAAATAAGGTTGGTGGGGAGACAGGCGGGACGCGGTTGTATATGGAGACGAGGAGATTATGGGTGCGGAGGGGGTGTATAGCCGGGCTTGGAACTGATATAGACTGTATCCGAAGGGGACAATCGATTTGGGGTTTTTGGCGCTCACCAGACGATTGCGAAGGGGAGATATATGGCGCATTGATTATTTGGTTGCGGTAAGTAAAAAGTCAACTGTTACGACGTTGAGGAGAGGGGGGTAAGTGAGTGGTAGCTATATGATGTGGGGCTAACTGGGATGTAATTAAGACCTAGAAGTGTCTAAAGTATCATTTCAATATGGCATACGACTTTCCAGCTTTCTCACTGCTGTATAGACGGGAAATACAATGCATGTCTTGCATCAAAATCCCAAGTAATTTAGTTGAGAGAAGAAGTAGCGTCCAGTATTGTTAAAACTTAAAGATGCACGAAAGGGAATTGAACTGGGGTGAAAAGGGCAGTGGAATAGAGCAGCCTTATCTCGGCGTTCACCCTAATCATAACGTGTGTGAATGGACTGAAAAAATAAAGGATGAGCCCGTTTCATTCTAAATTAACGGAAGATATAGGCTGTTTCTTTTATTCTTTCCTAGCTTGACGTCAGCACAAAAACGTCTTATCACCGGACCTAGGAAATTAGTAAGATTATTGGTTAGACCATTGGAACCGCAAGAACCTATGCTATTGATCGACATACAGCACCACATACTATACCCATAACCCCACGTTTTAAACCACTATTTCAGATTTTTGCCAACCCACAATTGGCCTGGTTATGGGCCATCAAACCTTATAATATTTAAGCTTTTCGACATCATCGTTTTTGGCGGTTTCATTTTTGTCAAAAAAACGACCGATTTATTAGATATTCACAGTGTATAGTCATTTACCTCGAACTAGCTTACTGTCAAATTTTCAGCCCTTTACGCCAACTATTCCCCGTTTTATACGCAGCCCATAACTCAACATGAAACTCTAAACTTGCACCCTTCAACTCACAACAACACTCGCGAAACATGTCTGAAAAGCCGGCTTTTACGGAAGGACTGGAAGAAGTGGAAGAACTCGGTCTCACAGACGTTGGCTCGCTCGCGCACTGGTCGGTTTCGTCGCACAAGACCGGATGTGGCGTGGAAGCGCTTCGATCAGATGACCATCAGCTGTTTTGGCAGAGTGACGGGCCTCAACCTCACCATTTGGACATTCATTTTTCCAAACGCGTGTCGATTGAGCGGGTGTCGATTTACACGGACTACGAGTTGGACGAGTCGTATACACCGTCCAAAATCAAGATCCTGGCAGGGTCAGGGTACCATGATCTGCTGGAGGTGACAGAGGTGGATCTTGATGAGCCCCAGGGATGGACTCATCTTGTGTTGGACGGGCTGAGAGAAGATGGAGTGTTGAAAACGTACCTTTTGAGGTTGTTGATTCCTGCTAACCACCAGCATGGAAAAGATACCCATTTGAGAGCAGTCAAGGTGTACGGTCCGAGGAAGCATATGGTGATGGATGATAGCATTTTTGCTTTCGCCACGCCGCAGATGTTTAGTGAGCAGGTGGTCAGGTAACAGTGTCTGATTGAGTGATCAGTGACGACGTCACTGTGAGTCCACACTCATACCAATGCTGCAATTGAACAATGACGATGGTAAGATCTTTATATGATCTGACACGATCTATCAACTGTTTTGCACGAGTCATTGCAAGATGAACCTGCTCTCTCAAATATCTTCTTGCTATTCAAAATGCTGTTCAGCTCATGCTATTCGTCATGCTATTCATCACGCTGTTCAGGAGTTCGTTGCTACACACGGTGACACACCTGACACAGCTCATATTTAAAAGTCAGATGATACAGCTAAGGATGCAGCTGAGCTTCTGCCTAGACACGTTATCATCTATGAGCTCAACCATGGTGACTTGGTATACTCTGATGGTGTACTCTCTTATGGTGATCCTCTCACTATCTACAAACTCTGAACTCCTATTGCCATCACTGAATTGCATTACAAACTGCCATCTCGACCCAGCTCAACTGTAAATAGCTGCAATATTTATTATGTCAACCTCTTAATATCTACAGGGTAACAGTTCCCCTGATACCGGCGCTAGATATGCATTCAGAAGGAGAACGAGAAACGGCCCCTATTTTGGTACAAAAACTACAGCTATGTAGCGCTAGTGTTTTCTGTACCCATGGCTTGAGAATGACAAGACCCTACAAAAAACTGCTGTTGCAAAGATTCAACAAAGAAAACGTGCAAAACCGGTCTAAACGACTATAGAAATGCATTGGTGTAAAAATATCCACCACTAGCCATTGGAAAATTCATAGCTAGCCACACTGTACTTGCAGCAGACAACGCCGTTATAGAAACAGCAATTTTGAAGTCACCGCTTTCAAACCTTGCTAGAGTGGTCTAATTGTACCATATATTCCAATTGTGCAAGAATACCCACCCCTTTCCATACAAAAAACCCCCACTCTTACTCTCCCAATCTTCCCCGTAGCAATCATCTCTCCCAGCATCACCAATCCAAAACTGTCAGTTTCCAGGATATCGCCTTTAAACTATACTAGAGCACTCCCCCCCCCCCCCCGTCCGACTCGCTGATTCCAAATATGTGATAAAAACCACCCCTTGCCATACAATTTTCCTCCGTTAGCAGCCCCATCCACTTCCCACTCCATCTTAAAGTTGGAGACTATTAGAAGACTAGCTACGTACCACATGACCCAATTCAAAGTTGAAAATGGTAGTGTTGAAAAATGCAACGCCGAGGTGAAAAATTACGCCCCCCTCAAAAGCGCCTCCTAAAACACAATTGTACGATACTTCATAATAACCCCGCTCGCCATCAATGGTGGGTATCTCCTGCACCTGAACCCTAACCACAATCCACAAATCGACACATGTAAACAAACCTTGTGGGATCCTGCATTTCAACTTTGACTGTTCTTTTTTTTCCACACACACACACACACACACAACCAACACACACGCCCTTCTGATCATGACTGAATTCGAATCGGTGGTGACGCTTCTCAAGCAGTCGCAGCTGCCTCAATCCGCTCGCTCGGCCGAGCAGCAGCTCAAGGAGCAGGAGGATCAGGCTGACTTCCCCATTGTCATGTTGCATGTCGTGGCTGCCCAGAATCTCGACGAGTCGACTCGTTTGGCCGCGGCGCTCTTCTTCAAGAACTTTCTGAAGCGCAAGTGGGTCAATTCCGACGGCCAGCATCTTCTGCAGGCTTCCACGGTCCAGACTGTTAAGGACGAGGTGGTGGGTCTGATGATTTCGCTTCCTGAGCGACTGCAGATCCAGCTAGGAGAGTCTGTGTCCATCATTGCGGACTCGGACTTTCCCCACAACTGGGAGAACCTGGTCACGTCGCTGGTGGACCGATTGAGCCCCACAGACATGGTTACCAACAATGGTATTCTGACAGTGGCCCATTCCATCTTCAAAAAGTGGCGTCCTCTGTTTTCCTCAGATGATCTCAACCGAGAGATTCTGCTGGTGCTCACGCAGTTCACCGAGGCGTACAAACAGCTGTGCGAGGAGGTGGACCGACAGATCGAGGCCAACAGCTCCAACAAGGCGCAGCTGGACATTCTCTTCCGGGTGCTCTTCAACATTTTCAAAATCTTCTTTGATCTCAACTGCCAGGACATTCCCGCATTCTTTGAAGACAACCTCGACTACTTTATGAACCTGCTCAAAAAGTACTTGTGCTACACAAACCCGCTGCTGGAGGACGCAGACGAAGACGACGAGGCTGGAATTCTCGATAAAGTCAAGGCTTCCATCTGTGACGCCATCCAGCTGTATTCCCTGCGATACGAGGAATTTTTTGGCACATATCTCAATGGATTTGTGGAAACCGTGTGGAACCTGCTTACAAACACGTCCACTCAACCCAAGTACGACATTCTCGTTTCCAGAGCACTCACCTTCCTCACCTCCGTGGCCAAGGTGCCCAGACACACAAACATGTTTTCTTCTCCTGAGGTGTTGAAGCAGCTCATTGAGAAGATTGTCGTGCCCAACATGAGCCTCCGAGAGTCTGACGAAGAGCTCTTTGAGGACGATCCTCTCGAGTACATTCGAAGAGACCTTGAGGGATCCGATTCCGACACTCGAAGACGGGCAGCTACGGATTTCCTGCGAGAACTCAACGACAAGGCCGAATCCTCAGTCACCAAGGTGGCTCTGGAGTACGTGGAGCAGTTTCTCAATGTCTACAAACAGGACCCTTCGTCCAACTGGAAGGCCAAGGATACCGCCATTCATCTGTATTCGAGTATTGCTGCCAAGGGAGCCGTTACTTCTTCTGGTGTCACTTCCATCAACTTGACTGTTGACATTCTGTCATTCTTTTCAGACAACATTGCTCCCGATCTGATGAACGACTCGGCCAACCCCATTCTCAAGGTCGACGCCATCAAGTACATTTACACCTTCCGAAACCAGTTGTCTCGAGACCATTTGATCCAGGTCTTCCCTGTGCTCATGAACCATCTGCTGTCTTCCAACTACGTTGTTTGCACTTATTCTGCCGTCACTGTCGAGCGTCTTTTGGCCAAGAATGTTTTCGATAAGGCTGAGGTTGCTCAGATTGCTCAACAACTGCTACCCAAGCTGTTTGAGCTCATTGCCGCTGGAGGAACCCCCGAAAAGATCTCTGAAAACGAGTATCTGATGAAATGCATCATGCGAATCCTGCTGGTGGCTGGTTCCGACGTGGCTGCTGGAGATGCAGGAAAACAGCTGCTCCAGCAACTCATTGGCATTCTGCAGGAAATCTGCAAAAACCCCTCCAACCCCAGATTCAACCATTACACGTTTGAGTCCATCGGCGTGCTTCTCAAGTACACCGTTCCCGTGGTGGGCTTTGCTGCTGTGCAGGATATCGTTTCTCCTACATTTTTGACCATTTTGGAGCAAGATATCACGGAATTCTCTCCTTACGTGTTCCAGCTTCTGGCTCTGATTCTGGAACTGTCTCCTTCCATTGACTCTCTGCCTCCTGCCTTCCAGCAGCTCGCTCGAACTCTTGTGGTGGCGCAATTGTGGGAGTCTAGAGGCAATGTTCCTGCCCTGGCTCGTCTTCTCAAGGCCATTATCGCCAAGAATGGATCCATCTACGAAGAAAACCTGCTGGCTCTTCTGGGAGTGTTCCAGAAACTCATTTCGTCGCGAGTCAATGACGAATTCGGCTTTGATCTGCTCCAGGCCATCATGCTGCACATTTCTCCTCAGGCTCTCCAGCCCCACCTCAAGGACATTGCCGTCATCCTGCTGATGCGTCTGCAGGGCTCGCGAACGGAAAAGTTTGTCAACCGGTTTGCCTACTTTGTCGTCTTCCTTGCTGCCACCGCTCCTACTGCTTCTTTCCCTATCACCTTCGTCGATACGGCCGAGAAGGGTGTCTTTGGAACCATCTGGGGCCAGTTCCTGGTTAACGCTATCCCCAACGTCCAGGGACCTCTCCAGCGAAAGACGGCTGCTATTGGATGCACAAAGCTGCTGACCGCCACCCCCGAGTTCCTCGGAGGAGAATACTCTTCTCTGTGGCCTGCTACTCTGGAGAAGCTGGTGCAGCTGCTTGGTTCTGAAATCTCCAAGAGCACCGAGGAGGTGACTCCCGAGGTGGATCTGGACTCGTTGTCCTTTGGTTCGTCCTTCAACAAGTTGTCTACTTGTACTCCTAAACCCACCGATCCTCTTCCTGATGTGCGAGACGCCAAGCAGTTTTTCGTCCAGCAGCTGCAGGCTGCCAACGGGCAGACTAACGGCCAGGTGAACCAGTTAATTGGAAACAGCAGTGAGGGAGTGAAGACGAGTTTGAGGGATTTTGGTTATGCCTAGATGCGTAACACGAGCGGAGCGAGCGTAGCGTGTCCAGCTGATGGTTCGCTCGTCTTCCAGTAGGAGCCTTCATCTTGGGCATAAGGAGTGTTGCTTTGATTAAATACAGCTCCATGTTTATAATAAATACCCATCTTGGCTTGGTCAGGATTCATTCTTTTTCAGAGAGCTGTAGTGCTGTAGGATGTAGTCATACCTGGCGGCCAGTTGCGTCAGTACGTTTGTTCACTTGAGACACATTTCGTTTTATTTAATTTATTTTAATCTAATTTTTAATTTTTGGTGGTAAAATCCAGCCACAGCAACGGACCAACAAAACACGACACAAACGGGATACGGACCAACGCAGTACGTGGACAGATATAATTTTTGATTCTCTTCAAAATGACTTCTTTCGATTTTCGATAGCACCAAAACTGACGGTTTTTGACACGAGGTGAATCAGTATGAGATTTACGCGTGCGGAGGATTAAGCGTGGATATTTTGGTATTATCGCTACTGTCAAGTATCCGTTTAACAACATTATGTTTTGGGGGGAGCATGAGGTTGAACATCTGGATGTTTTCGTATGGCAACATGTAATTCTGACATCACCAGACGCATTAAATGGACCGTATATACTGAAATGCGTCCTTTACGGCTTCCAAGGATAATTGGAACCCGCAAAACTAACCCCCAGGGGAACTTTTCTTTAATTAATTTCTTAACTAAACGGGACGTGATGGCCACTGAGAGCCAACGAGTGCGTAGCACAACTGTGAGCGAAAGGATCTGTGCAAAGTACAGGCATCGGAGGAACGCATGGAGCTCCTGTACACGAGCTCACCGTCTGTTTATTGTATATGTTTACTCATATCTCAATCTAAGTGTCTACAACCACATGAATTGCGCGCTCCACGAGCAAATAGTTCAGTTAATCTATATTTAATGTTCTCTGAAGAGAAAGTGTGGCCCAGACAAGTATGAACAATTATTGAAGTTCTAAACGGGCCAGGGGGTGAGAGTTTCTCCTGTAGAGGGTGCTGATGTTGTGTCGGCTGGTACTTATCTCCAAGTTCACTTATCTCCAAGTTCACTTGTTCATTGGGCAGTCTCCAAAAGACACCCCGTTCCTCTCTTTTCATACCACTTGTCTTCAATCAAATCCTCCTCGACAGAGGCCCAGTAATCTCTCTTTTCCGACACACTTTTCAGATCGGCATCGACAATCTTTCCCGTCACCTCGGCGCCCTCAACGTGCACAAACAAGGACACGTCTCGCATGGTCATGGCGGTGACAAACTGTGGAGGCACCTGGACGTAATTTGCGTAGCCCAGAATGCCCTGTTCGTCACCATGCTGCATATGTCTGATTTCAGCAAACAGTTCTGAGGTGGCAAAAAACTTGGCCAGAGGCTCAAACTGGGTTTGTGCCTCGGGGAACACGCTGGTGAGCGCCTGCAGGACAATCTGTTCGTCCTCATTGAACAGCTTGAGGGGGCAGATTCGAGGTTTTTCTCGCTTGAGCTGCAGCGCACAGGTTCGGCAGTTGACACTGTCCGGAGGAGCCGTGGGGCTCTGTAACAGCCACTTGGGCTTCAATTCAACCGTATACGACTCCCAGTTGTCGCTGTAGTTGATTTTGACCGCGTGCGATTTCAGCACGTTGGTTTCCGTTTCCTTGGGTCCCAGGTTCTCCATGAGCAGTCCCAAGGGCTCGCCCAGATCGAGGCTTTCGGCTTCGGGAAGCGACTCCAAAAACCCCAGAGGCAGGTTGACCACCGTGTAGTGGAACAGAAACGGCCCAATAGCCGGTCGAATGGTACCAGTCAGATACTCATCGACTTCGGCCGTGGACGGGGCGTTTCTGTTGCGTCTCAGTCGTAAAAGTTGATCTGTTTCATCGCTTTTGTACACCACGTTGGCGTTTCCAGCAGTTAGCAGGGTCCATTTGTGAGGAGGCAGCGGAGTCGGAAGCACAGACATGTTTGTTTTTTTTCAATCATGAGAAACAGCTTTTTTTTCGAACGCTATAGAGTTGTATAAATGGGCTCGGGATAAGGTTGTTTGTTTCGAGAAGGGCAGAAGTCTAACACGTGTTTGGGGATGGCGCGGGGGAGCCAAAGTGGGTTTCAAGCGTACATTTTCGCCGTATTTTGTCTCTCTCGGGGGTATTACGGACCCCAGGAACAAAATGCACTCCTCAGAATTTCCATAGCTGCTCCACAACGCCCATAAACGTACCCCTCTTACCCTACATGATTATTCACAGTTGACGTGTGCATGCACCGCCATAGCTCCTTGAAGAAGTCTAATGGTGCCCTGACAAGAAAAAAAAAAACAGCTTGTGTTTGGAAGCAGTCGCGAAACTGATGAAGCAGATTTCCGTGTAATACAGGCGAGGGTGGATTTTTCGACTCCAGACACGGTTTTCCATCACTCGAGGCTACCCAACCCGCTCCTCTTTGTCTCCACTCCACCTCCCCACTTCCCCATATTTGCCACACTAATATCCAAAACCATCGTCCCACATCCACATGTACAATGATGTCAAGCCAAGATGCCCCCAGCTTACATGTGGATACATCTGATACATTTCATATGAGTCCGAGTTAGTTTGGCCAGGAATAATATACTAAAACGACGAGGGCCTTTGATAGGAGGGACAACCGAAGCGACACAAAAAGAAATACGAGCCTACTCTTTCGCTCTGCGACAATATGCCGCCTCATGTGAAACACAACGGTGTCTGATCCGTTGCACTTTCAGATTATGACTTGCTCAAGAAGAGTTGCTGCACAAAGTTTATAAAAGCATAAATGTAAGCCACAGTTGGGGAAGGGTAGAATTTTGTGTGGGGCAGTTGTGGAGATTATTAGCGCATTGAAGGAATCAGCAGAGTTTTGGCTATCAAATGAAACTACTTATGTATCCGTAGCTACTGTATTGGCCAAGTTCGATAGACGTGGCGAACCCCGCAGAGTTTTTTCTTTTTCTTTTTAATTTTAATTTTTTTTTAATTTTGAAAAATCTTAATTTGGGCGAAATGTCGTGCACAACCGGGGATCGAACTGCGGGCTGGAGAACACCAGGCTTATCTTTGTCAACTAATGCTAACTACGGTTTCAACTAGGGGAGAAGATTGGTGTCCGTTGAACTTACTCAAACAGAGATTAATTACCAAAAAAAAAAGCCACAGTAGTATTCCATACCTCTACATCTTTCTACCCATGTAGTTCTTCTGCCAATTCCTCCCCTCAACCCCCATATACTCAACATGTCGTTTGCACCCATTCCCTCTGTTCAAACCCTAATTCGTCCCAACATGACCATTGCCACCTTCACCTCTCTCATCCCCCATCACCACCCACACAAGACACACACAATGGAAATCGATAACGACGTGCCCACCATCCTGGCAACTCTGCGCATGGAGGCCGACCCCGAGCTGGCCGCCACCTTTTACTCGCTGGAAGACTTGTGGGAGCGAAAGCTGTGGCACCAGCTGACAGACGCTCTGGCCGAGTTGTACGCAGACCCCCGATCCAAGCCCTTGCGTCTGCGCATCTTCACGCAGTTCATCCAGGTGTTTGAGCGCAACTTGAACCAGCTCAAACTCGTGACTTTTGGTGTGTTGGCAGCTGCTCAGTGCAACAATGACGAGGAGACCCTGGACTTCCTCACCTCGCTCGCAGACAAGGTCAGCCACAAGCCCGACACGCAGGATGCGTTTGTGTACGCTCAGATTGAGATTGCACGAGTCAAATTGCGACTCAAGGACATGGACGGAGCCCGAGAGGTGCTCAACTCGGTTACTGGCACCATCGACTCGCTCAACTCCGTCGATCCCATCATCACCGCCGCCTACTACGGCGTGAACGCCGACTACTACCTGTCCAAGGGCGACTTCAACACCTACTACCGCAACGCGCTTTTGTACCTGGCGTGCATCGATCTGTCGTCTCTGTCGATTGAGGCGGTGCAGAAGCGGGCACACGAGCTGTCGGTGGCGGCGCTGCTCGGCGAGAAGATTCACAACTTTGGCGAGCTGCTGCTGCATCCCGTGCTGGACTCGCTCAAGAACACGGAGTACGCGTGGCTGCGGGACCTGCTGTTTGCGCTCAACCAGGGTGACATTTCCGAGTTTGAGAAGCTCACGTCGCAGCACGTGGCCAAGCTGCCGCCGCTCGAAAACGCCATGCCTCTGCTGCGACAAAAGATTTGTCTCACGGCACTCACCGAGGCGGCCTTCAAGCGACCTACCAACGACCGAACTCTCACTTTTGCCACTGTGGCTAAGGAGACCCAGCTGCCTGGTGATGAAATCGAGCATCTGGTCATGAAGGCGCTGTCGCTGGAGCTCATCAAGGGACACATTGACCAGGTGGCCCAGACGATTACCATTACCTGGCTGCAGCCTCGAGTGCTCAACAAGCAGCAGATTGCGGATATGAAGCAGAGACTGGACCAGTGGGACGCCAACGTCAAGCAGTTGGGCGGATGGATTCATGATCGAGGCGAGGGTGTCTGGTTGGAGGCTTAAGGGAAGCGAGGACCATAGCTATGGAAGAGGCCCAGCATCATTTAGAGAGTGGCCAAGGAAGTGAGTGGCGTATAGTCACAAACGGACAAAGTCGAATCGCATGTAAGAATGAATAGTAGATTGGATGGAGCAAGTATTGTAGTGTTGTAGTAAATGGACAATGACGACATATGGTAGTAGAAGGAGATAGGAAAGAACGCTTGTGTTGTAGAAAGCATCAAATTACAGATGTTCGTACTGGTACCATACGTGATGCTATGGCCTAAATGGTGTTCTTAATTAACCATTAGTTGGGAACAGTTGAAAAAATAACTCCTCTGGGGGTCCCTAGTGTTCCTGAACCTCTACGGTCATATATATCAGCTTATCGGATATAACGTCATCCAGTTCTAAACAAATCCTGTGCAAGAAATACCCATGGCAGTAGTGTTTTCGAAGAATATCGTTGCTTTAATGTCGTCTCTCCAAGTATAGTTTGCACCAAATATAGTTAGCTTTACTTAGATATACCTTACTCCCAGTGGACAACTCGGCACGGTTCGTATACAACTCCACAACTCAGCAAATACGGTAGTATTACGAGGGGTGGATTTTACCAGGTACTGTAGCTCTACTCTACACGTTATATAGATTCATCTGATATACTCGATTATTTAGTAAATGTCTTATACCTCCAAATGTCTCTCCTCCTGAAGTTTCGTTCAAGCTAGACACATTTGAAAGAACACCCGATAAGTCGTTTTTCTATTACTACAGATAGTGGATATTATTTTTTATTCGGAATGAATTTTGTACAAATATTCCACATATGTGCTTCAAATCCCGGCACAGCAACTGCACTGTTCAAATTGAACCCCCAGCTGGCTTACAGAGAAGATATTAGTCTAGAACCGTTCTGGTAGTGAACGAGTGAGAGAAATTACTATGAAAATCGGTTAAATACATGTTAGTTGCGATACCTTTGATATTCACCTTTTCCACCTCCAAAATGTTGTACCAGGCAGGGATAATATTGAAATGTGAATTATTGTGGGTACAGTACCGGTACAATTAGACGGATCTGTTCCATTACAGCTGCAAAATCGATTTAAACTGCTCTTATAACATTTCCCTCTCTCTCAGAAACCGATTTCGAACTCCCCGTCTTACTACGACCATTGTTCATCAATCACTGTTACGTTCAAAAATTGAAATTCGCTAGTTAAGTTATTCTCTGTTTCGCTCGCTGTTTCGCTCAATAAATAAATAAATATCCCCGTGGGTTCGATTCTCGTCGATGCTACGCATCTCCTCGATCTCACTTCTCCCCCAACCCATCCATCTTTGTCATCTGAGGAACACCCTCAACCTCCATTCCCTCCAGCTCCAAGTTACTCTGGGGTCCTTCGAACCACTTGTGTGCCCATCCAAAGTAGTAAATGAGCGATCCGGCCCAAACAGCCACATTAATGACACAGGTGTAATTCATGGTGTCCTTTGTAGGGTTGGGTCCTTCTAGGGGGAACATCAGCAGGCAGATGGCGAAACAGAGATACACGACAGCAAACGTGGACACTGCTTTAGACAAGAAGCGACCCATGTAGAAGGGACCAGGAATAAAATTCTTGTAGCCCCAAATGAGTCTACAGGCGATGGGAATCATCCAGGCGAGATCGTTGGAGGCAGCAGCCAGAGAAAAGAGAGCAGCAGCGGCGGCAGCGTCAATCATACAGAGACAACCGATAACCAAACCAAGTGTACAATTACCCCACACGGCCCGAACCGGCACCGACAGCTTGACGTTGACCACCTTGAAGAAGTTGGAGAATGGCAGAGCCCCGTCTCTTGCAAACGCCCATGATTGTCTTGAAGCAGCAACGACAATAGACAGGCCCATGGTCCATTGGAGCACAAAGATGATCACCATGAGTGCCAGGGTCCATTTTTTACCGAGACTGTCGTAAATCAGCTGAGCCATGGGCTGCTGGAACGGAGTGTGCAGAATACGTTCAGTATCGGGGGCCATGACACATGCCAGAACGATGTTAATAACAAACCCAAGCACCCAGCACATTCCAATGGACGAGATGATACCAAAAGGAACCGCCTTGGTTGCGTTGGACGCCTCCTCAGCCATGTGCACGCAAGAGTCGAACGATCCAATGGTCCAAATGGGAGCCAGCCAGCCCAGGAAGAAAGTCCATCCAGTAGGCCAGGTGGTGAGGTTTTCGAGCTTGCCGAAAATGTACGCTCCATCGTGGAGATTGTGTCTTGCTCCGACTGGCAGGGCAATAATGGCAATCAGAATAATGGCAATGTTGAGAATGATGCAGCCCGTTTGCAGTTTGGACATGCCGTCACAGGCCAGAGAAGCAACGATAGCGTGAGAAATAATGCAGGCAGCAAAAACGCCGTAAACTGTGTATTTGGTTGCCACGTATTCTCCGTCGGTAGCCACTCCTGCTACCGCCAGAACCAGCTGTGCAAAGCCGTAGTCGATACTGACAATGCCTGCCGTCAGTCCCAGCGTGTTTGAATAGCCCACCAGAAAACACAAGGGACGCTTGAGTTTGGGAGTAGCAAAATGGTATGTCCACCAGTACAGGCCTCCGGAGGTTGGCAACGAAGAGCCCAGCTCGGCCATAGACAAGCCAACCATCATGATGCAAAAGGAGGCAACAAACCATCCCCAGACCATACCTGCTGGTCCAGAAGGCATGGAGTAGACTAGAGACGAGGAAATGGAAGGAAACAATCCCATGATACTAAAGGCAATTCCAAACACCTGGATCATGGAGTAGTTTCGTTTGAGCTCGGCCTTGTAGCCCATGGTGGCTAGAACGTTGGCGTCTGCGCCCGAGGGGTTTTGTCCGTATCCTTCTTCGATTTTGTCGTCCATTGTTACCGAGCAAGAGCAGGACTTTGACAGCTATTTAAGGGCGTGACGAATACCTACCCCGAGCATCTTTAGCTTTATCGGCTGGTTACTCGTATCAATGTTTGAACTTTCATTGAGTATCCTTTAGAACTCTGTCGTCGAGCCTCCTGAACTCTGTCTGTTTCGGTGGGGTAAGCGTGAGTAAACTGTCATGTTTCTGGTTGTGTCAGTTGTCAGCTGTGGCATCTGTTTAATCACTAGATCGTGGAGCCGTTTTTCAACTAGCGTGTCGTAAAGTCGACTATTGTACTATTTTAACACGCAGCCAAGCCTTGGCGATCCGTTATCATATCGCCAAATGTAACCGAAACTCTTTCCCCGTCAAACTTTGTGGGGAAGGCAAAAGCAGTATTTTTTCGCGCCCGATCAAGTCCTTGTAAGTCATTATTAGTAGGTTGTTCAACAGCTGAGCTCGTGCTTGCGCAGTGGTGTGACTCCTCGATTCACGACACACCCCTTGCACCTTCATTCTTTGTTTTTATTTTTATTTATATCTCAGATCAATCACGCGATACACGTTATCAGCATCAGGTGCATGTGTGAAGATTGGAAAATTTAGTCGAATGAAAGGAACTGGTGAGCTGGCTATACGAGAGAGTAGAAAAACAGCAATAAAAACAAAACAAAAATGTCGCCAACGGAATGAGCAATGAATAGGTTGTGTTGTATGTCACGTGAGTCGGTATTCTTGTAACTCTTCCCTGAGCTAGCCCTATAAGCCCATCTCTATCATAACACACTCTAACTTGCTCGTAACCAACAATAAACACACTTCTTATCAGTCTTCTTTGCGTGAGTGATAAGCGATGCAGAAGCGTATAGTACCATTGTGATAGAGACATGTTGACATAGACGTTATCAACACAGATTCAAAAATTACCATCTCTTTTTTCCTCTTTTGTCCTCCCCCCCTCCACCTCATCGAACGTTCGAACCACGCCAACGTCTTTTTAGTACATCCAACTCTACATTATTCGAAACCCAAAAAGAAAAGCGCTGATGAAAGAGGGACACGCAAAAATGAGCCAAGACGAAGACCACAGGTCTTGAAGGGCAAAAAGGTCGTACCCGGAATCGAACCGGGGTTACTGGAAATCGAAGTAGATGCTTCAGAATCCAAGGTGATAACCGCTACACTATACAACCTTATTGGCACATTTGAAAAAGTGGCCTCTGCAAGACGAAAATTGCTGACTAAGAATTTGGTTTTTACCGTTTTACAGAGGAACCAGACTGGTTGGTGGATATTTGAAGACATGAGGAAATTGAGGGTGATTAGGGGTGTATCTTTTTTTTGAGGGTTAGTGGGCTGTATCCTGAATGGGGTGAATAGAGAAGAGTTGTAGGGATATGAATTTCGGAGGTTGTAGTTAGAGGGGAGGCGTGTTTTCCAAGTTTTTCCTTGGTTTTCTGTCCTTCTATGCGCGTCTCATATGATGGTACTAGTTCCCCCCTTCCTCTCCAATCTCTGTCTCTATTTGTCTTGTACTGTCTCTACTTGTCTTGTACAGCACACTCATCTCAAACAGATGCGAAACAAGGTAAAAGACGTTGGATTTTAAACGGAAAAGACTCAAGCTACTTTTCAGCCGGGCCTTCTCTTATCTAGCTTTTCGCACGTGTCCAAACGGTGGCTGTCTCGGTAAAGTATAGTACGTGTACTTGTACGATGCTTACGGCCATGAATGGAGTACCCACGGTGTGTATTTGCACGGTTACCGGGTGAAGTTGTCTGCCTGTTTGATTTCCTCAGTTTTGATTTGTAGAGTTGGAGTTTATACGTCTTAACTTGTCCTTGTACAAGTATGCTTGCATCCAAGCCATAATGGCAAATACAGCTACTTGTACCGTACAAGTAACAAGAGACCAGCTGTCGATGAAAACTTGAACAGTTCGAATTCACCATCACTTTCCTTCTCGTGGTCGAATCACCGTTTTCCTTTTTCCCGTTTCACCACCTCACCTCTATCCTCTCCCCAATCAAGTCGCCCAAATTGGCAGTGTTTGAACTCAACTTTTCGGTCGCGTGCGCTTTCTCAAACAAAGAAAGGTTGATAACGAGACAAACGGCGATTGAATTAGTGGACAGATTGGATTTCACCTTTTTGGGCCGCCCACGAGCCAAGTTGCATCGTCGGCCTTCTCCGAAACTTTCCCCGAGAAGGAGGTCTTGGACCAGTTACTTGTACGGTTTTCGTACTGTACTCGTAGCGGTAGGACGACTTTCCGAACGTCGATACAAATACTCGTACAACGTAAACATCCATATTTCATGCATGAATCTTGCGTATTTACAATCCCACTTTTGCGTCTTGTTTACGATGTTAACATCTATGTCAACATTAACGCAGCGTTGTATCGAAGAGCATGATTACATACTTCAGAAACACAGGGTAGGTACAGTACGAGTACAGCACTCATACTAGTAACGTCCATTACTCAAGCACACTGTTTCCGTCTTTTGGTCTGTTTCCGTTTTTCCAAGAAGTTTTTTCCTTTTTTTCAAACCCGTATTTTCCCCATTTCTGCATCCCTCCTCTGAACCTCACGGCCCGTTGGACTTTACTGCACCGCACCACTTTTTCCTACTCCAAGGCGAATACCACGCGAACTTTACGCACAGTCAGCTATACTTGTACATGCATTTTGAGCGGATCGGTGACAGGGCCGTTTGTCGTATGCATTTGAGAATGCGCAAACTCTGGTGTCTGGTTCCGACGTGTTCCGCTCTACTGTACGCTACAAGTGCATCTCACCACTGATTGGTATAAACCCTGATCTGATCAGAGTTGGATATGCTAGAGATACAAGAAGGAGGTTGGTGGTTGGTAGGTTGGTGGTAAGAGGACAAATCAGGGGGTATGGGTGGTGGAAATAAATGAATTTTTAAACCGAGCAATCGTCTGCTCGTACCCACACAGTTACATGCACCGGTATGCCATGCGAGACCCACCCACTCATGGTGTACATATTGGTGGGACTATCCAACGGCCCGTTGGGTTGGCCGACTAGTAACCTACAGAATGTACATTGGCTGTCCGAGTGCACCAGCGTAGGTAGTAAAACACGAGTGGGAATCGCGGCTGTCACGAACAATGCTCAAAAACGACGAACCCACTCCCTCCAGACACGTCCAGTATCTACCTCCAATCCCCCTGTGTCCTGGTACTATCTTCTTACTGCGTCTTTGGAGTGAGATTGTGCGGCGGCGTGTCTTAAGGTTGAGGCGCAGGTTGACGTGTGGTGATAGCAAAAGTAGATGAATGAATGAGAGACGAGAAGCAGATAATGATGGCGGTGACAACAAGCGGTTGAGGACTGTCAAGGACACAAACAGACCACCGGCCAATATAATTGTCCTCTTCAAGATCGCCGGCACTGCAGTACGATACTACAGTCACCACCACCACCTACCCTCTTTATCAACACTCCGCAGTGTACACGGATCGCGCATCTTTCAGGCTAAGACCAAAGGACGCTACCAGTATTATCCTCAGTCCCAAACACAAGACACTATCGACTTGTGGCAGCTGAGATAAGCGCGGATAGATAGGGTGTGGATTTGAGGGGGGTTTGTGTATATTCCATTTCAATATTCGCCTTTTTCGTCCGCTTCCATCTCCTGAAATTCCTTGATTCTTCTCCCTCGGAAAAGCCGACGTTTCTTTTTTCTTTCTTTTTTTCTTTCTTTTGTTGTTTCCCTGTTTCCGTTTCCTTTTACCTCCTCATTGTCAAGATAAGACCCCAGCCTTGTGATTGGATAAAGCCAAATTTCAGTTTCATTAATTTCACCAAGGCCGCGCTGCACATGTGCATCCACCGCTTATCGAGAGTCTAAACCAAATGGGGACAGCGCTTTTCGCTCTCACGGCGGCCAACCGACGGCCAACTCAGCTATCGCTCTTTAGAGTTGCTGATACGAGTATATAGGCACAGGAGATTCCACTGATGGACAACCAACAAAAAACATCATGTGCAAATCAATCGGCTGGACTATTGCCGAATGGAAAGAGGCCCAGACCAACTCGTCGTATGAAGAGGCCCGACACCGTCTGTTGGATCTCGTGGCCACCTTCAAGGACTACAAACACGGAGATCCGGCCTGGATCACGGTCGCCACGACCGAGCATATCAATAAACAGTGGAAGGAGTTGCAGTTGATGAAGAAGGATGTTGAGGTGAGTGAGAGAACAGCGACAGGTACACAAAGTGTGCCTGCGTGCCGAATCTGGAGGTTTTTGTCTGATTCAAGTCTGTTACGCGTGTAGACGGGCTACGCCTATCTATTCGTGTAATTGATATGGAGTCTACAGTGAATTACTACAGTGATCTGTTCTACAGTGATCTGTTCTACTACAGTTGTCAGTTGTCTGGTCTACTTTGATCTTAGCAAGTTGCCCGTCTCTAGATTGTCGTGATATGGGGTCAGACTGTCAGCTAGTCAGATCTGGGGTTCGAGACAGCAGTAACCGTTGAGTAACTGATCTGGACTGATCTGGAGACTTGAGCAACTCCTCAGTAAGCTGCTCTGAGTCGCCAGGTGTGATTAATTGGGTCCGTTCGGACTTACGGCCCCCACTACCGTACTAACCCAGTCCCTCCCCCTCTATGGAGTCCCCTTTGCCGTCAAAGACAATATTGACGTTATCGACTTTCCCACCACCGCTGCCTGTCCCGCATACCTGTACATTCCTAAGGAAGACGCGACAGTGGTCCGCTTGATCAAAGAAGCTGGAGGAATCGTCGTGGGTAAAACCAACCTGGATCAATTCGCCACCGGTCTCGTCGGCACCCGTTCTCCCTACGGAAAGACCCCCAACACCTTTTCCGACAAACACGTGTCTGGAGGCTCGTCTGCGGGCTCAGCCTCGGTGGTGGCCCGAGGTCTGGTGCCCTTTTCTCTTGGTTCCGATACTGCCGGCTCAGGTCGAGTTCCTGCTTCGCTCAACAACCTGGTTGGTCTGAAACCGACCGTTGGAGCCTTTTCCGCCAACGGCGCTGTTCCTGCCTGCAAGTCGCTGGACTGCATTTCCATCTTTTCTCTCGTTCTCTCAGACGCCCAGCTGGTGTTCAACATTTCCGCACAGTTTGATAAAGAAGACTGCTACTCTCGACGGTTCCCCCAGCGGCCTCTTAAGTCGTTTGGCCCCACTCCCGTGTTTGCCATTCCCGAAACCCCGCTGTGGTTTGGAGACGACCAGAACCCTGCTCTTTTCGACGAGGCCGTTGAACGTCTGCGTCAACAGGGAGTCAAGGTGGTCAAAATCGACTTCTCTCCCCTGTTTGATCTCGCCAAGTGTCTCTATGAAGGTCCCTGGGTCGCCGAACGGTACGCGGCCATCAAAGACTTTGTCCAGAACCGAAAAGAAGACATGGACGAGACTGTCTACGGTATTGTCAAGCAGGCCGAGAACTTTACTGCTGCTGACGCCTTTTCCTACGAGTACAAGCGACGGGCTATTCTGAGAAAGGTTGAGGACATTTTCTCCTCCATTGACGGTCTGATTGTCCCCACCTGTCCTCTGTTCCCCACCATGGAGTCGGTAGCCCAGGAGCCTGTTCTTGTCAACGCCCGTCAGGGAACATACACCAACTTTGTCAACCTGGCTGACTTGTCTGCTTTGGCTGTTCCTGTTGGATTCCGAAAAGACGGCTTTCCCTTTGGAATCACGCTGATTTCGCAAAAGTTCAACGACTATGCTCTTTTGGATATGGCTCAAAAGTTTTTGCCTTCGTCTAGACCTCTGGGAGCGCTGCCCAAGGAAATCTTCTCTGCTGGTGATCGAGATACCCTGGCTTCGTCCATTGTCGACAACATGCCTCGAACTATCCCGCTGGCAGTAGTTGGAGCCCATCTCACTGGAATGCCTCTCAACTGGCAACTTCAAAAGGTGGAGGCTACTCTTGCCAGACGAACAAAGACGGCAGATTACTACCGACTCTATGCTCTGGCCAACACTGTCCCCACCAAACCTGGTCTGAGACGAGTGCTTCCCTCCGATACCACTCTTCGAGGAGAAGCCATTGAGGTGGAAATCTGGGACGTTCCCTACAGAAACTTTGGTGAGTTTGTCTCCATGGTTCCTCATCCTCTGGGTATTGGAACCGTTGAGTTGGCCGATGGAAAATGGGTCAAGGGATTCATTTGCGAACAGCTAGGCTATGAGGACGCTGAAGACATTACCAAGTTTGGAGGCTGGAGAGCATACAAGGCCGAGACTACTCAGAATCTGGCCTCCAAGCCGTTTGAGACCGTTCTTGTGGCCAACAGAGGAGAGATTGCTGTTAGACTGATCAAGACTCTTCGAAAGATGGGTGTTCGGGCTGTTGCTGTGTTCTCTGAACCTGATCGATTCGCTCAGCATGTTCTTGACGCTGACGATTCCGTTTCTCTCGAGGGTGTGACTGCTGCTGAAACATATCTGTCCATTCCCAAGATTCTGGCAGCCTGCAAAAAGACTGGAGCTCAAGCCATTCTTCCTGGATACGGCTTTCTGTCTGAAAACGCAGACTTTTCCGACGCCTGTGCTGAGGCTGGAGTTGTGTTTATCGGCCCTACTGGTGACTCCATCCGAAAACTCGGTCTCAAACACTCTGCTCGAGAGATTGCTCTGGCCTCTGAAGTCCCCCTCGTGCCTGGAACAGGTCTCATTGCTTCTGTTGCCGACGCCAAGGCTGCTGCTTCAAAACTCGAGTATCCTCTCATGATCAAGAGCACTGCTGGAGGAGGAGGTATTGGTCTGCAAAAGGTGGACAAGGCCGAGGACTTGGAGCGTGCGTTCGAGACGGTCAAGCACCAGGGCAAGTCCTTCTTTGGAGACGACGGAGTGTTCATGGAGCGGTTTGTGGAAAATGCTCGACACGTGGAGGTGCAGATTCTCGGAGACGGTAAAGGAAACGCCGTGGCGATCGGAGAACGAGACTGTTCTCTGCAGCGACGAAACCAAAAGGTTGTCGAAGAAACTCCGGCTCCAAACTTCCCTGCCGAGACTCGAACCCGGATGATGAACGCTTCGGAGATGCTGGCCAAGAATATCAAGTATCGAGGAGCTGGAACGGTGGAGTTCATTTTCGACGAGAAACGCAACGAGTTTTACTTCCTCGAGGTCAACGCTCGTCTGCAGGTTGAGCATCCCATCACCGAGGCCGTGACCGGTCTGGATCTGGTTGAATGGATGGTGTTGATTGCCGCAGACAAGGCTCCCGATTTCGAAGCTCAGCGAGCCAAAACCCCCAAGGGAGCCTCCATTGAGGCCCGTCTGTACGCCGAGAACCCCGTCAAGGACTTTGTTCCTTCTCCTGGACAGCTCACCGACGTGCAGTTCCCTGCCGACGCTCGAGTCGACACTTGGGTGTCTCGAGGTACCAAGGTGTCTGCAGAGTACGATCCTACTCTTGCCAAGATTATTGTTCACGGCGAGGATCGAGCTGACGCGCTCAGGAAGCTGCAAAAGGCGCTGGACGAGACGGTGGTTGCTGGAGTGACTACCAACCTGGACTACCTCAAGTCCATTGTTGGTTCTCAGATGTTTGCTGAGGCCAAGGTGTCTACTCGTGTTTTGGACGCCTACAACTACACTCCCAACGCCATTGAAATAACTGCTCCTGGCTCCTACACCACCATTCAGGACTACCCCGGTCGAACCAAGCTGTGGCATATTGGAGTCCCTCCTTCTGGACCCATGGACGCCTATGCTTTCCGGGTGGCCAACCAGATTGTCGGTAACCACCCCAAGGCCCCCGCCATTGAAGCGACTTTGATTGGACCCTCCATCATGTTCCACAGCGACACTGTTGTTGCCATCACTGGTGGTTCAGCTGAAGCTACTCTGAACGGCACTCCTGTCGAGTTCTGGAAACCCGTCAACGTCAAGGCTGGCCAGACTCTGGCTACTGGCAAGCTCACCTCCGGATGCAGACTGTACATTGCCATTCGCAACGGTCTGTCTATCCCTGAGTATCTTGGCTCTCGATCGACTTTTGCTCTGGGTAACTTGGGTGGCTTTAACGGTCGAACTCTCAAGTTTGGCGATGTCATTTTCATGGGTGAGCCCGAACTCCCCTCGTGTTCTATTCCTGCTCCCATTTCCGAGCCTGCTGCTGCTTCTTCCGAGATGATCCCCAAGTACACCAACGCCTGGACCGTCGGAGTCACCTGTGGACCCCATGGATCGCCCGACTTTTTCACCTCGGCGTTCATGGACACCTTTTTCGAGTCCAAGTGGAAGATCCACTACAACTCCAACCGATTTGGAGTGCGTCTGATTGGTCCCAAGCCTGAATGGGCTCGAAAGGACGGAGGAGAGGCCGGCCTGCATCCCTCCAACCAGCACGATTACGTCTACTCTCTGGGAGCCATCAACTTCACTGGAGACGAGCCCGTCATTCTCACCTGTGACGGTCCTTCTCTGGGTGGCTTTGTCTGCGCTGCTGTGGTTGCTGAGGCTGAATTGTGGAAGATTGGCCAGGTCAAGCCTGGTGATACTGTGCAGTTTGTCCCCATGAGTCTTGACTCTGCTCGCCAGCTGAAAAAGGCCCAGGATCGAACCATCACCAACCTGAGTGGTTCTCCTTATGAGTCTGTTGATGCTCTGCTTGCCCTGGATCACCACGAGAACCCGGTCATCTACACTGTTCCTGCTTCCACTTCCACCCCCCGAGTCGTCTACAGACAGGCTGGAGACCGGTACATTCTGGTGGAGTACGGCGACAACAGCATGGACATCAACCTGAGTTACCGAATCCACCGTCTCATCGAGGAGGCCCAGCAGTCCATCAAGGGCATTGTGGAAATGTCCCGAGGAGTGCGATCTGTTCTCATTGAGTTCCATCCCTCAGCCTCTCGATCTACACTCATGCAGGCTCTGGTGGACTTTGAGAAACGTCTGCAGTTTGTCGAAACTTGGCAGGTTCCTTCTCGAATCATCCGACTCCCAATGTGTTTCGAGGACTCCAAGACACTGGAAGCCGTCAAACGGTACCAGGAGACCATCCGGTCGTCTGCCCCTTGGCTGCCCAACAACGTGGACTTTCTGAGAGACGTCAACAAGCTGTCTGACCGATCGCAGGTCAGAGACATTCTCTACACGGCTCGATACCTGGTGCTTGGTCTCGGAGACGTGTTCCTTGGAGCTCCCTGCGCTGTTCCTCTTGATCCTCGACATCGACTCCTCGGTACCAAGTACAACCCCTCCAGAACGTACACGCCCAACGGCACGGTCGGTATCGGAGGCATGTACATGGCCATCTACACCATGGAGTCGCCTGGAGGCTACCAGCTGATTGGCCGAACCATCCCCATCTGGGACAAGCTGACTCTGGGCCAGGACCGACCCTGGCTGTGCGACCCCTTTGACCAGATTGAGTACTACCCCGTGGACGAGGAAGAGCTCAACCACATCACCACCGAGGTGGAGAATGGACGATACGCTGTGGAAATGGAGCAATCGGTGTTTGACTATGGCAAGTACTCGGCCTGGCTCAAGGACAACTCCAAGTCGATCGAGGCTCACATTGCCACACAGGCCGAGGGTCTGGACGACTTTGCCAACCTCATCAAGGTGGCTAACGAAGATGTGGCCCAGGGCAAGACGGGACAGGTCAAGGAAGAGACTCCTCTGTCCGATACGGCGGTCCAGGTGTTTTCCGAGGTCACTGGACGGTTCTGGAAGGGACTGGTCATGACCGGAGACACGGTGGATAAGGGACAGGGTATTGTTGTGGTGGAGGCCATGAAGACGGAGATGGTTGTCAATGCTCCGGTGGCTGGAAAGGTGGTGAAGCTGTACCATGCCAACGGAGACATGGTGGACACTGGAGATTGTGTGGCTGTCATCGAGCCTATTGTTTAATTTTTATTATATTATGTCTATTGTATTTTGTAGCCGTGTAGTATTGAGCATAGTATTATAACTACCATTAGTAGTAGCCTGTATAATACGCTTTGTTAGTTCTTTAGTTGAATAATGAAGCCATTCAGCTTTAGCAAGAGGTGAGAGGGAAATTATCTCTTGGTTCCGTCTTGAGAGGTATCTCATGTTTCCCTTGACTGTCGAGTCTTGGGAGGATATCATGTTTCCAGTCGAAATCTTCTGAAATGGGGTATCAATGGTGGTATCAATGATTGTCGTATGGCGGTATAAATGACTGTTGTATTAACGATGGCCATATCAACGAAGGTCGTATCAGTGGTATCAGTTACTTTCTGAAACTCTTTTCCAGCCCATGCTCATCCCCCTGATTGAAAGAAATGGCAATATCTTTCCACAAATGAACAAAATTTTCCTCCTCAATCTCCCGTGTCTCTTCAATCTCCTCACTATGCTGGGGCAAATGCTTGCTAATCATGTACGCCGCGTAGGTCCGCATTCGACTATGTTTTGCCTCAAACGCCTTGTTCCACAACACCAGAGCATCGTCCAAGTCAGACACCGGGTTGTGCCTGAACCAATCTTCAGTAATTTCAACCAACTCGGTGAAGCAGTGCATTTGAGCAAACACAAGAAGTTCTGCCGCGTCCTCAAAATCCATTCCCAGCTCCTCCCCATAAATGTATCGCTCAAACACTAGCAGGGCCGAGTAAGAAACGTCAGCATAAGCCTCCATCTCCTGTGCCTCCTGCATGTCCGACTTGATGAGAGCCTCAAAGTAGGGTGAAATGGCCATTAAAACTGCAGAGTGAACCTTGATGCGGTGCATGGGTGTGCACGCAATGGTGAAGTCGCCATCGGACGTCTGCCGCAGTCTGGATAGACCCGTTCTGTGCACTTCGGTAAGTGCCAGACTGGACCCCGGAGCCAGCAGCTCCAGCAATTTGGACTTGCTATCTGTACCAAACTTATGGTACGTGCTCATCTTCCAACAGTCGCTGATACAAACAAGGTAGTTGTAGGGCTTCCCTTCGTTGTCAGTTTCGAAGATGAAGGTGTTTTGGTCAATGGCCACACACCTGGGAGTCACATTGGGCTTGACTTGGTAGTGTAAACCTTGGCTTCTGTGACACATTTGTGTGCTCTCGTTGTAATAAGCCAGGTATGGTCTTCGGAAGCCATTACCCAGGCATTCCCCGAGCACAAAATGAAAGGCTCCAACGCCTTCCAGCTCACAGGAACTGAAGATGTTGTCCTTCAGGGCATTGTCAAACTCCTCTTTTGAGCAAAAGGTTTGTTTGCCTCCAATAGATCTATCGTTGTGCTTTGCGGACATGTTGTGTGTAAGAAGATAAGTATGAAACACATAAACAAAACAATATATACCCCACAACATGCCAAGTGTTGTGCATAGTTTAAATGGAATAAGAGATTGTGTTCACAACATTGAAGAGGTGGAACCTTAAATACATATAATTTATGTTTGATAAAACCTTAAATGTTGGATACTTTATGCTAAAATTGTGAGTGATTATTTCTCAATCTATTGAGGGAAAAGTCGAATAAATAGTTCTCAGTTATGATATAGCGACAAGGAGCTTAATTTTGCTATACTAAAAGCTATAGTTATACAAACTCAAAGGCATAAACAGATGGGATTCCAAAAAACAATATAGAGTTGACATGCATTGATTATGCACACCTTGGCACCTGATGATAATTTGGGGCACATTATCTGACATGTCAGGTGGATACATCAGATTGATAGTAAACACTGTACAACCACGTCACCATTACTTATGTACACAAACATGTCTGAAAAATCTACTTCCTCATCAACACATACAACATCTACAACAAATTCATTACAACTGACCTCCCTTGCTGGAGTTAACAAGAGCATAGAAGAAGGGGTTCTTGTTCTTGAGCAGCTCTTGAAGAGTATCAAACTCCACCACCTTTCCAGCATCCAAGATCGTGGTTCGATCACTGTCAATCACCGTGTTTAGACGATGGGGAATGGTGAGAATTGTTTGGTCCTTGAACTCCGAATCAATTTATCTGTTTCATAGTCGACAGAGGCGGCGGTTTCATCAAGAACTAACACAGAAGAGGCATCAAGAGAGCTCTACCCAGACACTAAAGCTATTTCTGCCCCAAAGACAGGTAGCTTCCTCCGTCGTTAAGCTTGGCCTCTAGACCGTAATTGTTCTCAACAAATTCTTCAACGACGAGTGTTTCAAAGACTTGCAGCAACTCTTCATCAGAGAACTTGCCTAAAGGGCCCAGGTTGCTTTTAAGGGTTCTCTCTCCACATCTTGCCATCTCGGGGAGTAGTTGAGAGTCGAGAACGAAGATCTTCCAGACTAATCTTTGAATTGTCTTCCCCACCAATCGTGATCAAGCCTCCAGACGCTTCAATGATTCGAAAAAGGGCCAGGGTGAGCTCCAGTACTTCAAACCACCCCAATCTTTTCGCTAGGGTTGATGGTGAAGGTGATTTCGTCTCAGACTGAGCCACTGAGCCGAAAAAACCCAGAACGGTATAGGTCATGCTGATATCTGCCATGTCCTGCCAAAGCCGTGCAGTGAGACGAGCAAGGGGAACCGACATTGGGGCCCGATTGACCCCATCGAAAGTCTCCAAACGGGTCGGCAACACCGTTTTAGGTACCTGATGACTTTTCTCTTCTCTTACAAAATTCAACGAAGTCTCCTCACCGACAAGTGATTAACAAGATGTGTCCAACTCCTGAGGAAAAAGGGATATCAAAACACCAAAGAGTGCGTTAATCTTGGACCAGCGGAAACAACTAGATAAAAATCCAACTCCATTACTTCTCGGCTGAAGTTGAGCCATCGACGGGGCATCCTCCATCCTCCAACTCACGATAAAAGGGTCGTACAGGTAGCACCTCACAACTCATCCAATAGAAGCAATCGAAACGTGGAATTGTCACAAAATGTGCAGTTTGATACCGCGAAAAAAAACCACTCTTCAGAATTTCTCACCTACCTCTCTATCACGTGATACACACCAAACAGCTTTACAAACCCCGCAATTTCCTCAGTAGTCCATATTGAGCTCTGAAAAGTTGTTCTCTAGATGAACCTATCATTCGGAATATCTCAATTGCCTCAGAAACTCCATAAATCAGCAACTCCATCTGTTACACCAGTGGGCAATTTGAAGACAACCCTCAAACTTTAAATATCCACCAACCGGGTTTCAGATGAGAGTTCACGTGAGTGGAAAAGGTGGTGCACGACACAAACTAAGGCCACATGACAAACCGAGGTAACGTGATATCCGCTTATTACGTGATATCCGCTTATTACGTGATATCCGCTTATCACACGACCTCCGCTCATCACGTGACCTCCATTTGTTCCACCGCTATCAATAGCAATCATGCATCACATGCACCCTACCCACTAGCGAACTGCAGGGCAGATGTTGTGGTGTTTGTGTAATTTAACTGGTCAATCGACTGGTCAAATCGACTGGCCGGACTCTATTGGTTGACTGCTCACTTGACTGGTCATATTCGATTGGTCACTTTCGACTGGTCAATCGAGTCTCTGGTACTAGTCCAGTTATCGTTCGTCTGACGCCACAAAATAAAGTTCATCCTGCGGGCTGCAACATCCAGGAACACGTCTGTATGACATGTCCTTATACACGACACAACCATGGCCCAAGACAACGGAAAAATCGCCATTGAGGACGAGTCTCCTCGAAGCAGCGACGAGCTGGTGGTTGAGGAGCGTGACAATGTCGATGCTCCTTCTTCTGCCCCCAAAACCACAACCACTTCTCCTAACGATTCCTCAGTGGGAGGCGTTCAATCGTCCATTCAAGCAGCTGTGGATGATATCCAGAATGAGGACACGTCAGCAGGATACGGAGGCGTCAACCGGTACGAGGCGGTGGTGATTTACGACCGACTTCGAAGAGCCATGCTGCCTGCTATTGGAGTCAACCTGGCCATGTGTTGGATCAAGGACTTTTCTCTGTCCCATTCCATGGTTCTGTTCCGGCTGCACGATGGCCGAATGCCCGACGAAGATGTGGAGAATGGCGAGGTTTCTGTGTCTCAGTTTTTCTTTTTGATCATGCTGATTGCCACTTCTATTGCCCCCTTTTGGACCACTCCCAAGATCTCGTCGGCCAAGCTCAACCAGATGGGCGTGCCTCCTCAGAAGTTTGTGGCCATCATTCTGTGTCTGGTGTGCGCCATCAACTGGTTGGAAAAGGTGTTTGCGTACCACTGGACGATTATTCTCTTTTTCCGGCTCTTCATCTCCCTGCTGCTCAACGAAATCAAGTGGTCGCAGGTCTACTTTATTTCCGGCTGGTTCCCTCAAACCGAGTACCTGCGTGTGTTCATCTACACTCAGTGGGCCGCGTTTGTGGTAACTTGGGGCTACGAGTTTTTCTGGAGCTTTGTTCTGGCGCTGGGATTCTGGCCCACCCCCGTCTTCCTGCTGGAGCCTCTGGGATACGTGGCCGTGGCCTGGTACTTGTACCACAAGGTGCCCGAGTTTCCCAACCAGAGCGAGTTCCTGCCTTCTGATCTGAATGACAAGTATGTTCGAATGATTGAGTCGGATCCTACGTTTCAGCCGCTGGATTGGAATCATCCCGATAGCTATGATTTCTACAAGATTGATCTCAAGTCGCATTCGAGGTTGCACTTTTATATTTATTTCTGGTTGCAGTTTCTGTAGACGACGAGCGCAGCGAGTCGTTTACAAAAAACATCATCAGCGAAACTACAAACGAAACTACGAACAAGGTGAGTCGTTTTGGTTTGTAGGTTTGCCCAGTCTTGTTCAATCCGAGACTTCAATCAGGATTCCATCGTGACAATCCATCAAGTCACTTGAATTGAAGTATGACACACAGATCATGATGTGAGGAGGAGTGTGGCACGAGTGCTCGCGCTCCACTCACTCACGTACTAGTCAGGTCGACAGTACAGCTATATACTTGTAGCATGGAAATGCAATTATACAACAGTATCAGGTTGTCTCTTTGGAGAGTCTCTTTGGAGTGCCTGTTTGGAGTTGTTTCAGAGTGACAGTCTGACGACTCTAGAATAATGCACTCATAGGTGACTGGACAAGTAAATGTAACAGCAGTCAACTGAATTGGAAGGTGCCCCTACTAGTTAGCGGTACTGTACATTACACTGTAGTCGCTTGCAGTCGCTTGCAAGTAGTCGCCAACCGCTCTGCAAGTATTGCCGGTCTCAGACTTGTTCAATACCCAGTCGTGTGAGACTTGTTCAAGTAGGACGAGACTTGTTCAGTAACGAGTAGTCGCTTCGCCCCTACCTGTTGTTGAACAAGCCCGAATAAACCCTCACATAAACCGCCACCAAATGCTGACAAATGCCCTGCACTCCTGCGTACTCGTCGAACGGCTGATTCCTGGGAAAGTAGGTAATCTGCTTTTCCGGATCTTCTGCAAAACAAGAAACCGCATAGTCATGACAAGTACAGAACATGGCGTTGATATCGACCAATCTAAACTCGCCACGTGGAAGTTTGACCTCCCATCTTGTGTCGCTCAGTTTCTTGAATTCCGCAGAATCCAGTAACCCCAGAGCGTCGTCGAAATGGGGCAAAATGTACGTCAGAGCCACAAAGGCGTTTCGAGACTCCTGAGTGAGAGTCACCAGGTTTCCAAAATGCGACGTTCGGATCTCGTACGCGTCTGTGGCCGTTCGGGTGGAAGGGTCTTTGATTGATCCTAGAGACGATATGAGGGTGTGTATTTTTTCGTCCATTCTAACCCCAACAACCAGCAGATAACGAGCTGAACAAAGAGCGTGTAGCGAGTTAACAGCCGGCAATTACCAGAACTTCAAGAGCAAAACCCGTTTGTGTAACTCGTTTGTGTAATCAACAGCCGTATTGTCTGGTCCTTCAGTCTTGGTCGTATTTCAGCTGATGAGTGGAATTCAGTAGATCACGAGACGTATGTATTTGTGTCGCTCCTCCGTCTGTGTCCTCCGTCTGTGTCCTCCGTTTGTGTCACCGTTTGTGGCACCGTCCGTGGCGCTTGTCGTTTAGTCGTTCGATTGACAACCGTCTTGTCTTGTCGATTGTCCCTGATATTCATGGACACGTCCGGCACGGTGCATAGTGCATGCAAGTCGGGTCACGGGGGCAGCGGCCGGAAAAGATAAACTCCGAAAGGGACCCATGAAATCAACGTGGGTTAATTGACGAAAATGGAGGGTTTAAGTGTGTTAGAGTTCAAGAGCGTATCGAACAATCAACCGTAGCAGTTGAGCAATAACAGTTCTAGTTGTCTCCAAACTGTGTGAGAATTACATTCCGAGTTTTTTCCAGTCATGCCGATTCGGTACGCACTACAATATATGACCATCGCTATACAAAAACCCAAGATATTTCCAGTTTATTCCAACGACTTTTGTTAAGATATTTCTAGTTTTCCACCTACTTTGGTAAGAGTTAGTTGACCACAGGTTCCAAACCTTAATTTTTGAATTAACGAGCCGCACGGCTGGGGGGGCAGTTTTGGGGCTTCTCAATTCAGGTCGAAAAACACGGTGGGGAAATTCTGAAGAGTGCATTGTGAAGAGAAACATATTTTAAGCAGGTGTAAGGTTTAATACAAACGAATGTCAATAGTTGGCAGCTCTTTATGGACGTTTCAAAAACGTCGTGTCTCGACGTGGAAACCTTAAATATATGGTGATGTGAAGGTACATTACTTAGGAATTTGTTAAGAGAAAATCACCGGGGTACCAAAAATATTGTTACAGATGATGTACGAGCGGAGAGAAAACTTGCAAAGATAGGTGGGCGCGGTGACTAAGCAGTGATGAAATAATACACCACCCACTGAATAGTAAAATAATGGGTTGTGGGGGGTTTCGTTAGACTAATATTAGTTAAGCCTTTGCTACCCGACAGTGTGAATTTTGTGTTGTAGTTCGTCCGACCTGGAACCCGAACCCACAGCATTTTGATTGCATCTGGGGGGAATAAGTATTGTTGTTGATGTATTTCCAAATGTTGTGTGACACAAGCAGCCGATTTTGGTATATTTGTGCTCATCAGACTCAGGGGAGTATTTTGGTACCACATAATCCACCCCTTTGTTTTCAAATATTCCGAATACCGAACACATTAAACACGTGATAGAATGATTGGGCGTCTTTACGTTAATCTCTCATAGACAGTACATCTAAAGACCTCAAAAGACAGCCCCACGACAAAGATATTTTAGATTCCATCATATCATTCCAACCCCCCTCGCTCAGTGGCCATATCTATATATTAATATCCCTACCCTGTCATGCAGTTTTCCCCGATTCCAAGCTCTGCCCTACTGAAAGTCCTAATAAGCCACCCGCTTCAAGTAATATAGTTTAAGAAATTGTCTACTGGGGGTACCTGTTTCGGTGTTCCTAAAGGCTTACTATCACATTACATATATCACTCGACACTGGCGTCTATAGTTCTAAACAAATCCCCCAAAATCAATCCCCATTACAATACAAAAATTCCCACTTATCAGCGTTCTAAATCAGCAGATCCAAGTACACTTTGTTAGCCTAATACTTGGATTTACTTAAGGTTAACCAAGAGTGTTTTGTATAGCCATGATGTCTTGAAGTACCGCCTAACCCAGCCACATCTAAACCGCTCAACCCCCACCACCACTAACCGCACCTCCATCTGAGTCTCTCCCTCATACCGCTTGTCGTCGCACTGTGCATAATCTCGCAGTGCCGTGCCTAGCACATGCTAAACCATACCTCCCCCATGCCAAACCATACCTTGGCAATGCGCCTCCTCCTATACTCCATCCTGCCTTAACCATGGACAAGGAAAACAGACTACAGATCGACGTGAGCGACTTGCGAAACAAAGAAATGGGTGCACGTGACACACTCGTCCACGTGGCGCCTTGGTACTTTCACCGATTGGGCGAATTGAAGAAAACAGAACATGACCCGGAACTGTTTCGACAACTCGTCTACAGGCTTCAATTCCTGTCCAATCGCCAGCTAATGCGAATCACCGACACTGTCGGAACCCTCGAAAAGTTCCCCAACAAACACCTCTTTGAAGTCTCTGTTTTGGTAGACGGAACCGAGTCCTGGAGGTATGTGTCTCAAGATAACGGTATTCATTGGATGGACCAGAGATTGAAAGACTTACCCCAGGGAGACGCAGTAGGAAACAGACAGGGGCCGCGAATCGGCGACAACGACTTTGAAATTCCAACCCAGTGGCCCTTTGTTAGTATTCTGGTGTTTCTGCTGCTGGTTGCAGCTATCGCTTGGAAGGTGTTTAAGAAGACGAACCAGAGACTTCATAGGGATTAGACATGGGACGCGTGACGGAGGACGGAGGTCACGGTTACGTTTCATGTGACGTTTGATAACCCTGCTGTCATACAACTTTTCCAAACCAACACCACATTCTTGGTGTGTAATCAATGTATCCTTCAAAAACAGTCCAAAACCAGACTATGATATATTATATAGCTCATTAGAATCCTCACGATTCGGAGAACATTTCCGCACAAAAATATACCCGTGTTTCAGTACAGATTTTCGACGTAATCATGATTTCAGTATTGTACTGTACTGCTTCCATACGCTTCCACTCGTACAGTACGATACACTGTACGGTAATACCGCAATGATACAAGTCGTTCAGCAGTGATTCGCACTAATTACTTCACTCTGCTCTTCCTCGATACAGCCTCGCAACACCTCGTCCGTCATAAATCATAAATTAGTATCCTATAAATATTGTTACAACACGTGACTCAATGGAGTCATCGTGAGAGAAGTCACGTGAATGCCAGAGAGGCATCTGTCACGTGACTTTCGCTTCGCTCCAGTCTCTTTGCTCATGCCTTCCTCAGCACTGCCCTAGCTCGAGAAACAGCTACCAACGCAGCCTCCAACTTTTGCATCCGGAATAAATCGTCGTCACGTGACTGCGTCTTCTTCACCAGCCGCTGCAACTGCGTCACGTGATGCTCCAGATTGCCGCGGTCAACTGCCTTGATCTGCTCGGCTGACATAATCACCGTTTGAATCGTGTACTGCTCGTCGTCAGAGAGTTCCGAAGACGCGTCGGTGAACGCCGTGGAGTCACGTGACGAATTGCACGACGAGTCACGTGATGGACTCGAGTGCACCGAAGACGAAAATGATGAGTCAGTGGAGGAAAGAGGAGGAGGAGCTGCACGTGATGAACGCATGAGTTCCTCCGACACGACCACTTGAGCCACCTTGTTGATGTGCTCTGACTCAGCTGTTGTCGATTCACGTGACGTTGATGAGTCAGCAAAAGACTCGGTAGCACGTGCGTCAACTCCCTGATCACATGTCTTCTTCACCTCGGTCTGGGTGCTGACACTCTTTCTCGTCTTCATTTTCAAGTCACGGGACTTGCACGTGAGACAGGGGGGCGGCTGCTTGGTCAGATTCTGCTTGGGGTCAGCGTCTGCGTCACGTGACGTGACCGACTTGGTCATCAGCTGACCGACTTCATTACTAAGCGAATCGATACATTGCTGTTTTTCGGCCAATTCCTTCTTTTGCTCCTCCATTTCCTTCTCTTTTCTCGCTACTTCCTGTTCGAGTTCGCCAACTCGATCCAGAGCCTGAGACGCGGTTTCCGCCAGAATCTTGATCTGTTCCTCCAACGCCGCCGCTCGTTCTCGGTCTCCTTCTCGGCCCGGCAGAGTCATTGCTCGAGACGAGTCTTTTCTTCGCAGTAGGTTCATCATTTTGAAAAATGAGAGATGTGGGTGGGTGTAGCAGGGGTGGTCGATTCAGTACTCGTACTTGTACTCGAAGATCTGAGGTCGTTTGGATTTCTTTGGAATTGTTTAGATTTCTTTGGAATTTTAGAAATCTTTCAAAAATCACAAAAAATCAAATACTCGTCAAATCGCTTTAAAACTTGGCTGGTGGCTTAATTCCGGGGTGGATCTTGGTTCCGTGGTAAAATAATCGTTCAGTCTCCAAAACTCAACTAGTTATCGTCTTCTTCAGCAAACCAAGGGAACGTCAAATACTCGTCTGTATCTCAATGTCGAACCGTTCAAAAAACTCCTGGTTGTCGTCTCAATCTGCTCCAAAAGACTGCCAGTTTCACCTGCCATTTTCCCCCTGGCTTTCCCATCGGTTATATAGTCTGATTGAAGAGCTCGGATTAAGCGACCATTGCATGGAGTTAAAATAGAGGTGTAAAAGTGGACGTAGCGTAGACAGGTGAAATTAAGAGGTATGGGGATTTTGAAAAGTGGAATCAATTCGCCGTCACGTGACGAGTCCATTGCACTTGTCTGATTTCCCACACCTCTTCTCGAACGCGAAATAACTACTATTCACTAATCTCACCCTGCCTATCATTAAACTTCTCCCTGTACAGTGTCCACTTGCCTGTTTGGGACGGCAGCTAACATTCGATAAAAAGGGGTTCGGAGGCAAAAAATGTGGACAAGGCTCGGATGAAAAATCTGAAAGTTGTAACGTGTTCTTCTAAATCTGAAAAATATTATTCCGTTTTCCCCATTCACGTGACATTTTTTCCTGATTTTCTACCACCCCATCTATCTCATCTTCGATTGCTCATCTCCAAATGTCAAATGTGCGTCTATTTAGAGTTGCCAATGGATTAGAAGAGGGTGTAAAAATTTTCTTGTAGGCATGTGTTTCTCACGGTAGATGGCAAATTTTGAAGCCCCACTCGAGCTCTCCATATCAAGACCACAACCATCTCTCTACCACCTCTGTAGCTCTTTCTATATCCGTTTACAACATCGTATTCGTAAACTTACTCTTTTGACGCGTCAATGCAGCCAGATATCGGAGATGTCTTGTTGTGAGCCAGGATGGAGTGGAAAAAAATCAGGAAAATTCTGAGAATACAGGAATCACGTGAACCAGGATAGCGGTCTTTTTCCTGGTTTTTACCCACTGAATTTATCCATTATACCACCTACTCCCACCGTTTCAAAATGTCTCAGCGCGTCACGCTTACAGTGGCCTCCTGCATTGTGGAGAATGTGAGACGCCCGATACGCTGCAGTAATGAGGCTACACGTGAGTTGGGGTTTAGCGGCACGTGATGAGGCTGTGCACCAGTATCTCTATCTCAACACCGGTCCCCACACCCCTCCCTCCTTACACCCCTTCTCATACCCCTCCTTATACCCTTGTCTCTCTACCGTCGTCCTCGCTGACGCCAAACTAGGCTGAGTGGCCCATATTTTTTCAGGGGCTAGACTATGTTGATGTCTAGGCCGACTGGTTTACATTATTTTATCTACTAAGGGTTTGCTTTTTCTGGGCGGTACGGTGTTGCACTCGTTTTTGCGTTTGAAAAACGGGATATTATTTGGATATATTTGGATATTATTTGCAGCTTCCTGTCTGGGGAGTGGAATGGCCTGTTTGGGACGTGACAATTGACCGCCGGCATTTTTGCGCATTTCTTTTTGAATTTTCCGAGCTTTTCCAATAGTTTGCAGCCCCCTGAATGTAAATCTAAACAAGTGACAATAAATCCAAACAAATGAAAACAAATACAGAGAATTCAGAGAGAAAAAGCAAACGGTAACACAGCCATGGCGGCTTCCATGTCTGATATCTTACCTGCGTCTATCCGAGGAATGAGACACTGCAGGTATGATAAGACGGCTGGCACCACGTGTTTACGGCCCGTCTCCGCGGTTACCGGTCCGGAAGCAGGGCCTGCAACACGTACAGTGTGTACTTGATAATATTTTCGGGGCCGTTTGTGGCCGTGTTTTGGGTGGCCACTCTAGCATGTTACTAGTGTGGAGCTATCCGTAGAATGCCCCTAGAACAATGGGTAGACGGGCTAGAGCGACGGGAGGCGGCGGGAGGCGGCGAGGGGGCGGCGGGAGGCGACGGATAGATTGGCGAATACGGGGGGAATAGAACGGTCAAGCCGGCAATGTTATCGCATGGCTGCTTGACGAGCTATCGTGTTTTTGGCTGCTAAACATAACCATACTCGTACACTGTACCGTACATATCGCGCTTCGACAGGAAATGGCCTCTAAATTGTGTACGCTGGCATACCATGGTTTGTTTACTGATGCTAGAAAATAGCTGGGCTGGTCCAAGAATGTACAAGCTGTTTATCTCGATGGTGGTAGTACACGGATTGGGAAAGGAATGTAGTTGATAGGAAGCAAAGTAGTAGGGTAGGAACATGAGGAGAAGAGGTAGCTGGAATATGTTTGTTGTAGGAGAGAACGCACTCTTGGGTTTTTTTGTCACGTGGTCTGGTTGGGGAGTAGTGCTGTGCTACGTGAAACGAGAGATACAGAGGTGGGTGGAGAAGTTAGAGTGCAGGGGTAAAGTGGAGTTGGGTGTGTGGTATAAAGCGGGCGTCTGAAGAAAATGCACTCTTCAGAATTTCCATATCTCTTCTGAAAATGGAGTTACGATGTATATATTGTATAGAGGTGTTAGAAACGTGATACACTTACAGATACAAACGCACCCCCGAAATGGGCAATAAACCATCTAATATGATGAAACCAGACAATTCGAACAAAACGCACTCTTCAGAATTTCCATATCTCTGCGTACGGCTGAGTTGTAGTCCAGTATTGTTCCTGTAGAGAAGAGCCCTAAACATACCCTTCAACCCGTCATTATACAGCATAAATGAACAAGACCAAGAATGTACCCGCTGGAAGCCGACATTTCGAACAAAATGCACTCTTTGGATTTTCGCCTTCGTCCTTACTCATCAAGTTATCTTCAAAACGACATACACAAAACATCACCTCTACAAGCCATTCGACCTAACGTGACTGTCTCTCTCTTTCAGTAAATGTTTCATCATAGATATATACATGGGGTTTTTCAGTGGATGGTAATAGTGCAGGCTCAGTCATGTGTGTTGATACGAAGACATGCTCTGTCACTCAGTCGAATGTGGAGCGTCACGTGTGCAATAGTCACATGACCAAAAATCACGTGTGTGACCTCACAAGACTAACGCCATGTCTTGTCACTCCACATTCTCCTTCACCCACTGATTCACCTCCGTCCACCTCTCATCCTCTTCATCCCCCAACATGTCCCTCAAATACTCCCTGTTATACTGCCAATTGTACCAGGCCAGAGCCTGCAACAAGGAGTCGGCGACATCGTCGGCTTTCTTCGATTTCAGCGAGTTAGACCGTTTCTTGGCCAGAATCGAAACCATGACATCAATGTGAGAACTCAGACTGGTAAATGAAGGAGTCAAGGGGGAGAATCCGGGGATGGATTTCAGGGCGTAGACCTTGGGAGGTTTGGCGCGTGACGTAGCACGTGATGAAGTAGCACGTGACTTTTTCGTTTTGCTCTCTTCGTCAGATTCAGGCACCACTTTCTTCGTTCTCTTCTTCCCTTCCTTCTCCTTCTCCTTCCGCTCAGCCTCCTCCAAGAGCGCCACAAACTCGGGCATCTCACGTGACTCGACTTCCAGCCATTGGCCCACCACTCCGATTTTTTCCTCCTTGACGTCGAACTTTTCCCCCTTTGTTCGCTTGCCTCTGATGAAGTAGTCCGCGGCCATTCGAGGGTCGACCCGGTGGAGGTCGGTAGCGTGAGCGTCACGTGTCTCAGAAACGTCACGTGCTCCCCTCACCACCTCCTTGTACGTATACACAGTCCCCGCCAAAATGCTCTCAAACATGTTCACCCGAAAAACCCACTCAAGAACAGAAGGAGAACCTTGAGACCGATGCCGCTGACGCTCAAGAAGAATCACGTGGGGCTTGTGGGTCACGCGATCGCCTAGCAGCTCTCGTGACACAAAATTGAACGCCACTTCAAGTAAAGAGTCGTTCCGGAGGTCCCAGGGGATGTTTTCTTCCGTTGCTCCAGGCGACGTGGAGAATTCGGAAATGTCTCTGGTTGTCCAAGTCGCGATGGAGGCGGTTACTGGGGCGACGCATGTAGCGGGAAAAGCGCCAGTTGTCGTAGCGTCTTTGGTTTCCTTCCCTGACTCCCCTTCCTTTTGTTTCTTCGTCTTTTGTTTTTTGACAGTCACCTTAGAATCGTCTGAGTTGGTAACTGGGGAAACCGTGCCACTGTTCGTATCAACCGCTGTGCTGTTGGTTGCGCTGGTGGCTCTCTCCAAAGTCACCTGACAAACAGACAAGTTCCTAACACCCATATCAATGGAAGTAATGCGAAGAGACTTGGGAGAGGGGGTAGCAGGAGTGTCGAGAACGGACCGAAGAGTGTTTTGCAGTTCGGGTTTCGTTCCGGATCGTTCTGGGTTAGTATGGTAGCGAGTGGCCGGAAGTCATGAGCGGATAACATCAGCGGTGGTGTCACTGAGAAGCGAGTGGACAACATCCAGCTAGTGACGAGGAGACCATTGATGTCTGCTGTAGGAGATGCAGCCATGTGGTTGATCACGTGATTGGAAGGCAACGTGATGGGGTGATCTGCAAGTTGCGTGAGATTGTAGCTCTGACTGGCTGACTGGGCCAGGCTGGGTCTCTCAACAGAGTAAGAATTTGCTGCCAGTTGTTCCTAGTCACGTGACCGTAAAAGAAGCAAGAAGAAACAGTCGCGTGATAGAGAAACTGAAGTCACGTGACTAACCGCCTTGCAATATGCGCAGCTGGACCACGGCGAGACATGATGAGGTATGCGAAGATGGAACAGTCAGTAGTAATTTTGTTCAATCACGTGATCAGAGAGAAACGACACGAGTGATCACGTGACCGTATAATTGTCTTGTCACGTGATTGTTTACCGCCATCACGTGACTCTGATCACACCATCTCTGCATCTTGTGGTATCACTTCTTTTGAGTGGGGGAGGGGGGGGCGGGGGGAATCATTTGCAATTGCCACCGTCACGTGACATAGGGTCACGTGACATTGTATCACGTGACTCTAGCGGAACACTCACTCAGGCCGCATTCCAAGGCCAAGGCTGCCAGGGCTTTATTTGACAGCTGTTGGAATTTTGTTTTGGTCATGTTTGGGGGAGAAGAAGGGTGGGTTTGAAGAAAAAAAAAGTGGGTTGTAGTTGGATTGTAGTTGGGATATAAATGTGTTGTCAAGTAAGGTGTTGAAAGGTCAAGTAAATGGTTGGAGTTTGAATGCCAAGGGGTGCATCAAGTATGAGGTTAGGGGTTAGATGGAGGAAACATGAGTGTGGATTTGGGGGTAAAGGAGGTCAAAGAAGATGGTGGCAGAAAAAAATTAGGTGGTCGTAGTAGTGAAATTTCCAACTGTAGACGTCTTTCTGTATAGTCTGATTGAGTCGTTTAGTTAAGATTTAGTTGGGGTTGTTTTAAGGTATGAAGGAAAATGATGAAGATTTAAAAGTGGGTCAAACTTTTGCAGTTTTGGAGAAATGGGGTTACAATTTTGACAGAAACTTGTGGGACGTGGTATTTGCATTGTGTGTGAATTTCCTGTTGGTTGAATCATCTGAAGAGGTAGTTGAAGGGAGTCTGTTTTGATGGGAAGTTGATGACTTTGTTAACTATTAAGCTTACTTGTTGAAGGCGCTTGTTGGAAGAAATGCAGGGTTAACAAAGTATAAGTAGAATGATACGTAACGAGAAGACACCGTTTGTGAGTGATACACGAGGGCTGTGGAAATTCCCAAGAGTGCGTTTTGTTCGCATACGCGGGTTTATTCTCTTGGTTGGTTATTATCTTGTTTGCGGTTACGTCTGTGATTTTACACGGTGTATGATTGTTTTGTCGTCTGGGCGCAGCAGGTGGCATAGCAGAAACTACATACACCCACGTTGCCATACAAATTATCGAGGTGTGTTCACCCTTGTCGTACTACCATACCAGCACCGGTGCGAATATATTAAACATAAACCTACGCCATAGACAACCACTGTACTCGTGATTCACTCCTGATTCAGTAGCTATTTAAAGAACGCATAAAATAATTATAAATGTCCAGACCAAACACCTGCATTTGGTCGCGGCAGGGCGGTCGGAGAACTGTCCGTGACGTCCATTACGGAGCTCACAACATTCACACAAATGCGGTGTGGTTGTATCACTCACACAACTGGGTCGATGACAGACATGATTTGTGAGTTGTGCGATGACAGGACTCGCGTAACTGGGTCGTGTAGCATGATTCACTCACACTGGGATGTACAAAACCCACAGGGACCACAGGACTCACATGTCTTCTACGTCACGTTCGTACTCCCGCTCCGCGGTGACGGCCCACTCGCCCAATCCATGTGTCATGAGTTGTTCTCGTTCGCTCACAACCGAAACTTGTCATCAAAAGGACTCTCCTGATCCTTATCCGTGGTAATCAACTGCACGGGAATATCCAAACCCGCAAAAATATCGTCATCCAACTGCGGCGCATCCGATGTCGTTTCCAACTGTGCAGGAAGAGGAGGCACCTCCGACTTTCTCGCATCACCTGTCCTCGACACTCCCGATCCATTATTTCCAGTCAAAGATCGTCCAAGAGTAGGTCGATCAAGTCCAATGGGAACAGCAGCGGAATGAGACGAATCCCGCTTTCCGCCTGCTCCTCCAGCTCCTTCCTCCTCACTCTCCTCACTAATGTAGGTACTCTGCAGGCCCACTTTTTGAGCCTTGCCGATTCGAATGGACCGAGCATTGACTCGCTCAGCACTGGCAACCTCATACACAGATCCGTCAGAAGTTCCAGACATGAACGACTGTCGCAGAGCAGAGTCACGTGCATTGTTGCCTCCAGTCACATGACCATCCTTCACGTTCACCAGCATCGGCTTGGCCTGAATGGCAGTCATCATCGCACTGCTAACATAGGCCTGCGACTCCCGGTACGCCTCTGTGTTGACACTATCTCGAATGCCGTACACGGTCGACTGCCGCGACTGCCGCAGCAACTCATCGGGAGTAAACTGGTACTCCCAGGGCACGTCGGGGATGGGAGGGTTGGATCCGAGCGTGCCGCCGGTGGACGAGTCACGAGACATTTGGCCTCGGGACGTGACTCCCGGAACGTAGGCGATGGGGATCACGTTGGAGGCACGTGACAACGCCGACGACGCCAGCGACGCAAACGTCGACGACGAGTTTCGCGGGTTGTTTCCACCGGGACCAGCATCTCCGGCCACGTGGTTGCCAGTCACGTGATCCTGGCCAACCACAGGAATCCATTCCTTTTCTTCTCGTTGTCTCTGGGCTCGTTTCGAGAAGCAAAAGAACCAGACAAAGAAGCCGAAAATGGCTGCGGCAGCCACACCTCCTACCACGCCTCCGGCAATGGCGCCGGCAGAGGTGCCGGAGGAGGATTTATCCGAGCCTGAGTTGGAGCTGCCCATTCCCGCCGAGCACGTGATGCCTGGGCATGGGTTTTCCTGTGTGGCGACTCCGAGAACACACACTTCATTGGCTGCACATTTGCTGCAGTCTTGGGGGGGGCACGACACTGGGTTAGTATGGAACGGTAGCGAGTGGCAGTAATACGGAAACGACTGGCCGAAGGGCAGGAGTGGACAACATCCAGCAGTAGTGTCACTGAGATAAACGAGTGGCTGTAGGTCACGGGTGAACAGCAACGTATGAACAACCAACAGTTCACCAAATCAGATGTCATTTTAATCACTACCAAAGGTCAGGAGTGGGCAATAGCGACATTCTGAGAGTCGAATGACCAATGTTTCAACTGACAGTTCATGGTAATCATAACATGGACTGCTTGAACGACTATCGTAGGTCATGAGTTGACATTCTGAGTGTGAGGTAGTGGGTCATATCATATGGTGGATGTTCAGAGTGGGTGTCAGGGCACCAAATGACAAGTCAGGGGTGGCACTGAACAGTCGACTGTTCAGAGTTGCCGCCATAGTATCCACCTGTTGAATACTATCCACTGACATAGTTATATGTCCGAGAGCATCATGAAAGTGCTGAGTATTGAATAATACTCGTAGAGCTGTCTATTGAACGGTGAGTGTAGTTTGGATGTGATTCATGAGGCTGTGCCAGTGGTTGGTGACATGGTGAATGTTGTAAGTATCGTGAGCGTGACTATCGTAGGTACCGTGAGCGTGAGTGTGGGTGTCGTAGGTATCGTGAGCGTGAGTATCGTGAGTGTGAGTATCGTTAACAGTTCGTTCGTGTGAGTATCATATGTGTATCACCATCAGTCAGTCGCATTTAGGTAGGTATCCTAAGTATGGTATCACTTGTATCAGCGTATAGCAGTTACCTAGCCACAACCCTTCCCTTATTCACACAACCTGAATCCTTCACCACTCTCCACCCTCAACCCTTCACCACCCCTCGACCACAACCCCCGCCACAACCCTGCACCCTCGACATGTCACCCCGTCACACGGCCCATGTCACCCTCTCCTACTCTCCCCCTCTCCTCTCATACTCACTCTTTTGTTCCGCGTCCAGCACAGATAAATCGTCAGTGGTTAGTAAAAAGTCCGGACCGGCCTGACTCGTTTAATGTCTTGTAGTGCTAAAAGAGGGTGCGTACGAAGACAAGAGTATCAAGGGATGAGCTTGGGGAGGAAATTAAAAATAACGTTTAAAACACGACCAAGGGTGGAAGAGGGTCTTGAGGTCTAAAAATAGATCCTAAGGGACAATCGGAGATTTAAGGGTGTATATCGAATCGTCACGTGACCAGCTTTCAAACGGTACCATTAGTTTCCCCAAATCTCTGTTTTTTGCATCACTTTATACAGCCCTGAAAACGTTCTAAAATGGAAGTAAAATTAAGCCATCTCCCCCGTTGTACTAAAAAGACGTGTATGGAAAAAAACGAGAAGATTGCCCAAACCGGCTCGTATCACGTGATTTCACGTGCGCTCCCGAAAAATCTCACTAAACAAATATATTTCCCACGTGACTCTACTGCTCACGTGGATCCACAATGCGGGCTGCACTATATGAAACGACCCTGGCAGCAACCATGCACGCACCTTTTTTTCCTCCCGATCTCCCCTTACCCCCTGCCTGGAAGAGGCTAACCCTAGCCCGTGCACCCTAGACCGGACACACTAAGCCCGCAACCCCTAACCCTCGCGACCTAACCCACATACCCTAACCCATATACTATAACCCATATACCATAATTAGCCCGCTTACCCTACGGGTACCAGGTACCCTAATCCACACCCCCTAACCCCTACCCTACCCACACACCTAATCCGCGCACACCTAACCTCCCCACTTACCCTAACCCTCATGCCTAATCCTTCGTATCTCGCCTGAACCCTAATCCTGCTACCCCAACCCAAGCGCCACGTAGGCCGATCCGCGGGGTGATTAATTTGATAAGGGTTGGGGTAGATTAGAAACAGAAGTGGGAGTTGATGAGTGAAAATAATCCATTCAATTATAGATACCATCGATACTTGTCTCGAGAGATAATTTATGGAGCTACTCATAACCTGTTACAAAAAGCAAATTAAGGTTTGGGGGTGCAGCCCTGCCACCATGAGCATGTCATTGATGACACAGCTAAAAAAAAAAGCTGAACTTCGTTGCACGACACGCTTGAGACTCGACACAAAGCTGAAAGAGTTGGAATATGCTTGGATTTCTTGGATGTGAGTATGGCCACAAGGGTTAGGATTTTCGTGCAAGGGTATGGGGAGTTTGGGCGGTCAGGGTAGCGATTGTGGTGTGATCCCTAGGCAAGGGTAGAGGGTTGAACGGTTTGGAGGGGAGGTTCATCTGACTGGGAAGGTTGCACAAACTTATTAGAGGCCATTCCTTCATACTTTTGTTTGTGTTCTTTTGTCTCTTCATTCAATCTATGCACTCTCCTGTTCAAGATCATGACTGTGGGAGTGTAGTCTTGAACAGGGTAAGGGATGAGTGGAGTGACATACCCACAGATCGAACTATTCCCTTGCCCTCTCAATCAACCATTCCTGCCATGTCTATCTGTGACTGTGTCTATCTGTGACTGTGTCTATCTGTGTCTGAGTCTGTGTCTGAGTCTGTGTCTGTCTGAGTCTGTATCACTTCACTCTTCATGCGGCTTATGATACCCTACGATCTCTACAAACTACAGAAACACAATGGATCTGTTGAATCTCACGATCTGTGTCATTCAAAGGTCTATTGAATGTTCGTTACCCTGGACAAGGGGTTCTTTTGATTGCTCTAGACAACCGCGTTCTTTTGATAGAGGTCAGGTCGCAACTACATCCGCTTTGCTCATTCCGTTGCTCCAAATACCATGCTCTGAATGTCATGCTGGTCGCAACTGCATTCGCTTCGCTCATCTCATTGCTCTGCTAACCCAGTCAAATCCGGCCACTCTGCCAACTACAACATCTCCTCGGAACCAGCTTTCCACGCAGGAGCATGGGCAGTCCATAATGCCACCCGGCGAACCACAGGCGACACAGTGTCCGTCTTCACGTTCGACAAGAAGAAGTTCGAGTCCTTTTGCTCGAAAAACGGACTCAAAAACAGCAAGGGCAGTGACGAAATCTACTCCAGACTTCGTAACGAAGCCACAAATCTCGCCCGACTGCGCCACCCAAACTTTCTGCGAATCGTGGAACCCCTGTACGAAGGCAAAAGCTCGCTCAGCTTTGTCACAGAACGAGTAGAGACATGTGTTCGGTCCAAGGTCGAGGCCGACGCATCACGTGACTCACGGTCCACGTCCACACGGGACCATATCCCTCCAGAGCTCTCCCCCCTGGTTATCCAGAAGGGTCTGCTGCAGGTTTCTGAGGGTCTGCGGTTCATGCATGAAGACGCCAAAATGGTGCACATGAACCTCAATCTCAACACGGTGTTTGTTGATTCGTTTGGAGACTGGAAACTCGGAGGATGCGGATACGCGTGCGAGGTGGACGGATCCGAGTCACGTGACTTTTTTATCCCGCAGTTTGATGCGCGGTATCCTCGTTTTGTGCAGATCAATTTGGACTATTCTGCTCCTGAGCTGGTTCTGGACAAGAATCTCGATTTTTCCGCCGACGTCTTCTCCCTGGCTTGTCTGGCCATCACTCTTTACAATTTCAAGTCGCCCATCGACTCGAATAACAACTACAACAACTATGAAGAGGATATCAAGGCTCTGGGCTCGTTCCTGAAGAAGCCCAACAACACTTCCAAGATCCCCGCTTCGTTGATTGAGATCTTGCCCAAGTTGTTGACCAGGTATCCTACTGATCGGTACCCTATTCAGGCGATTTTGTCTGCCAATTTCTTCAACTCTTTCCTGTTGAAGTCGCTCAAGTTCATCGACGAGTTCTCCGGCAAGTCCGACGAGGAGATTCAGGCTTTCATTCCCCAATTTATCAAAATCATTCCTGAATTCCCGTTTGAAATCCTCAAAAACAAGATTCTCAAGGTGTTGATATCGTCGCTGGATCACGTGAACGAGGCCATCATGGCGTCGCTGTTGCATGTCATTTTTCTCATTTCTGCGCAACTTTCGTCGCTCGACTTTTGCAAGATTATTTTGCCAATTCTCAGTGGCAACGAAAAACTGCAGCAGAACTCCGACGTTCAAAAGGTGGTTCTGGAGGATTTGGACATCTTTTTGAAGAACCTCAACTCCAAGGAGATTGAAAAGACGATTCTGCCCTTCTTTTTCATCATGTTTGATAACGCAGGTGCTCCAGAAGTGCAGGAAAACGCACTGTTCAAGTGCCAGAAGGACATTTTGGAAAAACTGGACTTTCCCATCATCAAAAACAAAATCTTCCCCAAGATTGGTGAAGTATTCACCAAGACGACTTCTCTGGGTGTGAAAATCGCAGCCATTAACGCTCTCAAGGAATTGGTTGTGTCTGGTCTGGATAAACATAGTGTTACCGACCGACTTTTGGGCATGCTCAAGGCTGTCAAGTCACGTGACCCCCGAGTCATGATGGCCATGTTATCTCTTTACGAGACTCTTGTGAAGATGCTTGACGTGGAAGTGATTGCCAATGAGGTGATTCCCGTCTTATGGTCCATGGCCGTGGGTCCTAAATACACGGTTGCTCAGTTTGAGCAGTTTATGGCCGTCATCAAGCAGTTTTCCAACAAGGTGGAGAACGAGCAGAAGAAGAAGTTGACCAACAATGTGGAGGTTCCCATGGCTTCCAAAGAGGATTTCGGGGTTGGCGGAATGACGTTGGATTCCAGTAAGCCTGGAAACGATTTCATGCTTGATGAAGGGCCTAGTTTTAGTGTTCCTTCGAAACCGAAGCCGTCGGTTCCTACACTCCCTTCGGTTCCTTCGAAACCGTCTGTTCCATCTATTCCGTCTATTCCCTCGATTCCCGCTCTTCAGGCACCCAAAAATGACGACTTTGGATCGTTTGCCAGCGCCAGCAACGATTTTGGCAACTTTCAGAGTGTGAAACCGTTGCCTGCAAAGCCGCAGACGATGCAACCCATGCAACCCATGCAGCCCATGCAGCCCATGCAGCAGCAGACGCAGACTAAGCCTGCTGCCAATTACAATATCAGTACGGGCAGTGGAACCTCGGGGGGTATTAACTGGAGCGGTAACAGCGGCAGTGGGGCTGGAGCTGGGTCGGGAGGTATTAACTGGAACAGCAACTCTAGTAACACTGGATCTGGTATTAACTGGGGCGGAATGAATTCTGGAGGAATGAACTCGGGAGGAGGAATGAATTCTGGAGGCATGAACTCGGGAGGAGCTATCAACTGGAACACCAACTCCAACTCGACCAACTCGAATATGAACTCCAGCATGAACTCCAACATGAACTCAAACATTAACTCCAACGTGAACTCCAACACTGGATTCAATGCCAACTCCACAAACTGGAAACCCACCAACGCAAACAACAACAACAGCGACAGCTTGTTGTAGAACAAGACTATAGATATGATAATGATTAATGATTGAGCACGACAAGATCTACAGTCGCTACCACGAGCGGATCAACAGACGTGAGTGGGTGGATCAACAGACGTGGGCGGGTGGATCAACAGATGATGTACTTCTCTTCAGGTGTCGAGTGGTGTAGTTTTCGAGGCGATCATGGAGTGCGATACTGTACACCTTCTGAAGAACGATGATGTGGAGGGAGTGGAAAAAAAATACACCGTGTAGAACGAGATGGGGAAGGGACATGGGTGTCAAGTTTTCACCAAACAGTGAGACGGACGGGACGAATCTACAGACGGAATTTCCAGGCGATTGCTCGTCTGAAGAGTGAGTTGAGTGGTGCTCAGTTGGGTGCTCTCTGGCGCTATTCTACATTATAGTTAGACTTTGTTAAGAACTCTTTAGTTTACTTGGTTGTGTTCAAATATACCGCGTTTTGGTGGTTCACGCGTAATTTTCATACCGGTTAATATCGTCCCCAAAATGTCCAATTTGAGAGATATACGTATTTTTAAAAGCTTTTTTGGCTCTTTGTCGAAATGAAAACGTTTCTGTCTCTTCAGAATTTCCACAATTGCTTTATTCCGATAGTTGTGTCCTGTCATTTTCTTCACAACCTGTGGAAATCGTATCATCACTGAACTTCCACAAATCAATGCCAAATGACTGTTTCATAATATCATTTGAACCGGCTCTTTCAGATGAACAAAACGCACTCTTTGGAGTTTCGAAATTCCCTCTGTAGCCCAATCTATATGGAATCATACCTTGCCCTTAGGGAATCATACCATATGTTCAGGAGTACTCAGCAAGTAGTGCTCCTGGACATGAGAACCGTATGAGTACAGCACACTGCGTGTCTGGTGTTATGCGCGATAGCACGAAAGGGTACAGTATGGTGCAGTGCTTGTTATAGATTCTCCATCACTCAGTCTCGCTAGCTTCTCAACATGATGATACAAAAGACGTGTTGTACCAACTAGAAGTAATCCAAAGAGTGAGTTTTGTTTGGAATTGCGTCTTTAGTCGGTTGACGACTTTTCTGCTTTATCCCTCACGTACAGTGGTAGCTAGGTGATACTGTCCTGACTTCTATTTTTTTTTTGGTCTATACGCTGTAGATATCAGGTGAAAGTTAGTTGGGAGTGAACACTTTTGTTGGAACTTTAGTTAAGGAGACTGTGGAAAGTGCAGATATCGTCTAATGCGCTCAACTGAAAACATTGAGACCAATGGGTTGGATTATTGGACTCGCGGGACAACCAGGAGCACCACAAATCTATCCTCTTCTCTCCAGGACGTCTGTAGGGATTTCTAGCTGGGCTGGTTGTGGTGGTGTAAGGTGGCTATAAACTTCCACTAAACTGTAGCAAAAACTCCCAAGTAATATTACTTGGGAAGAAAACTTCAAACAGAGATATTTCCAAATATTGATATTGTGATATGAACTTTTTATAACGTATTTGTTTAACACATGCACCTGATATATCAATTTCAGTTCTAGCTTTACACATTTCCCAATCGTAACAATGAACTAGGTATCCCCAGTCCAACTTTTTTTCAACTAATCCCAACAAACCTAGTTGAAGAGAGAGAGAACCATTATTCAGTCCTGCAAAGATGCTGTGGAAAATCCCAAAAGTGCATTGTTTTTGATTTGATTGGGACAGTCAAATACGACTATTGGTTGCACGAATCTATCTCGCAAGTACTGTCCTTGTACCGTAGCTGTATGTACAGTACAAGTACAATACAGCATTATGCTCACCAGACATGATGCTCACCAGAGACCAAAGACATGATCTGAGCCTTCAAGCTGTTCGTTCGATCGGTCGTTCATTCGCTCTGCTCATTTTGGTTCTCTTCCTGAAGAACTTCCTGTTGACAGTACTTGCACTTCTGCTGTACTCGTTCAATATACACAGGCAAATCAACAGACATAAAAAAGTTGCGTGGTTTCAGTCTGCCAATCTGACCCAATCACGTGATCCAATACACCACCAGACCATGTGACTCCGAACAATCACGTGTCCCGATCAAATCATGTGATTCAACTCCCCTACACCTACACCTACACTAGCGTGCCTTACATTAGTGTGCATAAAGACACTAACAAATACGACTAGCGACATGGATGGAGAGGAGAGAAGTGGGTCACGTGGGTTGATAAGCCGCGAGAATTCCAAAAACACACAAAAATGGGACCCTTCTCATTGAATTTCGGTCTCAAATTGACACATCCACATTTTCCAAGAGACATGTCCTGTAACCCCCATAACACCATCAAATAATGTCCAATCTCAACAGGAAGACCACCGAAATGTCAGTCTGGAGCCCTCAAATCCAACCATCAAGTCTAGAAACAGATCGGAGTAGTTTCAAACAAACCACGGACGATCGGAGATGTAGGTTTTTCCGGAGGACAACACATCTAGACAAATAATAGTATAGACAAGGAAAAAACTATACTGCAATGATAACGCGACTCCAATGAACAAAATGCATTCTTTGGATTTTCCACCGCTGTTTAGGAACACGAAATATCACAGAAAAACACCTCTCTTCAACAACCATCAAACAAGGTTTAAGACACAATTTTTCAGCCCACTCAAGACGACAAGTTAGTAAGCGGGAGGAGGAAGGGGAGCGAGAAGGAGATCACGCGACAGGTCTGTTTTGGTCATGTGACCTGTGGGAGTGGGATAGGTACCATTTTTTTGTTCAATGTTTTTTTTTGTCGAAAACTTCCGCTGAAAAATCACGTTGACTCTTGTTTTTTTTTTCCCAACGAAACCTGTGGAAAGAAATGTAGACGGGGGCGTTTCTATGTAATCCAGGAGGATTTTCGAAAATGTGAAGAGACAAAAATGTAGCAAATCACGAGAGGAATAAAACGCACTCTTTAGATTTTCCACAGGCCGTTTTTTCAGGGAGAGGTGTGGTGTTCCATCGTCGGTTGATTACTAACCCACCCCACCCAAAATAAGGTTTTGGGAGGTATCCAGATTCTCGTTCCAAAATCCTTTTTTTACTCCAAGACCAAAAGTGCAAGCATTGCCGAAAAAAAAATAAAAAAACCACACACAGTCACAAGACACGTTTCCAGAGCGATTCTTCCACGTTTGTGTATATCATTGTTTGATTCGGTTGACCAACGCCCTTTTGTGATAATCCATCATCAGCCACCTCAGTTGCGCCATAAACACAAACAGCAGCGACCAAACAGCGACTCTTTTTCCCACAGCAAAGGAAGGAGCTTGCACATCACGACCGAGACACAGTCACACTTTCGCACAAACACAGAAACGCATCAACAAGCGACCTTGAGCGACGACGACGACGAGCGACACAGAAAGAGAAACGACAGACGACAGAGACGACCGTGCGCATTCATTCATCAGCTTTGACCCACTTTTTACGCCACCAAAGATTAAGATAGACGCATCCAGAAAACAGCATTGTATAATAGTGAGTATGATTGGTTGAGGACGGAGGGGGAGGCAGACAAACGATGGAGGCCGTGTGGAGGACACGGGATGACACGGACAATGTGATGGGCATGGATGATGACGTGGCGGCCCTGTTGTGTGGTGTTGTGTGGTGGTGGAGTGGTGGAGTGGATGGATGGGGTGATCTGGATCCAAGTGGGGTGACAGTGTGGTGGTGGTGACGATGACCAAGTGATGATGGGCGGACATGTGATGGCGGTGGCGATGTGATGGTGACGACGATGCCATGACGTTGCTGGTGCGATGATTTGACACTTTGATGATTTGACAATTTGATGAGACTGATCAGTCCCGGTGTTGATTCATCACACGAACATCCACAACGACCCATTTCTACACAAACACAATCTACCCACTCCATCACTCTACCATACCCATCTTGTTGTCTTGTTGGCACGCCATAAACCACACCGTCGTTATACATCTACCCACCGACGATCCACAGCTCTATAGACATGCACGCTCTCCACTTTTCCCAAGTTCCCCAGAAACATGTTCACAGAAAGCCTCATGCCCGCACGCAACCTGCTGTCCACAGACAACGTGTTTACAAACAGCATCCTCGCCCGCAACATGCTGTTCCAAACTAACCCAGTGAACTCACAACAACCCTTCCAACCAGGGGGCTATCCTCCCATCATGTACCCTCCCCCCCACCACCCCAACGGGTACATGCATGTGCCTTACTACGGAGGCTTCAACGGGGCGCCCTTCATGCATCACTACTACCCCGACGGACAGATGATGATGCAATCACAGCCGCCACAGGGAGGCCAACAGCCGCCACCACATCCACACATGATGCCGCCGCCGCCGCAGGACTTTGAGCAGCAACAGCAGCAGCAGCATCAGCAGCAGCAGCAGCAGCAGCAGCAACAACATGCGGCAGCAAGGAAACCAAAATCGTTCAGTTTCAATGTGGGCGCTGCGGCATTTACTCCAGGAGGAGCAGGTAGTGGAGGAGGAAGCGGAGGAGGAAACGGGGGCCCACAAGCATTTGTCCCCGGCGCAGTACCGTTCAATCCCGGGGCTTCGTTCACTCCTGCTGCATCGTTCACTCCTGCCGTTGCTGCTGCTCCTATGGGGATGCCTTCGTCCGGCACCCCCGCATACGGCGTCAACTCGGCAGGCTCGCCCTCCTTCTACAATGCCAACGACACGCCGATCGAGTCGATTTTCCAGCTCATCAAGGACAATCGGCTACCGCAGCTTCCCGTGGCACTTTTCGGACGGTTCGAGGGCCGGGCTCTCGGTGCTGCAGGATCTAAACTGCAGCTGTCCAAGCCCGTGACCTTTTCCACTCCTCGAGTGGTCGACATTAAGGGCCAGGACTTTAGCGTGCAGATTGGAGATACCATTTGTGACAGTGCGGATTTGGTGGTGGAGAAGTATGAGGAGGAGGAGGTGAAGCAGGAGGAGGAGGATGTTGCAGCCCCTGCTGCCGCAGCTGCTGCATCAGCCAAACCCAAGAGCAGCTGGGCGGCAGCAGCATCCAAGGCAGTGCCCAAGGCCGAGAAGAAGGAGGTCAAGGAGGCTGTTTCTGGCGAAGCAGTCCCCGGTTCTGGCTCTCTTGCCTCTGCCGACGATTCTGTCGAGTCCGACTCTGCTTCTGCCTCCCCTGCTCCTCCTGCTACTCTTGGTGCCATCATTGCTGCCGTCAAGGCCCACACGTACGATTCCGACCTGTTTGATTCTTCCACGTCCACCAACACGCACAGTCTGTTGGCCGCTCGACCCCGAGGTATTGTGAACAATGGCAACGTTTGTTTCATCAACTCCATCATGCAGATTCTTGTTCATTGTCTTCCGTTTTCGCGTTTGATTGATTTGATTCGAGAAAAGGTGCCTCGGTCTCTTGACGGCGACAGTCCTCTTACCGAGGCCGTGGTTGATTTCCTGGATGATTACAAGCGTGGGGCTGTGAATGGTGTGAATGGAGGATCCACTCCTGCCACCTCCAAGCTGCCTGATATCACCATTGACTCGTTCTACAAGAGCATTGTCAGCGTGCCTCGGTTCAGCCACTTCCAGCGAGGCAAGCAGGAGGACGCGGAGGAGTTTTTGGGCTACCTTCTCGATGGATTGCATGAGGAGTTTGTAGCCGAGATTGGCGCCAAGGAGGAGACGGTGGCCCTGGAGGAGGGTGGTGCTAGTGGAAGCACCGAGTGGACGCAAGTGGGCGCCAAGAAGAACTCGACGACTCGATCGCCGCAGTTCCCCTGGTCGCCTGTCTCCGAGATTTTTGGAGGCAAGTTTGAGTCTAACCTGGACGTGCCCCGACAGTCCGTGTCCAAGGTGTTGGAGCCGTTCCACGTGATCCATCTGGACGTGGAGAACCCCAACATTTCCACCGTTGAGGCCGGCTTCAAGGCTCTGTCTGCCAAGGAGCAGGTGGAGACGTTCCGGGAGGCTGGAGGTCCTCCCGTGACCGCCAGCAAGCAGACTCTGTTGGACGAGTTGCCTCGAATCCTCGTGGTGCAGCTCAAGCGATTCACGTACTCTGGTACGGACCTGATGGATCTGCAGGTGCGAAAGATCAACAAGAAAATTTCGTACGGTGCTTCTCTGTCGGTTCCCATGGAGTCGCTGTCGCTCAAGGGCAAGCAGCAGTTCCGGGTTTCCGGAGGCAAGTCCAACCAGTACAATTTGGTTGGCGTTGTGTTCCATCACGGAACCAGCACTACCACCGGTCATTACACTGTTAATGTGTTGGTTGGAGGTAGCAAGTGGTACCGAATTGATGATGTCAAGATTGAGGCAATCAGAAACGAAAACTGGTATGCCATGGAGGAGGATGGTAAGGATGACAAGACGGCGTATTTGTTGATTTACCAGAGGATCTAGGCCTGAGCGAAGCAAAGGTCTAGCTAGCCCCAGTAACCAGAGCGTCGCGATGGTTTCGATGGGTGCAAAGGGCTCGGAGTGATCTAGATTGCTTCTTTGAGCCGTCATTGGTACGTCATCTTGTCACCTATATGGTCACATTGCACTGCCCCTATGATACCATCCAGATCCACCGATTTGGAATCTCATGGTGTTCTGCGTGAACACCTCTGAGTCCGTCGTTGCATACGACACCAGGACCTCCATGGTCCGTCAGGAGGAGTTCCTCCACGGGTTAACCGCCAGCCCCAAAAATAGCTGTATTTCTTAGACATTTATAGCTTAATGACTTGTATACTGTGAGTAAAGTGTAGCTTTAAAGTAGACGTGCCAAGTCTTGCCAAGTAAGAGGGCATGACTGGTCGAGCTTGAGTGTACAGTCAGATCTGACTGGTCAAATCAAGGCTGTATACTAATGAGTGGTCAAGTCACACTGATCTGACTGGTCAAATATATAAAGACAGTTACCAAGCCCGATATCAGACTGGCCAAGTTTTGTGCTTGACTCGTCAAATGCCAAGATATAACTCGTCAATCGGACTACTTAGACTTGTATCTGTGTACTTTTCGAAACTGTACAGACATGAACAAGATTCAATGGTGCACTACTGTACCACTATGGAAGCTCAGCATACACCATTAACATCTTGCGCTCTTCAATGACCAGTCAAATCAAAAATTAAATAAGAATCATACAGCACAAAAGACCAGTCAAATGAAAAACGCCAAGTCCCACTTTAAACATCAACTTCTACAGTGCAAATGACCAGTCAAATTGTTTATTCGGTCTTGACTCGCCAAGTCTTTAACTAAACTTCAACCAACTGTGACCCCCACTACTCACCACCTTACTCACTACTTGAAACTCTAAAAAGTTACCCTACCTCATGCATGGTTCATGCACGCCAACACCTCACTCTTGCACTCTCCTTCACACCCTACACAAACACACAATGAAAGGATACAACACTCGATCATCTTCACGACGAGCTCAAGATAAGCCGGTGGGCTTGTACCCTGGCCTGAACGATTTCACAGATGCTCTGGAAGCTCTTCCTCTTGAGACTGTTCGTCATTTCACGTTGTTGAGAGAAATCGATGCAAAGTGTACTACGACGACTCCGTTGGTGGCGGACTTGATTGCCAAGTTTCTGGCCATTCCTCCGGCCTCAAAGGACGATCCGGAGTGTGCGAAAAAGACGGAGGATCGAGAAAACATGCTGCTGGAGATCCGGGGCCTGATTCGTGAGTTGATGCCGTGTTTGGAGGAAAAGATGCACGTGGCTGGTGTGGCGGCGGAGGCTGTGTCACGACACATTTCGCGTATTGACGCCGATTATGAACTGATCACGTCACGTGAGATTCCTCAGGTGATTCAGTACGGCGAACCTGATCATCCTGCGATCATTGTGGATGTCAAGCCTTCTGTGGCCGAGCGAAGTGCACAAAGCCAGCGAAGCGAGTCGCGACGGGAGGCCATTGCGGCTAAAAAGGCTGCTGCTGCCGCTGCCGCTGAAAAGAGCGGAAATAGCGGACGAAGAGGTACCCCCAGTAAAGACGGAGGCAAGGATAGTGGCAAGGAAACGTCTGGAGGGAAAAAAGTGGGCGGCGGTTCCGGAGTGGGCAGCGGCTCGGGAGGAGCAGGTGGCGCTTCAACTGCCAAGAAGACGGGCGACAAACGCGCTGCTTCGGGTGCTTCTGTGGCCGATACGACATCAGGGTCGTCAGGGGGTGCGGCGCCCAAAAAGCGAAAAACCGCTGGAGGTGCCAAATCGTCGCCGGCGCCAGGTGGCAACCGCAAATCGCCACCTTCGTCAGATGACACTCCTGCTGCATCTGCTACCCGGTCTGCCCGGCTGGTCAACAAGTCGAGAAAGGGCCAGGAGGCAGCAGAGTCTGCAAAGGCCGCAGAGGAGGAGGAGGAGGATGGCGAGCCAGTTTACTGTTACTGTGAACAGGTGTCGTATGGAGAAATGGTGGCGTGTGATGGTCCGCAGTGTTCGAGGGAATGGTTCCATTTGCCTTGTTTGGGCCTGAGCTCGCCGCCAAAGGGAAATTGGTATTGTGATGAGTGTAAGCAGGGGAGAAAGCGTTAGATCTAGTGGGAAACGAGCGTAGCGAGCTTTCAACTGAGACGAGGGTACACTGAGACAGGGTACACTGAGATAGGGTACACTGAGATAGGGTACACTGGGACGAGGGTACGCTGAGACAGGGTACACTGATACGAGGATACACTGATACGAAGATACACTGATACGAGAGTACACTGATACGAGGGTACACTGGGTACACTGAGACAGGGTACGAGAAGCACATTCCCCGTTGCGACGTTCGTTTCCAGATATCTTTCGTTATCACATGCCAACACTCACTCTTGAGTCGAGTCCCTATTTATAGGAGCCATGCTGCCCCTTGGATGCTGATGAAGTATCACAGAAGGGGTTGTGGAATGAAGCATCGGGAGGTGTCTGATGGATTTCATGATGGTGATGTCACAGAAGTCACTATTCTCCAACTTGAATATCACATATATAATCAACTATAGATCAAGTAAATGTCAACAGTGTATTTGTTAAGGAATATGAAGTAAACTATTGGTTCGAGATGTACACGCATATTCAGGATGAACGCGTAAATTTAATACTGCTCAACCTCGGTTCAAAAATCGTCAGCTTACCAGATATAAAAATTCTGAAGAGTGCATTCTTTTCTAACGGTAATTTGACGCCCATTAATGTCTTCCGTTTTGCTCCATGTGTATTATTTGCGCTGTCACGTCGTTGTGAAGATGGAGCGTTTTTTAGTATGGTTAGTAGTGGTGGTGGCTTTGGTCGTGATTATCCTTGTTTACGACACTGTAGAGATGCCGGTGTTTGGGTAGTTTCCGAAGATAGCAGAAATTGGGGGAGACCGAAATGTGAATCTCGTCAGTGTGATTCAAACAGTATAAAAATATTCATATGTTTTAGTAGTAAAATATTCGGTTATGGACGGTTTAGTGTGTACAAGTAATATGATGTAGACAGTCATAAGTATTTCTTTTAGAAAAGACGATGGAGACTTAAAGATGTATTTTAGTTGGGAAAATGTACGTGTCACGGGACTGTCAAAACCCCGGCTCCATTACCTCGACACAGCGTCGGCTTGAGCGGTACTGTATTCTGTCCATTTACTTGACTTTACTTGAGAAAATGATGATTTCACGTTGTTCACTCCTGAGCGGCACAAAAACGGGTCCACGAGCTCACCATATTATTAGTCAGTCCCATAATCGTACCAGTATCCTCTTAAACACTCCATTGATCTCTATATTCCTCCAATTCAACTTGTACAAGTACAGATTATTGTACTGTAGTTGACGGTTTCACCACCTTCACCTCCATCGTCATCCTAGCCCCCCATTCGCCCCACCGTTGTGCTCCCCTCGCTCCGCTCTTCCAAACGCACTCTTCAGAATTTCTCCTGCCCGTCTACATTCCAGTCTACACTGTCACCTGTCAAACAAAGATCGTACGATATCCTCGTTACCAACTCGTATCCGCCGCCAAGAGCCAGGGTAGACCCTGTAGCGCTGTATAATGTCTTTATCGATGCAGCCAACAATGGCTCTGTAAACAAGCACGCGAGGTACGTGAATGTGTCAGTAGTTGCACGGTACCGAACGTGGTGTGCAGGGCCATGTCAGTACTGTAGCTACCGCACCTCTGCACTGCCAGCCTACTGGTGTGGTAATCATGAGTAACGATAGATGGTGTGTATGATAAATGGGACAGATCTCATAACCACCATGTATGATAATGGCAAAGTATAGTGCATGTTTCGGATCCAGACGTATTGAAACATGTGAATATAATATGAGACAGGAAGCAGTATGAGACAGGAGTCGATCAGGGGTGGAAGCCGGAGATGGGACGATCATTTATGATCTGCGTGTGACGTTTGACGTTTTCTCTGTTTCATTTCTTCCACACATTGTACCACTGTTGTCTATCACTGCTTGCTCTTTTCACGCTCTTCCCCCCTATACATTCCTAGATCTAGCCGCGACGGAAAAAGCAACGGTTGTGCATATTTCTTTTCCCGAGCGACCATTTCTTTTTCTGAAAATTAACAAAAAGCAACTAGGAGAGGAGAGGAGAGGAGTAGTGCAAAGGGGAGCTGAGGACGGGGACCAAGGGGAGTAGTAGCGACAAAGGGGGAGGAAGGGAGTTTCAAATGGTGACCGACTTTTACTCATTTTTTGCCTACATCGCCAGTTGAATCAGTAGTCTTTTACTCTGCATGAGTCACTGGATGCAACCCTCCTGTCTCTCTGTCGTATTTTAGCTACAAAGAAGGGCTGCTTCTATGTACTGTACGCCTGGACGGTGGTCGCCTCAGCGCTCTCCGGAACTCTGCTACGGAACAATGTCTCCCGTGCGTGTAGGAAGCACCGCCAGGCAGCCCCCGTTTCAGCGCGGTGGAGGAGATGCAGCCGGGTCTCTGCAGACCATGGCAGTAGACCATGTGTACTATGAGCAACACCGAGTTTCATCTCTACAGTACGACCATGCGGTGAAAAGAATGACACGCGCGTGAACAGCTCTAACCGTCTGAGTAGTGTCCTGATGCATGGCCGTCTGAGAGTACCTGAAGCATGGCCGTCTGAGTGTACGTGAAGAGCATGGACATTGCTGTTTCGTAAATGAAAGGGTATACAGCATAGCCGCCTGGAACGACGCAGGTGGGTCTCAAGAGTGAAAGCAACAGTCCGTAGACGAATACAGTCTCAGCAATACAGTATGAAGATGGTTGCTCGCAGTCTGTAGAGCAGGAGGTACAGTACACAGTAAAAGGGCAACGCAAAGACGAGGTACAGCAGATATGACATTCTCTTGGTCCTAGCTAGTCTCTTCACCACTGTCCGAGTTGATCCTAACGATACAACTGCACAACAAAAGACAACTGCACAACGAAAGTGTACAGTAGTTGTAATAGGAGAGTCGACATCTCCATGGACAAGCCCCTTCAGCGGGCCAGAGACGCCACAGACAGTTGACCCCCTCGACACTCTCTGGAGTATCAATACATTTACGGGTCACTGTCTCTTCAAACATCGAGTTTTCCTACAAACATGTCCATATATGAAAAGCCAACACCTCCTTCGTAATATCCACTTTTCCAGGATCAGCCTGACACCTCCTGCGTCAATGTAGTGTCTTTCTACGCCGAGTTGGCTCTACTCTTCAATCTCACCAGAGACCTTGTTAAAGATTAAAGTGTCCTGGGGGTATCTAAAACGGTGTTCCAGAGTAGTAGGGAGAAATATGAGAGTATGGCGGTATATCACGAGGTCACATGATTCAGCTAAGTGAAAAACATTCACCGCATTCCATACATTTTGGGCGAGATATTTGCTGTTTTATTCCCAACTTCGTGTCGAATTTAGTTAAGATATAGTTAGCTTTTTTAACGCGCATTATATCGATTATAAAACTCATGACAAAACCACACACAGAGCTCGTGTGGAGAATTGGAAAAGTGCATTTGATGTGGATTATCGCAAAGACCAATGATATTTCCTGTTTTAAAAGCAAGTCCAACCTGACCGCTTGTTTTTAACACAAGTTCATGATTGCGCAAGTTTAGTCTAGAGGCCGACACGAGACTGGGAGTAACGACTTTTCGTAGATGATGATGTTGAGCGTTATGATGATTAGAGTGACGATAATAAGATGAGGGTGTGAAAAAATCCACCCTCAGCAGTACTAATATTTCGGGTTGGAGAGGCGTTCTGTAGAAAGATACTTTAGTTTGACATTTAGTTAAAGGGTGAAGTCTACTGGGGGTATCTATCTTGGTATTCCCAGGAATGTAGATATACCAAAATTAGAGCTGAAGATAGATCACATGCAAGTTCTAAACTAATCAGCAATAACAAACATCTACTGCAGTAGTAATATTTCGAGATATCACCTCTTTAGTTTTCAAAAGTTGTCATCAGCCTAACAAAGTTTAACTGAGAGTTTAATGGGTTATACAACAAGTGTAGGCAACTCCATATCTCAACGTTCTAGCACTACACGTGTAGATTTTTACTCCATAGACCCTCTCAAGTCACGTGTATACACCAAATGCGCCTTTCCCTTCTCCTCTTGTGGCAACTAGCAAGCGCTACCGTGGTTTATCGTATTTTACATACTGTACTTGTTCTCCAACAAATATCTTAACAATGTATCCGTTTACCAGTAAAGGAAAACGCATCGCTCAATTAACATTCAACTAAACTAAGAGAACATCAACTAACATAGCACAGAATTCCCACTAAACGTCGAGTAAACCCCAGCACAACCACCTCCTTCCTGCACACTTCCCCGCCATACGCCGCTCAGAACACCCCGTACATGGTTCTAGAACCGTCAATTAGCCGAGCAGGGTCTGTTCCATGTAGTCAAGGCGTACGACGTATTCTACATGTACTGCCTATCGGAATTCAACATATCAAACGTAAAAACGTGCCAGTGGAAAATCTGAAGAGACAGTTTTACGCGAAATCACTCCAGGGATCCACCCATATAGTCCACTTCCCACTGCCACCTCTCATCACCATTCTAGCAACCCCTTCATTTCCGTTTAAACTCTCCCGTTTTAACTCACGGACCGTTATACGAAAAACGGCTCGGAAAATATCCCCCCATTGAGACGCATAAATGGAGCTGTTTGCGAGAACTAGTATCCCAGCAAAAAACGCGACACGCAAAGAAAAAAGCCATTGTTTGGTATGGGCTTGTTCGCAAGAGAGTGAAGAAGCCGATACTGGGGTAAACTTATATGTGGCAAAAGTATTTCGGAAGCGTACCAGGGTTTACAATCTTGTGGGGGCAGAAGAGTATAGTTAGGACGTTGAAAAGTGGGGTAATGAGAGATCTGGAGGCATAGAATTGTTCGTTGTCACGTGACGAACACAGCGGTGCGTTTTGATTTTTCGTACCTCGAGTATTTGTAGTTCTAGATACAGAAAAGTCACCATTCTCCGCTCGGATTAGTTAACTAATGTGACAGGTTCAGTCACATGACCCCCGCTATTTATTTGGGCCGGGCTGTTTGGGCCGGTCACGTGACTGCTACTCGTATGGGTTTGGTCACGTGACCACCACCCAACTCTTCCCAACTCTTTGTCCCATCTCCACTGCAGATATGCATAAAGGTAAAAAACAAGAATAGGGGTAATTTCGTGTCGAACACAATTCCGCGAATAATAACCCCAGCGAGTTTCCAAAACACGTGTGGGCATCGCCGCGCCTCGGCGATTCGATTCCGATTTTAATATCACCGATCGGGCCCATATACGCCCAGTGACATGTCATTTGACATGCTTCCAAAAGCAATACGAGAAAAAAATGGCGTGAGAAAGAGCCGCTTGGGAAACAGAGCCACGCAGTCTTTCAACCTACGTGAGTCAATCTGGAGTGGAGCGGGGGAGTGTTTTTAAGTCCGGAGGCATTGTTTTGGAGGTAAACGGCGCTGTTGAGATCTTCTTTGTGTATCAACGGCTAGATACGAAGGTGCAAGAGGGTGTACAAGGGCCCTGGATGTTTGACAGCAACCATTGATTGGTGGTGCACGTCTTCTTTAGTCCTTTGATAACGCATATTATCGTGCAATGTTGTTTGTTTACCTAGTGATATTATATGGAGCGGTTAGTAGGCGGTTGTGCACGTGTGGCAGACATGAGCAGCTGAACAAAGGGTAATTTGGACCCGGCGAATGCACCGCATCAAGTTTTTTCTCCGTAGAGACAACAAATGAGCAAGTTACCGAGGTATTACTGCGTAGAGCAAAGCGGAGTGTAGCTTGATCAAGAAGAGAGGTAGATGAACAAGGCCCATATCAGATTGAAGCCTGCAGCCCACTCTGCTGCTTGTGTTGTTTTTGCCTTGTTTCACTGTCTGTAGGGTTGTTAGAGGTGCGTGTCGTAATCTGCACATCTTGCAGGATGCGTATATTGAACTACGAGCGACTAGCTCCCAATGCACGGTACGCACAAATGTGGCAAGAGCACAGTGGGGGTAATCGATGGTGCATAGTCACGTGATCACAAGCTGAAGTTGATTGGACGCGTATTCAGTGAGATTGATGGTGTTATGTTATGTGTAATACTTGGTCGGAATTATAGTTACATCTTCTAGTAATCACTACTATAAAGCTAACAAATGATGGTTAGATGAAGGAAGATAAAACAATGATAACTCGTAAAATATGTATTCACGTAGGTATTTCCAGTGACACATTTGTTTAAAAGGTGATACCGCCCTATCATTTCATGCTATTAGTGTCAGTTTATTATTGCCGGAACACCAAAATTGTACCCCCCAGAGGACTTTTTTCTTTAACCAAGTCTAACAAAAGTGTGGTGACACTTTAAAGATGGCGCTAACACGCCCAACAAGACACCCATGGGAACAGAAATAGATCTATATTCTGATACAGGTATTGGAAATACAATGCACTCTTTGGATTTCCCTCAATCTGACTACTTGTTCCTTTATCCACAATCTCTGCTACTGTGAAGGCAAGAACGGTGCTAGAGTGCTGAAAAACATGTCTACGAATACAAAAGCCGGTAGACCCACTAAACAATCGATTCCAAACAGAATGCACTCTTGGGGTTTTCCCCATCTTTCATAAATGTGTTTCTGTGGACGTACAATGATTACATATTTAAACGTATACAAACTGTGCTACAGCAAGTGTACGAATAATACAAGTATATAGAAATTACCCCCGCAGCCGTGCCATCGCAACGGTATAGCAATATCTCCCAGCTATAGTAGTAATATTTTGTCTTGTGGGACATGTGCTACAGCACAGGGAACAAGCCCCCCATCACGTGTACATGGCCCACGTTTTCAGCACATGGATAATGTAGGTGGATATTTTTTCTGGCAAGGGAAATTGTCTGAAGGCGACGGCCATGGGCTCGGAAAAACCACAAAGAAACCTCGCCCGTACCCGTGTCGCCGTGCCTTTCCCAATCAAAACAGCCGCTGCGGGCAAAAGTAAACCACTAGTGTGTGCGGAGCTAAAGATAGGAGTCCGACGACACTACTGTACCACTAGTACGATTCTGGGTGGTAGGCTAACAGAGGGCTTTTCCTATCTCATTGTGTGGACGGCTCCGTATCTGCCAGTCACGTTCACTGTGCGTCTACAGTTAATTTCAGCCAGATGACTCTCCACAGATTGGCAATCTCCGACGCACCTCCACGTCCCCCACGTCCCTCAACGCGCCCTCTCCAAACGTGGTAACCGCACGGGTCCGTATAATAACTGCTGGGCTGGGCGTACATTTCTGCCCTAACCGTGCTGGACCGTTTGATCAACACCCGTATCTGTAACAGATGGAGATCCAGGTGGTTGGTTGTTTGAGGGTGCGCAAAAAAGTAATGTGTCTGTGGCGGACTAGCGCAAACGCCCAATCACATGCCATCACCTGCCATCACATGCCAAAGACACGTTCATTGTGTGCACCGTTTTTCCCTTGGGCTGTCGGATTTTTACGTCTGCGCGAGCTTTTTCGCCGTTGAACGTTATCCTCAGGCGATGGATGGCGGTATGTGGTGGAATATTGGGGCTATGCGGAGATAGACACCACCATTGGAATCGTCTCTAGTCCAGGAATCCAATGCGCTTTTCCGATTCCCGATCGGACCACCACTCCGCCAGTTACCCATATTTTCCAGCAGGCAACCTCCTCCACCCGGAAATACTGCTTGCGCATGTCCATTAACGGCTGTAAGTTTGGCGGGTTCGAATCCGGGGAAACACGCTCGTTCGGGCGACGATCGACGGCCACAACAAAGCGTACCTCGTGGAATGTCAGCCAAGTCACGTGAATACACACCCCGGTCGACGACAGTCGGTCACGCGACGGAAGACCCGTTTTGGCTCCACCGGTTTTGGATTAGTGTCAGCCGTTGCACAAACTGACACTGGCGATCAGGGGAAAAGGTGGCTACTCTGCCGGATGCGGAAAGGCGTAATGTCGAGACTGAAAAAGTTTTTCACCGGGGCCGTTTCGAGTTACGAGTACGAGTAGCGAGTAGCGAGTAGCAAGACAGTTGCGATTTACCACAGTTGACGTTTGCCCACGGTGACGTGCGTTGCCTCGCCGTATTGGCGCTATATTAACTGCATGCAGTTGGTTCGCGCATTCACGGTTATCCGGCCATGTCCGGCTAGTGGCTATCGTTCTATCAGTGCTTGTGGGAGGGAATGGACATGCCCGGGGGGAAAGTTTACCGACGGAATGAAGAGGACGGAAACGACGGTGGATGGGACGTAGGAGGCTGAAAACGGGCCGGTTAATTCGTCACATGACCAGGAAACGTCAACATTGGGTCCATTCAGGGGTCAGGGGACGGTCTAGACACTTTTCTCTCTTGAAGGGAAAAAAATTAGTGTACTTTTTAGCATGAAAAGTGCTCCAATGGGAAAAAGTAGTTGATGGGTTGAACGAGGAGCGAAAAAGAACCGTGTGGACGACAATTGCACGATAATTGGACGTCTCCGCCGCGTGTATCGTCGAGTTTAATGTGCTGTTGTGGTGTCGTTAAACCCTTCAAGTATGCCCCTCTGCTGCAGTTAACAAAACACTTACCATCCAACAGTATCTCAACTAGTACTTGACAAAAGTAAACGGTACCACCAACCCCATAAGCATCATGTCACGGCTGACTAAATGTGGGCTAGTCTGGAACTGTGGGCGGTTAAAAATACGACAATAATATCCCAAGCATTGAAAATGTTGAGCAATTGACAGGGACTCTGGCAGGGACTCTCCATTGATCTGGCCCTTGTGTACTGCACCACGGGTGTAATTAATAAAACATGTAATAAACGATATTGTCATGTAAGGGAAGGTGGTGGGGGTGCGTTAGCGAGGTGGAGAAGGTGCAATGAGTAGACGTATGTGCAGAATCACTCAAACTCCGTTTTGAGAAACGCTACAAGAATTCTGACAAGTGCATTTTACTCCCCTTCGCCCGCTTCGTCCTGCCATCAACTTATTTTCGCCGTACCGTGAAAACTGACCAGGTTGTCCCAACACGACTGGGGGAATACTTAACCCTAACTACAAATAGTTAAAAAAAAAAAAACTCCTTCGGTTCCAGATGCGATACAGTCATATGGTATGTGAAAATCAATAGTGCGTCCATGAGTTGTAAACAAATATTTCACAAAAACTACCCCTTGTAGTACAATATTTCTTCATAATTGACGTCTAAACGTTCCCCCTCAACTACCCATACTTGGCACATTCGTTGGGGTTTTGTTAGGCCGAATGGAGTAATTTGGAACGGAACCAGGGAGTGCGGATCACTCAGTCCACGTCCACTCCACTCTCCCGACATCAGAGACACTTGTGTCACCCCACGGTCACCTCACCGTCATCGTAGCCCCACCTGTCTCTGCTCAACTCTTGTCTCAGACAATCCAATCTTCATCTATACGTCACGGGTAATTTCGGTGACATCTTGCGACAGTGTCAGATCCTAACTGGTGCCTGTTGAATAACTAACCCTAAAACCGAAACAGCGACTCTGAAACGGCCAACCTGGTCTGCTCCATCTCTCTACACCCCCGTCTGCTGTCTCCGCTGCTCATAACCTCTTCTCAGTCGGAGCACTATCGGCGCAACCGTGTGTGGATCGGTGGGACTGCCCAGATTTGGCCCGATTTGGTGGTTTGGAAAAACAAACGAAACTGACGTATTGTCCCAACCGCAGCTTCAATTTGCGCTACCAGGTTTTTTTCATTTGGATGCAGCCAGCTAAAAAGATACGGCGGTCGTGTGGTTTTTCATCCGAGCTCCCAGCACGCAAATGAGCCCGGATAGACTCCATTTTCGCTGCACACACTGCCAGAGACCCAAAAATGCTCTGTTTACTTTGCACGTGACCGGCAGATAATTTTCCAGCGTCCAAATTGGTTTCTCCACCTCCACCCAATTTACCCCTATTCCGAAGCTTATTATTGGGGGAAAGAACTCTAAATAAACTTTAGCTTGTCTGGTCTAGCCGAAAAAACACAAAGTGGAAAACGCAGATTCGGCTTGGCAAACCCAAAGTGTAACCTTAAATGGCCCATCTCAATTACACAAATACATGGCTATAACCACCGGGAGGGAACAGGTCTACAACAGATACAACAAGTGTACAGCAACAACCATGAACATTTCCCAGCGAGAATACAAGGTGGTGGTTGTTGGTGGCGGCGGCGTCGGAAAAAGCGCCATTACTCTGCAGTTTGTCCAGAGCCATTTTGTGGATGAGTATGATCCTACTATTGAGGGTGAGTATCGAGGTTGTGATGAGCCGGTCACGTGAGCTGTACAGTTAGTGTCACGTGAGCTGTACAACCAGCGGTCACGTGAGCTACACTGACAGCGGTCACGTGAATACAATTGACGTATTCAGGTTTGTCCTTGAAGGACGTTTTAAAACTATTTCAATGAAGGACATCGGAAGAGAGACAGAGAGAGAGAGGATGAGAGAGTCACGTGAGTCACACGTGTGTCACGTGAATTGAGAAACGGAGAATCCACGGTATTACACCACTTTCAAGAACCGACTATATGATGCAGCTATTATGTGTGCTTTAGTGCCCCTATGCAGCTATATTGATACCAAGACGATTGCAGCTACGGCTACAGAAGACGATATTGCAATCAGCGAGGCAACGACTGAAGAAATGAACGAATGAACGACTAAACGGCCAACTGCTAAAGACGACTACTTCTATCGCCGAGCGACAACTCCAACTCTTGATTCGACTACTCTATGTTTCTCCCTCTCTCTCTCTCTCTCTCTCTTATCAGACTACCAAGTATGAATACGAGTGCTATGTTTTGGGTCACGTGATGCAGTTCTGAGACGAGCTTTTTGGTCACACGATCATATTTTTGTCACCTGACTGGTCACGTGATCAACCTACTCCCACCCACCCTCTGAAGTCATCTAGGTGTTTTCTGTACCTCCAAAGACGACGTTATCTTCAAGTGCTGCTTCGTGGCAGTTTTCATGCTGTGAATTTTGTTCGCTCGTTAACATTGTGATTCTTTTTCCTCGTTTCCGCTCCCGCTAACACAGACTCCTACCGCAAAGAAATCCTCATTGATTCCAACCTCACAACTCTCGACGTGCTCGACACAGCCGGCCAAGAAGAGTACTCTGCCATGAGAGAACAATACATGCGGAACGGCGACGGCTTTTTGCTGGTCTACTCCATCACATCGCGTGACTCGTTTGAGGAAGCGCAGCAGTTTTACAACCAGATTCTGCGGGTCAAGGACGTGTCACGTGCGCCGGTCATTCTAATCAGCAACAAATGCGATCTTTCTGCTGAGCGGCAGGTTTCTACTGCTGAGGGACAGCGTTTGGCTCGAGAGTGGAACGTGCCCTTTTTTGAGACTTCGGCCCGGTACAGGGTGAATGTGGACGAGCCGTTTTGCGATCTGGTACGGGAAATTCGACGCCACCAGATTGAGCGACATCGACAGGGCTCCAGTAGCTCCACCATGCACATGAGTGTGGGAAGTAGCAGTTTGGGGAGTGTCAAGGGCAGAAGTGTGAGGGAAAAGTTGGAGGAGGAGATGGTTGAGAAGAAGGGGTGTTGTGTTATTGCGTAACCGGCGAGCAGGGCGATCATCAGCGAGCGGAGCGAACGAAGCGAACGAAGCGAGTGATGTGAGCGAGCGGTACAATGAGTATTGACGAATGGTACATCCTGGAGTCTTCAGTGAGCAACGTGAACACGTTTGGTGAACAGTCGACCTGTATGACTGTCGTTCTTGACTGCTGCTGCTGCATACAGGAGTTGTGTATCAGTCTGTCGATGGCTGTTCCACCACCAGATTACCAAGAAGGAAGAGTACAGACTCTCGGAAAAAGGTTGGGCAAGGGCCCGTTAAGTTATTGAATAGGTGTAATGAATTACGAGTGTGATAGCAGCAGGGGGAGAGTGGAGATGGTCGTGAGCGGGTAAGAGAGATGATGCAGAAGTGTAGGGATAAATCTAAGGGGTGCATTTTGTTCGTCTGGAGGAGCTGGTTCGTTTGGTATAGTGTGTGTGCATGTTGGCATTGTTATGGAGGAGTTCGGTGGTAGAATGTTTTTCTCACGATAGGATCCACAGAACACTACATAAAACAGCAGTCACTAATCTGAAGATACCAAAGTGTTTTATTTTAGATGGTTATTCTGCTCCCTTTTTGAAAATTTCCCAAACTCCCATATTGGGCGTATTGAGACGATATAAAGCGGTATGATATTTACGCGTCGAACGGATTTATGCGGTATATTTGGACACATAAGTAAATGAACGAGAGCCTAACAAAGTCTAACTAATATTGTAAGATGCAGGAGAGAAATACATGTGCCTCTATCTTGATGAGTAGGAGAGGTATCAGCATTTATTTTTCACTGAAAGATGGAAATGGAGCCATGGTACCTGAAGATATGCTTATATTATCTGTTGCATTAATTTTGAACAAGTTGTGAACTGTTCGAATTCTAAAAACGCGACAATTGAGTGAATTCTAGCGCTATAAACCCAAATAGTTGTCTCTACGATCATCTGCAGTGATTATTTCCCCCATATAGTATCCCCTCCCTCCACCACCTTTCCTCCCCACGCGACATTCACCTTCATTCTCCCTTGATCAATCCCACTAAAACCCTAACTATCCTCCCATCTCTACTTAGTCCGCTTAACTAAACACCTGTACCCCAACATACCGCAACATACCTCAACAATCTCGTATCGGAACAAGAGACTTCCCGAGACTCGTATACCCCGCCTTTTAGACTTGTATCGACCCCTGTTCACTCTCCAGTGTCAACTGAGACACGAAGCAACGAGACTGCGAGACAGCGTGACAGCAGACAGCCAGGCAGCAGACAGCGAGACAGCAAAATCAGCTAGTGACGTAGGTTGCTCAGTTCAAGAGCAATCACGTGATCCACAGACTGGTCTCGTTTTCTTCTCCTTTCCCCGGCAATTCCCTCCAACTTCCCCCAATGTAACATGACCTCCCTTTTTTTATCCCCCCCAAACAAGTCAATAAACTCCATACCCTTGTCGGTGCATCCTACAGGCAATGGAGCAGCCTGTTATACTGTATACACGTACCGGGATGCGTGCGGGTAAATGAGATATTATTTGGACGGGGGGGGGAGCTGGTGAGGGGCGGGGGGGGGAGACTTGGAAATACTTGGTTTATTAAGTAGGTTTAGGTAAGGATCAGAAGTAGACGTAATTAAGGTGAGTGTATTACTTGGAGAGGCTTAACTAACCCCTACTTTAAGTTAGAGGTAGAACAAAGAGGAATGTATAAAACAGGATGTAGTTGACCATTATCCACGGGAGTGGAGTCGGAAGAATGCCCTTGGTCACATTACCCAGGTTGTAGAACGCCCATGGTCGCATTACCCGTTTGTAGAACGCCCATGGTCACGTTTCCTCCCCCGCAGATTGCCCATCCCCTCCACGCTTGTATTTCAGCCACTTCCCCGCCAGGGCTGTCCCGATTGAGTAGCTAATTAGATGAACCACTTCGATACCACGTCGTCACAATTCTTCCCGTCTGAGCCCCATTGCGCTCGTCATTGCCCACCCTACGCCAAGCGCTTGCATGAGACACACGTCATTCGCCTGTCAGACAAGTTCTCTGAGACCCTACGTTTGCTTGTATCTCCACTATCCGTCATTCTACGTGACTGATCATACTCCATCTGCCACGGACGCGACAAGATCTATGTTTTGTCGATCACATCGGATGTACGTGGAGTTAGCATAGTGTTTGAACAGCGAACAGCGCCGGACATGTGCTCAGGGTCTAGTTTGCGGTCGTATAGTTTGTACGAGGCATTGTCTGTCGGTCAGGAGTGGTTTTGCGGTTTTTCCCTTTTTTTTTGCCATTTTCCCCCGGTTTTTGCGTTTTTTTTATCTCCCTTTTCCAACTCACCAATCGTTACTTGACAAGCTTATCTAAATCAAACTCTAGCTCAAGCAGCCAAGCAGCCACACTAGTTATTTTACTAGCCGTTATTTTCCCCGTCAGTAGAGATAATTCAACGTGCCATGTCTCATTTGGATGCGGCTGAGTCGGGATATTTTATTCGTATTTTTTCACCATTTATACCAATTTATTCAATTTTTCCCACCCGTCCCCAAACTAAGTTTGAAAAACACTCAAAGTGCGGCTATTCAACGCGAATACGAAGCAGCAACATGGAGCACATGAAAGAGCAAGTTTCTGCTGTCACCAGGTTTGTCCGGGACTGGCAGCTGCTGCTTCCCTTTGACGTATTCTCATCACAACAACACGCTGAACACTCACTGCACACGTGACACCTCCACCTAACGCGAGATCTACAGACCAGATCTCCATACACATCTTCTGATCGGCTGCTGATCGGTCTAGATCTTCCCAGTGCTCCTGATCGACAAACTTAGTAGATGCATATAAACACGGAGATGGGGTGGTGATATTGGCGGAACCAGAGGGGCTGGAGAAGCGATGAGTTTACCTGTGGATAGCGCGTACGACGCTGATTACAGCTATTGTGGTTTTGTTCAGTTTCGACAACAATTGACCAAGTTACACCTCGTTCAATATTCAAATAAACATGTTTTCAAAACCCAAATTGCAAATCTTTCAATGGGTTTAAAAATCTCCCTGATGGAGGAAAACATACGATTTTTGCACCAGACGCCTCGTCACGTGATTCGCAACCCCCAATTCCAGTCCATTTTTCTCTTCCTCCTCCCACTCCGTTTTCAAACATCTCCTTCTAAACCATGCTTGCTTTTTCAAACGGCTGCGACATTTTTCGGGTAGATCTTTGCAATGAGACAAACAATGATCCGGACATTTTGCACTGTAGCGTCACGCAAGGGATCCAGCTCGTTGTGGCCAGGTGAGACCTGCAAAAGAGACCTGCAGTAGGGTATTCGGGCCGACGTCACGTGCATCTATGAGCATATCTTCTGCTGTAGGTGGGTAGTAGGGACAAGAATGGTGTAGTTGGAATGGTTGGCACTCGGGGAACCTAATGGTATAGTCCGTTTTTCCATTGCTTGATTTTTGGACAAGTTGTGCGAGTCCCCCGACTGACTCAAGTTACTGTCTTGTGGAACGCCGACAGACGCACCCACCCATCTGCTTGTGCACTACAGTAATGCGCAATAGCTTATATGGATCTTCGTAACGTCTGGGGCTTGTACTGGTTACTCCACCTAACCCTGAGTGATGCAAGACAACGTTGGACGATGCAACGGAGATCGGGGCTTGTTTTTCGCCGGTCGAGATGAGACAAGCGCGGGGTGTTAAGCGTCTTTGGGAAGAGGGTTAGAATAGTGTGGGAAGAATTGTGGGTGTTTTGGCGGAACTGTGCTGTTTATTTGGACACTTCAAAAGACGTCGTACTTGGTAGCTTATTCAGCACAAATTTTTGTATGGCAGATCAGAAACCCAAAGGGTGCATTCTGTTGGAAGTTTCTTGTTTACCAAGTGTGCAAAATTCTGAGTCTTCACTGTTGTTTCTGGTCTAATTTGACAGACCCTCGTTTCTCTTCCCCCAGTTAGAGGTTAACCCGAGGAGATGTATATATTTTCTCGTATACGTATCTGAGAAAGAATCTGAAGAGTGCATTTTACTCCAAATTTCAAGACGTGCAAATTGGTAAAGTCTTCATCTTCCCATGTCACTTCCTGGTCCAGTTTGAGCTCTTCATCTTCTGTCCACTGTACACACACCAACGCCAAATGGAACAGATCCGGAAGAAACAACTTGAAAGCAGTACTGTACAGTATAATACTCATTTCATTTCTAGTGTATTCTACTCTCCAAACACACCCATCAATTATTGCTCTCAAATTATTCAATTGACGGGTTTTGTATTTACATACACATATTCCACAACTTGACAACATATAGTTACACTGAACGCCGCAATTATGTGCTCTGGGAATAATCTGAAGAGTGCATATTATTCTACGGAATTGTGCGAACAAAATGCACTCTTCAGAATTTCGTGATTACGTCTCAACCACAAAATTAATACCATCTCTTTACTGGCAGCTGCTCTGTTTTATCCTATTTTCCGACATGCATAAATATGCTATAATTTCTGACCATACCCCTCAACTATTGCTGTACTTTGCCTGTAGAAAATCAGAAAAGTGCAAATTAATCTGCACGCGACGGGGAGCAAAACGCACTCTTCGGAATTTCTCCATCATATCGCTACAGTGAAATGTGCATCTTTCTGCCTAGCTAGACTGAACCCGGAAGTAGACGGGGCCGTCTCCTCACCACTAGTCTGTAGTTACATCACACCTTTATGGTATTCCGGCAATTACAAACACAATGCACTCTTTGGATTTTCTCTTGGACATCTGTGGCGCGTTCCAGGTTAATCCATTGATGTGGGGCAGGTTTCTTCAGAACGTTAGTTGGACTTTGTTAAAGACAAAACTTGACTGGGGGTGTCTTTTTAATGTTCTCGGAATTCTACTGTTGCGATAGATGATTCATTGTGTTTCACCAATGCCAGTTTTAAACAAATATGCGACAACAAGCACAGATTGCCATAGTCATATTTCCAGAAATCTCTGTTTTAGTGAAAATCGTCTTTAGTAACCGTTGTTGGATTTTAGTTGAGTTTCATTAGACGTTACTTGTAAAAACAACTGCAGAAGAGCGATAAGATTTGGGACGGGTATGAACGGTACAGGAGAAGATAACGGTATTTCTGAAATCTCCTCATTTCAGTGACCACTTTGATCCAAAAACATCCTATCCTCGTCATACAAGAATGTACACATGTTCCTATCTATAAATTGTGGTAATCATGCTACAAAACATCACCATTTATACACTCACTAATATCTCCATTTCTATATCATATTGCAAGCTCGTACATTTGCCGTATTCTATTCGGTTGGTTGGTAAATGTACTAGAGCGGACAGTACGTTGTATCGTATAGGGTCGGCAACAGTACTGGCAGGCTCGTGCAATGGCCTCCTTTAGTTTCCTGCGCTCGGCAACAGTGCTCGTACTATCGCCTCCTTAATTGATAAAATGGTACACGCAAAAGTGCAGCACCAAACTTCCCAGCAAAAAGTCGGCAAAAGACCGTTCGCTGCTCACGCCAGGAAACTCCTTGGCGTTTTGTTTGGCGGTTTGGATTCGGAGAGCGGCAGTCAGGACAAACTGACCAACAGTGCTGGCAAATCCGCCGAGGAATGCGTTGAAGGGCTGGGTTAGTAAGGAACGAGTGGACAAGATCCTATGAATGAGTGATCGGAAACGAGTGATGGACGAATGGCAATGGGATGAGTAACATGCTCACAACATCAATACGACATCACCGTCAATGATCATCAATGACAGACATATCATGAGTGAGTGATATACTGTTCATTGGCATCTCGTATCGTGAGTGTATCCATGTCGAAATCCATGTAGACAACAGTATGTAGAAACATCGGTTGCCTCGATGACAAAAGTATCCAGACGGATCCCATATGATGTTATTCAACATCAATATCAGTCATATGGATACATCGTTGGATGCATAAATGACTATCAACGGTGACACCAATGAACAGGATCAGACTGATTTGGTCAAACTGCATGGTGCAATGTGATATCTGAATTGAGCACTCTAGACAGATGTAGCCATAGAACATGTAGGAGAAGTCATCGTGCCCATATGTCATCATACCTTCATCGCGTCACCATATCCATACCAACCTCTGTAGTCGTTAAAGATGATAATGAACAGTATGAGCAAATCAACGGTATTGACAGCATTGATTCGATCAACTTCCTTATCCATGATGATATCCATAACCATCGGGAAATTGAACCTAGCCACATGCAGCCACGAATTGAATTGATTCGAACATTTACCTGTCACTTCATTCATGTCATGTTCAACATCTGAACACCTCATTGGTACCCTTTCTCCCTTGTCATCGTTCAACGTCGTAACGTCTCATTAATAAACCCATCACGTGATTCGGTCACGTGTCGTACTCACAAAATTTCCCACCAACAAACAAAACACAAACTGGTACACGCCCAGCGCAACCAGAAACACCAGAAACGAGTCAATCAGCTGCTGCTTGGGAGTGCTCTGTTTGATGTAGTTGTTGAGGACTTTAGAAAAGACGTTTGTGTTGGAAGCGGAGGAAGAGGTCACGTGAGCGGGTTTCTCCACGGCAACACCCACGTCAGCCGTCTCGACGCTCTTCTTTACACTCTTTTTCGCTGCCATTTTTGATGTCGATTATGTGTGTTGATGATGGTTACAGCTGTGCTCCAACACTTGAACATGCATATCGTGACGTGTGAAAAGTTAATTTGAAAGTTTAAACTTGGGAGAGTGGGAGGATGGAATTTTCAGGCCATTTTTGTATGAAGGAGTGGTGGTAGTATTGTTTAATCGTGTATATCGCGCTGGATAGCAAAGTTTCCCATTTTCTCCGGTCAATTTCCGTCCATTTCCACCAACTTAGCCGCCCCCTTCTGTCGAACCAATAATGTCTAGTAACGATATGGAGTGAAATAGGGGCAGGTCGGGTTGGCGGATAATGAACCAATTGAGATTCTGAAAGCTGTTCTGGAATCTTTGAATCGTCACGATTCGATTCAATTTTCAAAATTTTAAATCCGTCCAATATTCATCATAATTCACTATTACTCCTTGAAAACACCGTAACACCGTCCATCTACAACTGTCTCCCACAACCGCACCATAACATGCTACAGAGAAGGTGGGAAATTTGTGCCAGTCGATAAACCAGCTTGTAAGCAGCCCCTTGAGCAATACCATTGAGTTTTATATTTCATTACACCATTATTCGTTTCGACCCCAGCGGGGATCGAACCGACAACCTCCCCCCAACCTTAACTTACTCCTCCCATGCACTGTCACCACCATATCATAGCTGCAGTGTCGTCGACATCATCTCTAACGACATCACAGCACAGTATGGTGAGTGGTTACCTTGCCCCGTTTCTTTCCCCATCCCCCTAACACAGTCAATTGCATTCAACAGCAGCTACCTCGACGAAATCCAGACCGCCATCCGGTCCAGACCCATTCCCTGGGACGGCTATGTGCGAGCCAACCTGCTGACTCCAGACGAGGCTGCTCTCATCAAGACCATTGAAAAGCAGAGCCCCGACGCCCGTAAGGAGACCGTTCAGAAGGAGCTGACCCACTACGCCACCTCGTTTGTGTCCCTGCTGCGCAAGATCCCCCGGGAAGATGTGGCCAAGTACATTCTGTCCTTCGTTGCTAGTCTGGTCCAGGAGCTGCCTGAGTTTGCCCAGGCCATGCTGGAGCTGAGCAAGCTGGACTCGGACTCGCCCTTTGGACCCTTGCTCAAACTGCTCGAGTCTGAGGACGAGCAGATTCAGCTGCTGGCCGTTAAGTCCATTGTGGTGCTGCTGGCCGACACAGACCCCAAGACGGTCGATTTGGCCACAGAAAAGTACGCCTCGCAGTACCTGCAGTTTGTGGGCGTTCTGCTGGCGCCCACTGCGTCTGTGCAGGTCCAGGACGTAGCCTCGGTGTCTCTGGCGGTGCTGCTGTCCAACCGCTCCTACCGACCTCTGTTTTGGAAGTTCAACTCCGAGCTGGTCCCCAAACTGCTCGATATCATCAAGGCCGACAAGGGCGGCCTCCACCTGCAGTACTACACGCTGCTGGTGATTTGGCTGGAGAGTTTCGATACCCAGGCTGCCCACCAGCTGGTGTCGTCCTTTTCCGAGCTCATCCCTATCCTCCTCCAAGCTGCACGAACTTCCGTCAAGGAGAAAATCACCCGGCTTTGTGTCGCTGTGCTTGTCAATGTCCTCCAGGCCTCTCCCAAGGATACGGTGGCCTCTCTGTTGCTCAACCATGGCCAGTCGGTGTTTAAGAACTTTAGCGAGCGTAAATGGACCGATGAGGAGCTCGTGCAGGACATTGAGACGGTGCACACTCAGCTGACAGACGAGGTGGCTCGTATGTCGACCTTTGACCGATACTATGCGGAAATCAAGAGCGGCAAGTTGTCCTGGTCCCCCGCCCACAAGTCTGAGTTTTTCTGGCAGGAAAACGTGGACCAGTTCAAGGAGGACAACTGGAAGGTGCTGCGGCTGCTGGCTAACATTGTTAAGACTTCCACTGATCCTGTTGTCCAGGCTGTGGCTTGTTCTGACGTGGCTAACGTGTGTAAACTCAAGCCGGACGCTATTCAGGTGCTGCAGGACGATGGAGCCAAGCTCAAGATTATGGAGTTGATGAGCAGTGAGAATTCCGAGGTGCGGTTTGAGGCGTTGAAGGCCACGCAGGTGTTTGTTGCTCAGTCGCTGAAGTAAGTCGCTCGGTCGTGAGCTTTGGGTGGCCGCAATGAGTCAACAAGACATTGACTCCCTCACTCATGTCATAAGAACAGGCACAACACTAACCCTGATTCACAGTAGGATAACATGATATTAGTTAATGAATAGAGGTATGGATATGTAGACGGTCATGGCAGTGCGGCACAGCTACAAGTGCCAGCAGTTCCTGTCTGTAGCCCAGTCGGTACACTTGTAGACATGGTCGTTGTAGATACATGACTGGTGAAAAAATGAGACACAGAAACAAACGGGTCTTGAGGAAGCGAATCCAGACGAAACGAATCTGGCAGGTCGGGTATGTTTGGCTCGTGTCTCTCTGGTTCGTGTTTTTGTTTTTTTTTTCGGGGGGGGGGGGGGGTTTTTT
>ULGV01000003.1:0-242113 GCA_900519065.1 Yarrowia hollandica | reverse complement strand
GGGGGGGGGGGGGGTCTTTTTTGACTCCAAGTTATACACGATAGACGAAGAGTGCATATTGAAAGGAGCCAAAGAATGGTGGGAACGTGTCCAATCGATTGACGAGATTCAACAGCCGTTGGGAAATTACGGTCACGTGACTATTCAGCTATTTCTCGTTATGTACTTGTACTTGTAGCGGCTACTTGTATTCTTGTGCTGTTCTGTCTACAGGTACAGTGCGTGTAGGCTTGTCAATAGTTCATCTTTATGAGAGCCTCCCAAAAAGGGACGTTTTGAAAGACAGAAAATAGACACTCGCAGTCCGCCTGGCCACCACTCTCCCAGTGTCGTTTGCTTCAAAAGTGGAGTGGACTCAAGTATAAATATGAGGCGTTCCCTCTTGTGAAGTACGCACCGACACAGACAGACGCAGACGGAGGAACACAGACGGACTCATGAACAAAGAACGCTCATAGACACCCACAGTCACCCACTCACATCAGCTCACGCTCACACCCACAGTCACCCACTCACCCCCTTAACCAGATCAAACCCACAAGACCCATTGCCGCGGCACAAAGCTTTGTCACGTTACCCAACGCATAGTATCGTTGATGGAGGGTCTGGTCCGGAGGGTGGGTAGTGGTGGTTGTTGGTGTGGACGAGAGACGTGAACTGGCGTGTCCTGTCACACACGACATGAGTCTTTTCATGACCTTACTTCACAGGATGAATCTCTCATTTGGGCCATTCTAAGCTCCTCGATTTTGGAGCGGTATCTACAAGTACAACTGTTTCCAGTTTCGTATGTTTCGGAGCAAGCTCCTCGCTTCTGGCCCCTCGCTTCTGGCTCCTCGGCATGTTTATCAGTTTTATCACTATGTGAGCCAGCTCTTCTCCGGCACGTGCTATATACATTATTCCATATCCTTCAGAGCCTGTCTAATCTCCGCCAGATCCTCCGCCTCGCCCATCTCTCGCTCCGCTCGCTTTTCCTCCTTGAGCGCCGCCTTGTCGGCCTTTGCCTGCTCGGATCGCAGCTTGTCAGCTCGCTCCAGCACATTGTCGCCTCGCAGAATCTCGGCAATTCGGCCAAGACCAGGCTTGCCGTTGTTGGTGACACCGGTCAGCTCCAGAGCAATGGCGTCGCCAATCTCGGTGAGCTTGGACTCCTCAACCTCGCCGGCCTGGGCAATGAGCTCCTCAATGCTGGCAGAGTTTCGGGTAACGCCCATGATGGAGTCCTCCTTGAAGGAGGTGATGGACCAACCGCCGACGGGGTTTCGGCCGGATGACGAGCCGTTCACAAATGCCTTCTCCACTCCGGCAACCAGCTGCTCCTCGGTGACAATGAAGTCGTCGGCCTGGTCAATCAGCTGCACAATCACACGTGCTCGCTCCTCCTCCTGCTTGAGCTGCTGCAGCTGGTCGTTGTGCTGTCGCTCCAGTCGCTTCTGCTCGTACTCATCGGCGCTCTGTCGCCTGAGCTGCGCGTTGGACAGCATGCCGGAGATGGTGGGCAGAGTCAGCATCTCGGCGTCGGTCAGACCGGCACTTCGGGCGGCCTCCTTGACCTTCTCGGCAGCAGCAAGGTATCGCTGGTGGTACTCGTCCTTGGCCTTGTCGGCCTTGTCAGCAGAAACCAGCGAGCTGGCAAGGTACTGCTTACGCAGATCGGCCATCTTCAGATGCCACTTGTGGACCTCGGAACGGGGGGTTACGTGCTTGGCGGACGTTCGAGGAGGGTTTCGGGTGGCCTCGAGCTGCTCCTGGGAAGGAGCCACCTTCTTCTGGGGCCATCGATGGGAGCCCTTGGGCACCATCTTCTCGTCGACGTAACCCTGGCCGGAGGGTCTGCCTCGCCGAGACGCATACGGCATGATGATGGACCGCGGCTTGGGCAAAACTCCACTCACTTTGCTGCTCATGGTCGGTTCTGTGGTGGTTTGGTTGTGTGGTGAGAAAAGCTGATTCGAGTGAAATTTGGAGGTGAAATTTGGGACAAGACAAAACCTTAATTCCAAGTTGGTGTGTATGGATACGATGGGTGGTACCTGATGTGAGAACCTTTTAGATGTTCCCAGTGAGTGATTTGCTTATATGTCTGAGTATTAATCATGTGAATGATACAAGGGTTCTTGTGTATAACAACCTCTTCCGTTTGAACAGGTTCTAATCACTGCCTCAAAATCTGGAAAGGACAACCCTAACCTCAGGGACTGGTCTATTGAAAACCAATGAAAAGAGACAAATCAAAAAAGGGATTGCTTAACCTGTTCTTGGAAGGATTAGAATATGCCCATTTGTTTTCTTAGCAGTTGTGTTTGTAGAAAGTGCGGTATCCGTGGTGTTGGTTGGTGCTGGTTGAGAAACATTTTCCATGGGTCACGTGAAACTTAAGGTTTTCAAATGTCGGGGAGAACGTTTTCTGAACTAACTTTGAGGAGTGAGTTTGTTGGGTTTACTGAGGGATGCGCGGTTCTCAGACGTGTTGCAAGGACTGGACAAACGGGGAAGGAGAGGACTGCTATTTGGTGTCACAGAGTATTGAGAGTAGGGAAATGTGGTTCAAACCTTAATCCAAGATCTGCTTCAACCAAACACAAGAGGGGAGGCGGTGTGGTACCGTTTATCGTATTGAGTCACGTGGCAAACACAGTACGGCACATGTTTCATGTATCTTCACCGTTTGATGTCTTGTTTGTTTGTGTAATTTTTCAGCCCCAACATCTTCACATGATCGGTGTGGCAGGGTTACGTGATGTTGAACCTCATACAAGAAAATGGTGGAAACTGAGAGGTTTTATAGAAATTCGGGGTGGAAGTTGTTGATGTGGTGAGTAGTAGCTAGTGTGTGAAGAATTCTGCTCCGAATTCTGTTCTGAATTGCCCATCCACTGTCTGTTTCCATCTTATCCCGTTCCCCCTATGAAACAGCCCCAACACACCATGAGGCAGAGATATATAGCTGTGAGGTTGTACAGTATCGTACCCCTTGCAACCACCAAAATGTCTCTTGCGTCGCAGATCAAAATGTGGTGGAACACGCAAAACAGTCCTATTGAACACTCTACGATTCCTCTTCTCAAAGCCCGTCTTTCGCAGACCTGGCTCAACAAATGGACCATTGGTCTTTTACTTGTCAGCATCAAGCTGTGGATGTTCAAGTTGTCTCTTTCGGGGCAGCTAGAAGGCGCCGAATCAAACTCTGAACGGTCCTGTTCTGCGGTGGAAAGATCAGTATCGAAAATGATGTCCGTTCCTCATTACACCGCCATGGGCATGAATCACATCATTTCTACGGCTGTGGAGAAATTTGTCTCTGGGCTCATCAGTATGGTCTTGTTGATCATTACCGGCGTTCAGGAGCTGTTGATTTTCGCTGTCAACATGCTCATTTCCACATACACCTGTCTCATCACTCTGGTGGTTCAGGGAGCAGTATCTCTGGCGGTTGATACTTCCAAGCAGGTGATTTCCTTCGTCAACGATACAATCACCACCGTTTTGCCTGAGATTGAAAAGGGTCTGAATGGACTCACTGAAGGCCTCAACACAGCTACCAACGCCTTTGTTGATCTTGGAAACCTCGTTTCGGGAAAGGGAGACTCCGAGTACCAGGGACAGGTTGATTTTGTCAAGCTGCAGCTTGACGGACTCAAGAACATTTCCATTCCAGACTCGGTCAATGGAAAACTCGACTCTGTGAAAGACAAGGTGCCTGATTTCGAGACCGTTCAGCGCGAAATCGAGTCGCTCATCCGAAAACCGTTCCAGATGGTTTCAAACAGCATGAACGAGACTCTGAAGACTCCTCTCAACATTTCAGACTCGTTATCGGTGCCAGCTTTAAAATCTGCGCATTTCTGTAAAGATGCAGACATTCCGGAAATGTACACCAGACTCAACTCTGGCTTGAACACTGGTCTCAAGGTGATCATTGCCCTGTTACTCATTATGGCTCTAATCATGGTGGCCCCTGTAGCGTGGTCTGAATGGAGATTATGGAGATACCATGAACAACTGTGGGTGGAACAGAGCATGGTTGATATGAAACAAGAAAAACGACACACGTTTCACACTCTTCTTTTCAACGCCCAACACAAGTACATTTCCATCATCAAACAGAAACTCGCCTGGGGCCAAAAAATGTACCAACGAAACCTCAGCCAATGGTACTGGGCGTACATTCTGTATCCGCACATGCAGACACTTTTGCTGGTTTCGTTTTTCGGCATTCTGGCCTTCTTGCTACAGCTAGGGCTCCTGTCCATTCTCAAAAGCGGACTCCAGAGCCTCACAGTGGCCACCTCAGAGGTAGGAGCAGACGTGACTGAGACAGTGGTGCGAGAAATGGAGACGTGGAAAAACGATACCAACCTGTTCATCCAGTCACGTGAAACACTCATCAACAAAAACCTGCTTGGCTGGGTCGTCAACTCCACTTCAACAGTCAACACCACTCTGTCCACATTTATCGATACCATGAACAACGGCATCGATACAGTGTTTCAAAACACGCCTCTTCATGGAGCCGTTCAAGGAGTCACCAAATGTCTAGTCACCATGAAGCTGCAAAAGGTGGCCGACGGAATGGAATGGGTCAGTGACCATGCTCATGTCACGCTGCCCAGAATCCAGAAGGAGATGTTGAGCCAGGAAGAAATCTCTCAAGAGGCCGCAGAAAAAGCCGACTACGTGAGCGATGGAATCTCTAAAATCGTCAACACGGTGGAAAAACTGCTCTTTATAGAGCTGTACATTGCCCTGATTCTACTGGGAATATGGCTGTTCATGTGTCTCATTGCCCTGGTCTACGTGCTCGTCAAATTACGTGACCGACAACAGACAACAACCAACTTTGACATGGTACAAGTATCACACGACTCCAAAGATATCGACAATGTACTTGTCGACGCGTCTCGAAACGTGTACAACGTGCCTCGAAACCCGCCTCCTCAAATCACCATTCCCAAACCGGCCTTGTTTATGCGCAATCATATTCCGTCTCCGGCCACAGATCCATTTGAGGACTATCCGGTGCGACGTAACAAGAGTTCGTCGTGGTTATTTAACCTGAAGTCTCCTGTTTTGAGGAGATCTTGAGGCGCAAGTGTGTAATTTATGTGTTTGTGTAACTTGTTTGCGCTAGTGTGTATTTATATACCCGTGTTTATGCCTGTGTCTGTGCCACAGTACAATAGCTATCGTACGCTTGTAATCTGTTACAGTATGTTGCATTCTTATGTTGCTTCTTATATGGCCACCAACTATCTACGCCCAAGGTCTAAAGATCATTGAGCGTTTCGACATGGCCCCAAAACTAACCGGTCGTCTCGTCAGGATAGTCGTTTCTGTCGGACGCTGTACTGTCATACAACGCCCCATGCGTCCTCACGGCGGCATGTTGGCACATCCAGTCATGCAGTATTTAGCATAGTGCCCCACAGGCCCTTGCCGAGCACAGACGTTTTCACAGTCACAGTCGTGACAACGCTGTCCCTGCAAGCGGACTTACAGTGCCTCGTTGTGATCTCTTCAAGTGCCCCGGTGAGACCGGACCGTTCATGGCATACCACAGCACATGCAACGCCGCGAATCAGCGGGCGGACTATCAGAGACTCAGTCAAAGGACTTTCTGCACTTTCATCTTGAGACGGCGTCCATTGCGTAATCTGGCACATGCAACCCGGCTCTCAGCAAAGCGACTTCATGCCTCATCTTGAGGACTTTCCATTGCCTCATCTTGAGGACTTCCAATGTCTCGTCTTGAGAACATGCCTCCTGAATGAGGACTTCTTGCCTCGCCAAGAGGACTTTCAATGCCCCATCTTGAGGACTTCTTGCCTCGCCAAGAGGACTTTCAATGCCTCATCTTGAGGACTTCTTGCCTCGCCAAGAGGACTTTCAATGCCTCATCTTGAGGATTTCTTGCCTCGCCAAGAGGACTTTCAATGCCTCATCTTGAGGACTTCCAATGTCTCGCCTTGAGAACATGCCTCCTGAATGAGGACTTCTTGCCTCGCCAAGAGGACTTCCGTACGTCGAAACATGACCGTACCGCTTAACCACCACTGGTGGGACCGAGTGTGCTTCACTGCCGATACCGTTTAAGAGTTGGGAGGAGTCGGGCTTATAACTTCTTTGAAAAATAAGGTTTCGACGACAGATAAGGTGTGGGTGACTGGAAGGAGTATCTGGAAGGGGTGTCTGGAAGGGGATGTGTGAAACCAAAACCATGTGTAAGATATTATGTTGCTCGTGTGGTTATGTGGGTATATCTATTGTGGATCGACCTGCTGACGTTCCATTTCCCTCTTTACTGTGATGTTGATTTTCCGTCTTAATGATGTGCATTTTCCGTCTTTAATGATGTGCATTTTCCGTCTTTATCTTGCAGCCAAAATTGAGATGGAAAATGCACACTCCTTTTCAAACGGTCTGGCAGATGCTTTGTCAAAAGTGTCCGTACCCTAGCCTTGAAGGAAGGTAGAATAATTACAGGAAATAGAGAGGTAGATAACGGTGTACTTTTGTACTGTGGAAGGGATGTTGTTGAGGTAAATAGTCAAGAATCGCGAGAACATCTTCTGCGGGTTTTCACATCTCCAATATCTCTTTTTCATAACCACATAACGTGTCGACACATTCCAGGGACAGCTAACGACAACAGTATTAGCAGTCGGTCGCCTAAAATTAAAGTTTCATGTAAGCTAAACTTAATCTCCTACTGTAGGGGGAAAATTTCGTGGGGCATTCAAACTCCATGAAAAGACGAGGTTTTTGAGATATTAATTTTCCCACTTGTTCACTGACATTTTATATTTGTGCTGTCAAAGTCCCCTCTCAATCCCGTCTCTGCCGCGTCCTGTACGTACATCTCTGTATGGAGTTACAAGTTCGCATCTGGCATAATGGGTTTCCTTGGAGTAACGATAGCTTCGATAGTTGGTGCAAAACAAAAAACAAACTAACAGCAGAAACAAAATACCTATCTCTGATCTCATCAGAAACTCCCGTTTACGTTCATCTTTCATTCTGTAGTCACCAGCACTTGTCCCACCTCCGTTCAAGTTGGATGCCTCTTAAAGTAAACCCTTCACGATCTGCCACTTTTTCTGCTACAACATGCTCAACCAGGACGTTCAGACGCTCATTTTCGAGCAATGCTATCTGGAAACAGGAATTCCGCTCAGTGAAATATGCTCCACGTGTCATTCTGTGTTCAAGAGTCTTGACGCGTCTCTGGTCCGCCAAAAAGTGCAGAAACGCGTGCCGTGGTTCAACGTGGATGACGGCGGATCACAAAGCTGGAGACAATGTGCAAAAGTACTGGTGGCACGGACCAAACGGGGACTTGATCCACAGAACAAGAACCTCTATCTTCTGAAAGATATGCTGCTTGCTGTCAGCCTGGGGAGCAACAAGGGGGTTATGGTGGACAGTGAGGATCTCCAGAAAGAGTACGGGAAGCGGGAAACGATGAAACCGCTGTTTGAGGGCGAAACCGGATCGCTCATTAGCGACGAAGATACCATCAAGGGCTCGTGTCTCATTGTCGACGGAGTAGCAATGGATCTAAAGACAATGTGGACAGCTCCTTGTGACGAGGATCTTTTCACAGAAGAAATGGACTACTCGGACTTCACCACCGAGGTCGCTTCGCCGTAGGGACTGGTTTTTCGAAACGATATGGGCGACTTTGTGCGAGTCATGGCAGAGAATGATCATCTTCTTCATGTCAGATTCATGTCTCTCAATGGAAAAGCTGATTCGCTAATTTACAAGAACAAGCCGTATCATCAAGCTGGAGACGGCGCCTATCTTGTCAGCGCGTTTAGCTTCCCACTATTCGTTGCTCCTGAAGCCGAAGGGCTCGAATTGGACGATCTTCTGGATGGAAGTGTAGTGAGCCTGTTACCCGGTAACGCTGGAGCTCTAGTGGTCACTTTCAACGCCGAACAGCCCGCCAGACAAATGATTGCATACGTGGAACCCGTGTACGGACTGCCGCAAGTTCTTCTATGTACTGTTCCTCGTCGGAGGATACTCTGATTTCAGCACAGAGTTCTACACCTTCCACAACGCGTATTTGTTTTTGTACTTTTGCGGGCGTGTTATCCGCTTGTGGGTCGATATCGGGTACCGCTCAGAGTACCGAGAAACGTCCATGATCGACGAGCTGCTCAGTCGACAGACCAAAAACCGATGTCTGGTGGTATGGGACCGCAACTTTCCGGCGATTGGAACACTCGACAATACCGTGTGGCTCAGCCGTCGAGGACATCAGATAGTGCGAGGCGCTTCGCAGCACAAACTGGTCACGTGTGCTGCTGCCCATGGACGAGTTGTAGGCGATCTGGAGAGTGGAACCACGTATTTCTGCAACCGGAAAGCCGACGAGACCATCACAATACCCCTGGAGCTGGAAAATGGCCAGGTTGGATTTGGAGGGTTCAGCAAGCATGTTTCCGAGTCGCTCCTCAACAGCATTTATCTGCTCAAGGACCCCCCTTTTATAGAGCCGGACCTTGGTTTTATCGAGGACCATTTGGACGTTTACAACTTTTACTGCGATGAAGACAATGCCATTCCAAAGGAGCAGGGGCGGCTGTCTGGGGAGGGGCATCTGGATACTCCGCGGCTGCTGTTTCGCGATTCAGAGAGAAATCTCAAGCAGGAGTATCCGTGGGTGGAGGAGGAGGACGACGACGACCAAGATGGACCCAAAATCAAGTACATTTTCGATGGTAGTAGTCGGATGGGTCAGGAGGAGGGTGGAGAAGTGGATAAAGGAGATGATGGTGGGACCGGGGGAGTTACCGGGGGAGCTACTGGGGGAGTTGACAATGTTGAGACTGCCGAAATTGATACTATTGCTGTTGAGGACATGGAAGGAGCTGAAGCCGAAGATGACGAAGCTGATACTGGTGATGATGAAGACAGCGATGAAGTCAGTGATGGCAGTGATGGTGAAGAAGCTGTTGGCACTGGTAACAGCCCAAATCGCTCCTGAAGTTGAAGATGCGGAAATTCTTCCTGTTTCAATCGTTCCTATTGACAGCCGCCGTCATGGGGACAGATTCGGAACTGGACTCGGAATATGACTTGGAACTCGACTCTGAACTGGACTCGGACCTTGACTCCGATTACTCTCGAGGATACGGAGCAACCGACGATTACGACGACGAAGAAGATTATGACGAGGTTTTTGCGCCGTACGACGACGAAGCCATTTTCCACGAAATGCCTCTGCATCTCAATCCGTCAACAGTCAACTCTTACAAGGCCTTCAGAAGTGTCGATCATCCAAAGGGGGAGTTAGGAGCAAGAGGAGATGACGACAATTCAATGGTGACACAACAACTGTACAGTACGTACCGGCATTGTTAGATGAGGCGCACAGGAGTTGATATGATCAAGGATAAGACCACATGGGCACGTACCGCGACAGTACAGTGTACTGGTACTCGCTACCGTATTATGGTCAGTCCATAGAGACCATCGAAGAAAATGCAACACACAGACATTCCGAGAGGACACCTCAGTAGAAGTATGGCACCCGCTGACTCCAAATATCCAATAATATCGTTACCTCATAGTAGTAAAAAATTGACATGTTAGCAATTCTGTATGTAAGAGTTACTCGATTGTAGCTAGCAAGCAGGCGCTAAGGATATAATGTCACTGTACGTGTCGTAAGATACAGTAACCGATGATTTTTTACGGGCTCAGAAATACAACTCGTACTCTCTTCCATCTCAATTCTCTGTAATTAGTTCCTGAATCACACCCCATTTACACCTCTCCAACACTATCTCACCAACTCTGTTTTACACCTCGCCAAACCTTGTCTTGCACCTCCCAAATCTGTCAACCTCCAACCATCACCATAGATAGTCGAGATACCCCTTGAATTGACGCAATTCAGTCTTTTAGTCACGTGACAGCTCCCATCGCGTCACCCGGGAGACCAAAATAATCGATAAACCCCCGTTATCATTATGGACCTGCTAGGAGCCACTTTGGAGACGGCCATTCTACCGACTCTCAACACAACCATACGAAACAAACAGCCGTTTCCTGCATCTATTCCCCAGCTAACACACACAAACGTGCTCATTAGCCGTTTCTACAACCATCCACGTGACCCCGCAGGCTCTTCCTGGGTCATTTGCACAGTTGATGATCGTCGAAAACGTGTCTTGTGTGCCTTTAGTCCTGCTGTGGCCAAACAGTTTTTCAAACAGTATCACACCGAATTGACTGAAGAGACAGGGCTGGTGGTCAAGTTTCTGAGCCCTCCTCATCTCAGTCTTGTGTCTGGTTCCTTTATTGATTCTCTTCCCCCTTTTCTTTCTGTTCACTATGATCCGCACAAGTACAAGGGTATTTCCGACGCCCGTATGATTCTTGTCGTAGATGAGTGTGTCCAGAAAGTGACCCAGGGCGCGTCTCTACAGCATCTATTTGTGCCCATGTTATCTGTTGTCATTGATAAACAGGAGCCGCTGGAGCACCCCAAAGACAAGATTCTGTATCCTCCTAGTAGACGGGCGAAAAACAGAGTCGAGTTCCAGCCGGACTATTTCAGCCAGAAGCTGCCGTTTACAAATTTGAGCAAGTTGGCGGAGCCGTCGCGAGGGAGTCTCGAAGATGCTCCAAAAGTGAAATTCCAGCCACCACAGTTGAAGTACGTTCCCGCAGAAAAATGGAGCAAGGACAAGCATATGGAGATTGTGAGGGAGCTGGTGGGAGATGGAGAGACGATACAGCGAGAAGATCCGTTGCATGTGGATGGAAAACAACTGGAGTATTGGACAGAGGTTTTTGATTTGTTGAGGGAGGATAGACCGGTGCAGAGGAGGACTCCTACCCATCTTGACAGAGGGGTAGATTAATATATTGCTGAAATAAACACAGTACAAGTAGAGCACGTGATATGCTTACCTGCATACAACAAGACAAACTGCCAATGTTCTTTCTGTTGAAGATCACATTGCTTCTTTCAGAGTAGTTTATTGAGACCAGCACAACTATGCTTCTACTCATACACATATTACATATATTGGACGCTGCAAGCCAGCTATGGAAATTCTGAAAAGTGCATTTGATTTGAAATTCTCTCTTTACCAAACTAGCAAAAACCCAGCTCTAAATCCATCGTGTCCATGGTTTTACACTGACGCAGTTGTGCTAAACCGTAGTGTATTAACCTTGCTAACCCTGAACATTCATTACATTACCCTTCTTAACCCTGGCTCATATTTTACACTAACCAGCGGTATCTTGCTGACTATTCCTAAAAGAAAATTTGGCTGACTACATGATGCTGAACTTGTGAGGTAGAAATACTATTCATTACGCAAGATGTTCGCGACGTTCTGGAAATGTCTAAAAAGATGTATTTTTGAGAGCTAAAAACATGTTTAGGCATGAGTACTGATAACGATAACGGTCTACCTATTCTCCTGTGGGAGTGTTTAGCAACCGCCGCAGTGAGGATCACCGCACTTGGGGCAGTGGTTCTTCTCCTGGGTAGGGGCACAGGCCTTGGCAGAGGTGGTGGTGGTGGTCTTGTGCACAGTGTGGTAGAGAGTGGTGGTGCTGACAACGGACTTGGGGCAGTCGGGAGTGGGGCACTTCTTCTTCATCATCTCCTCCTTGAACTTGTGGATGTCCTCGGGAGACTCGGCAGAGTCGTGGGTGGGGGCGGCGACGGCGAGGGCGGCGAGGGAGAGGAGGGCGAGGTTCTTGATCTGCATTGTAGTGGTGGGGTTGTTGTTGTTTTGTAGAAATTAGGGAGGGTGCGAGGGTGGTTTATATAGATTGGGGGGGTATTTTGGACATGCCTTGGGGGAGTTGATGGTGAATGTATGACTTTCTCTACCCGAAGTGCAGTTGCCGTAAAGGTGGCATAAAGTAGCCGTTTCACAGCGGAAATCGGTTCGGGAAGTTGATAACCAAACTCAGAGTGCTATTTGTAAAGGAATGGTCAAGTGTAGGTGGATTTTGGCTGAAAGGTGGGTTAGTTAAGGTGAGATTGATGTTTTGGCATATGGTCGGATGCCAAAAGTAGGGTATGGGTAGGTATAGGCGGGGAGTATGGTATGGGTGGGGAGAGAGATTTGAACAGAGAAGGAAGAGTAAGTGAGTGGGAAATACGTGGGAGAGTATCTGTTTTATCATCAGATGGATGAAGTGTCTCCTCCAGGACTGTTTATCGAGCTGACCTCGTTGGAATGTTCAAATTTTTTGAGTCGGCATGTTCGGATAAAGTTTCCAGATAGTCTATGGGAAAATTAATTTCGTCTCACGTGATTGCCATCTCATCTGAGATGCACCTTGGCCATAGACTACGGTGGTTTGAAGCAGGTTCACCAGATGTCAGATACATTATCCATGTACGAACGCTGCAAGTTTAATACTTGAAGGCTCGTATTGGAACGTTAAATGAGAGAATATGAACTCTATTGTTAGAAGGGGGTGTTATGGGGCTCAAGATAACGAGACAGTACACACTGGTTGTTACAGAACAACTGGGGATGGAAAGGACCACTTGAGATATGATTTCAGAGAACCAGTTTTGGGCATTCAGAGAGATAAGTATTCATCGATGCGTATCTCTATGATTGGCTTGTTTATTGAGACTGGACATGTACAGTAGGTCTAGTTTTGTTTTCGAAGCATTTCCCTAATATCGTACTGCAAATGTTGCAGTTTATATACAAAAATATGTAGTTCGCTATCGTACGATAATGTACTATAAAACAGGATCGACAACCACGGGCTGTACTGCGCCCCAAAGGGGACATCAGGGGGCATATGATCTGATTGGTCAGTAATAAAGAACAGTTTGCATATGGCACCAGACACGTCACTTTACCGTAGCTGGCAGTTGTTTTTTGAAGAGCCATGATTTGTCTTTGAAAATACAAGTTTTAGGCGTATGTTTAAAACGAATACATTGAGCGATAGAAGGACGATATCATAGCACTTCTAAGGAAATACAGACACCGCTAACTTGGTTGTAGGGGGCATTTGGACACGTCATATGTTCAACTCATGTGATCTGCAGTAATTATCGAAATAATGGGGCTCAACAACGACAGTCTGAGAGCACGTCATAACTCAACATGTCAGTAGAGCAAGCCGTATAGAGTATATATAGATGGGTATACAAGTGTTCTGGGTCATCATTATTTGCCACAGTACAGTTAAAACAGCATGGTCGAATTCCACCCAACGCCCGAGTTCCCAGAATGCCCCATTTGTTTCTGGCTGTTCCCCAAAGACTCTTTAGACAGACATGTTCAAGAGTGCAAGCTTCTTCTTAAAGACAGGGTTTCTGAAGATGGTTCGGAGAGAGGGAGTAAATGATGCTAGTTGTCAATGCATCCCAGAGCTATCGTATATCACGATCTTGTAGCTATTTTAGATTGAAAACAAGCCGTACTTCTAGTATTATTAACAGGTCATCTTTGAGTGTAGAAATGTGTATGTTATGTTCCGACTAAACAATGAAATGTGCCGCAACGTTATGAAATTGGAGACTGTTATTTGGCCGTTTAGAGATGGTTATTTGACAGGGTAGGAATGCTTGTTTGACAGAGTAGAGACTGAATATTAACATCACCAGATGCATATAAACAGCCGCGTAGATGGGCCCATCAGATGACCCCGTTAATTGACGGCCCCATCAGACACACGAGATCTGAAGCGCCACAAAATACTACCAAATGTCCTCTTTGTTTCCGCACACTTACCAAAGCGTACCAGGAGATTCATATCGAGAATTTCCAGGGAGTGTTTTACAGGGAGGTTTTGAATTCGTTGACAAAGTAGGAGGAGATATGTCCCCGACCCATCATATGAAGGTACGATACTCGACAAATAACAAAAATATCGAACCATGACAACTTATCATATGATTATACCTACAAGTATACGTCCTCTCTTCAATCACCACCACCATCAACTACCATGTCCCTGCCACCTCCGTCGAATTACAAACGATGCCCCATCTGCAATTTTCTTTACAACCCCAAAGAGATTGAGAAACACGTGCAAGAGTGTTACGCCCGGCACAAGTGGTTGATGTAGACGCTGAATGGGTGTGGTCTAAAGTCTCCTATTAGCTACGGGAAGCATAGCATTCAGAAGAATACAGCTAGACGCTACGATAGTTGGGGGGGGGATCCTTTCATGTAAGTACAAGCATTGATTGTTCGCATTCAGATATATATCATTCAACTAATACTTCTTACTGTCTTATCCTTAGAGGGGCTCGAACGTGTAGTCATATCTCTGGTGTGCTTTACATATTGACTTGTCAAGATTATCCTACAAGTACATGCCTCAAATCGTAGACGGAACAACAAAAACTGCCCCCTCCCTCTTGTCCAGTTTTCAAGCTATGGAAAAACAAACAGGTCCACTATGATTGTGAGAATGCCACGATCACAATGGTATACTTATCTTCACGATAGCTGTTATAGACGGCTTTTTCAACTCACCTTTTTCTACTCCAATTCTCATTGCATGCAGAAGGCACATCAAGTGACGTTTAATTGGGGCTTGTGAGAATATTTATAAAGTCCACCAACAGCAACTCTCGCTCGTCACCCATCCAACTTGCTACGAAACAATGACAACATTCATCGAATGCCCCATGTGTCAGGAGTACTTTCCTGAAAAGAAGTTTGACGACCATTATCAAGACTGCAAAAACACCTTTTTCGATTTCTCACGAGGGGGTTGAACACGAAACCTCAATAAATAGCTATTGTATACACATAATGTCTTAATGTATATACGTTACCAGTCCACGTGAATACACAATGGAGTATACTGCAGTATCTAGAAATCCGCCAAATCCACATCCCCCAACTCCCTGGCCTGCTTCCAGAACTTGCTCAAATGACGATGGCCGCCATCACACCAAAGAGTAACAATAGTGTGACCAGGACCCAGACTCTTGGCACACTTGTAAGCCGCAACCATGTTGATGGCAGTAGAAGAACCAACAAACATACCATCGTGATCTACAAGATACTTGGCCATCTTGACAGCCTCCTCGTCAGTCACCCGAATAGCGTCGTCAATGTACTCCAGACCCTGAGATAGGTTATGAGTGACTCGATTGATACCGATACCTTCAACTAGAGTATCCACCTGATGTCGTCGTCGGGTGCCTTCCTTCTCAACTGTATCGTACATGACCCCATACTTGATCTTTCTGTACAACCCCGACCCCTGACAGTCAGCGAGCACGATTTTGACATTCTCAAGCTGCTCCTTGAGATACTTGGCGACTCCAGAAATAGTTCCGCCGGTTCCAGATCCCGTAACAAACAAATCCACCTCGCCTTCGGTCTGAATGAAGATTTCAGGACCGGTAGTGTTGTAATGCATTCTCCAGTTGGCATCGTTTTCAAACTGATCAGAAAACACTGTTCCAGTCTCACGCTCTCCAGCCTTGTCTCGAGCACTGTTCACATAATGATTCTTGTCAACAATTCCAGCAGGCCGTACCTTGTCAACCACAGCTCCAAGATTGGTCAAAAGATCAACTTTTTCGCTGGAAGTGTCGTCAGGAAGACAAATGTGAGCATTGTAACCCATAGCTTTAGATAACATGGCAAGAGAAATACCGGTGGAACCACTGGTGCCCTCGTAGATCACGTGATCCTCGTTAGGCACAATCTGTCCACTTTTCTCTGCTGCTTGAATGATACCCAGAGCAACTCGATCCTTGGCTGATCCTCCAGGATTGCTGGCCTCAACCTTGGCGTACACCTTACAGCCTGTTGCGTAACTCAAAGACGGCACCAGCACCATTGGTGTGTTTCCGATGAGCCCCTGGAGTCCTATTCTTGCCTTTGGAGGGTCGACAATGTGTTCTTGTGAGGGGGTATTGTTTTTCCTTGATTTGGGTCTTTTAGAGCTCGAATCGGGCTGCAAAAAGACATTGTAGAGAATTCCCGAGATGGAAATTCCTATCAAGACGCCGGATGCGGTATATATCCAGCGATTCATGGTATCTTTGGGATGGTGAGTGGTAGAGGTGCACAAGAGTAAAATGCTGCATAATCAGGGTTTTAAAGTTTAATAGTAAGATAAAAGGGAGAGTTGGGGAATCGAACTGCGGGTCGTTGGGATGAGACTGGGGGAATGTGGGTTTTGGCGAAAGTAGAGGTATGGGCTGGTAGGGGGATGTTGGGTGAGCGGATTGGTGAAAGGAAGAATTCCTAGAGGGCTTGGAAGAGTGAAATATGTGCATGTGTTTTGTGTATTGAATAGGTGGTTTCGAGAAGTTTAAACGGTTTAAGGTTTTCTTGACATCTGCAGAAATGGGCATTAAAAAACGGGGTTTTTAATGATGGATTGGAGATTTTTTTGGCCACGTAATCGCAATGACACAATTAATTTACCAACGTTGTTTATTTTCAAATAAGAGCAATATTGACCAAGTTATATAGACTGTAAATTTCTCAACCTCTACCTGTCAACCTTAAAACGGCATCGTACCTGAATATACAATAACTTGATGGAAGACTGTCACATTGTCACTGCTCCCCGGACGTCATGTGTGACATTTTTATCACATCAAAATAATCTTTGAGAGTTGGTGAGTCCATTGGTATCAATCATTTTTTCATTTCTCGTCTATTTCACATTCTTTCAACACACCATATATTATCCTACAACTAAAGTTCACGTTGTTCTGACGCCTCCTTGGACTACACTGAAAGATGAGTATGAATAAGGGGGGGGGGGTAAAATGAATGTCGTAGTTCTCTCCATAGACATTGTATCACAAATGCAACGATTCAGTTCATTTTCCCGTGCTCCAATTACTCATCTCGCACACGCATGCACACCCAAGCACACCTACAAATACACATTTCGTCTCCGTTGCTGGGCAACGCGCCCCAACCTTATTTCTACCCGTCCACCTTATCTGTCTCCTTACCACCGCATAATACCTCCAGGGGCATTCTTCCCCCCACAATCGCCACCCTCTTTACGCCATCTCCAGGTCCATTTTGAACCCAATCACCGTTTCATCTGTGCCCCTGCCTAGCGACAGCCGTGCGGTGGTCCCAACCTTAACCACCAGCATGCAACCCTAAATCTTCACCACATTTTATTCTCATCTTATCATCCTTCCACTAACATGTCCAACTACAACTATTCGCCTGACCAGTTCAGCGACGCGCACGACTTTCTACCGCCGCCCAACCCCTCGGACACGCACATTTCCGTGTCTCCTTTCATCAATATCGAAAAGGATCCCATTTCATTCAACTTTCTGGTCCAGGCCGCGATTGTGGATGCAAAGAACTACCACATTCTGTCCTATGACGAGCTAGATGAGAAGAAGAAGGAGCTGCAGCTGCTGGAATCGCGCTATGACACGCTGCTACACAAAATCGAGCTGGAGAAAAAAGTCGGAGAGGCTGCCAAATCACTCGCCAGATTGCATGAAGATGGAAGTAAACGAAGCAGTTTCCTCAAGGCCACAAAACGACACAGCCAACAGGCCACGGACGAACACGTCATCAGCGTGCGCAAAATCACCGAAATGAACACAGACGCCATGGACTTGCATACCCGAATCACGACACTGAGGGAGACTGTCATGCAACACTCCGTAGCTGTGCTGGCATACTCACAACTCAACCCAGCAGCAGCAGCAGCAGCCCTGGCAGAGGACCCAGTAAAGGTGGGCAAACAGCTGGACACGCTGATTGGCCAGCTCGGGGATGATCACGTGATGCAGGAAACCGAGTCTGCTGACTTGCCGGCAAAGGTGCATGTTCTTTCAGGTCTCTGTCAGCAGTTGACAAAACAGTGCCGAGACCAAATTGACCACAACACAGACATGCTGGGACGGGTGTTGGAGTCACGTGATCCGGCGTTTGACCAGCGCCAGTATCCTCATTTCCACGACATGCTGGCGTATCTTCAGGAGGGGAGTGGAGGTGAGGTGAAGGGTGTGGAGGTGAACAAGTCACGTGATGTTAATGGAGCACGTGACATCGGTGCACGTGATGTCGGTACACGTGACGGAGTTGTTACGCCTACCCGTGCTCTAAACATGCCTGATCGTGATCTTCTTGATCTGCAGGACGCTCTTCGGTCCCACAAGTTTGCATCTTCTGCTCAGATTCAGGATCTCAACTCGGAATTGACACTCGCTACAGAGCAGGTGACGGAGTACAGAGACAAGTGCGATTCTCTGAGTCGAGAGCTGGATTCGGTGGTACAGTCTCTGGAAGATCTGACGGTTCAGACTGTGGACTACGAGTCTGAGCGTCAGAAGATGGAGGACACAATTGGTCAGCTGCGGGGTAAGCTTCAAGAGGCAGGTACTTCGCGAGCCGTGACTGGACTGGAGGCTCCTGAGGGGTCTGAGAACGAGTCTGTGACCCTGTTGGTTCACAAGTTTAGAGACCAGATTCGGTCCATGCGGGACGAGCATCTGCAGGAGTTGCAGAAGGAGCAAGATGAGAAGAAGAAGCTGGTTAGTGTGGTGAGAGAGATTAAGCGGTCGAGTTATATTCGCGTATAGATGAATGGTGCGAAGATTCGTTCGTATTTCAAATACAGACGATTAACTCGTTCCCACATCATACCAACCAACCAAACTACTTTTTGCACTCGCACTTTAGATAGCATACAGACTGTGTGTTGCTTTATAGTGCTGACCCTTCTTTTGGAATATTGCTTTCCTGATCCCCCTGTCAAGCACTCATTTATACAGCAAACTGTACATACAATTTAATGCACTCGTTTTTCAGAGTAGTGACGGTGTCAACTAGTGTACTTACTGGCTCTTGTTGCACTCCTTTTGCTGTTCAGTTTTTCTAGAGTCATGTATGAGTGAGCGGTGTGATACATACAAGGTATCCTTCATGTGGCAATACGACATACGATGTTTATCCACTGTATTACATGACTTGAACCTTTGACTGTCTCACCTCCACCCGTCCAGATTCGAAGGCAATCTTGCTGTGTCCAAGATAAGTTTAGACGGGCAATTTTGTATGTATGGATCTCAGGGTCGCCAATTACAGCGGATTGTGTGATTATCCGGTTGGAAACTCCACGGCAGACTGCGGCGATTACATGTCCGCCACCGGTATGCTAGCCCAATAGACGGTCTCTGGACCCGCCTAAATCAGCACGCGCCTAATTACAGCTGTCTCTAGCTTTTCCTGTTTCTAGCTTTTCCTGCAGTACTTGTCCAGTAATTACAGCTGTTTGTCTCTGACTTCTGGCTGTACTTTTGCTGGTTCCCTGTTGGGAAAGATCGACGCGACTAACAATGTCTTTATGTCGATCTTTGCAAGGACCTATGTCGATGACATGTGGGGTTGGAGGGGAGAAAATGGTACTGGTGGAATGCATGCGACGCGACGAAAATGGTGGTACAGCTGGGTTTCCCGTAGGACGCATCGTTGGCGAACCATACTGTCCTTTTGCTTACTTCAGGGACAACTATAAAATGTCTTGGTGGACTAATTCTGTTTTGGTGCAATTGCACTAGATAGACTTTAGGGCTTTTGACGGGCCGCCGTTTGAAAATTGAAAAAAGAAGGGACAACACAAGACAGTTGTAACGAACGCAGAGGGGAGCAAGTGTACAGAGGGCGAATCGATTGCCGATTTTTATCCACTTGTTTCTGTATCTATATTTCCCAATTATAACTCCTCTCCATCCTCTCCTCCACTAGTGGCTTCTCTCGAGTCATTTCTTTTTTGAAAAGATCGACAAACTTTCTTAAAGCACTCTTCTGTCAAGTCAAGTAGAATCACATGGACTGTTACGAGTACGAGGCCAAGTGCGGTGCTGGTGCACGGCAAGTTCGTGTGGAGTACAACACATATAGCTTCTAGTACAAGTACTTTTCCGGATTGCTCTCAATATCTACTAAAACGGGGGTATATTTTTGTCCTCTCTAGCTATATAATATCTCACCATCTCCAACCTCTGTTTACTTCAACCCACAATTCCATGTGAGAAAGTGTATTTCCTTTTCTCTAAAAGCAAATTGATGGACAGATCGTCGAGGACGGGAAAACACAATTGTTGAAGCAGTAGCAAATCAAACAGGTCTGTAGAGGGTGAAAACTTGGCGGGGGAAAAAATTATTAGAAAGTGGTTGTTTTGGAGGAAATTTTGGGGACAGTACCTGTTTGACTGTGAGACTTGGTTTGTCCAAAAAACGGTTTTCTCTCAGGCCAGATTCTGGGGTGCAGGAACCATGCGTTTTCCAAAAGCGTCCATCCCATCTCTCGTCTGCGGGACAGTTGTTGAGCGCACAGACAGTGCACACAGTATATCGTTTGAAAGAGGTGAGAGAGGAGAATTGAGCCAATAAGTCTGTTTTTCTATTGGAGCTCTGAATCACGTTTTACACGACTATTGCTAGTGTCCAAGAGCCAGCTCTTGATTACAAAATAACACAGCTAAACGTCAGACTATTCCACACTTCCAGAAACGCATGTGATATCAATTAATGCACACTATCTCGTCTACCACAGTGCAGAAGTTTGATGCCGATCTTTGTCGATCCAGATGGAGTCAATGTTGATTGTGACAGGATATGACATTAATCTCGGGAACTAGACGAGATATTACTATGGGGGTGTCACCATTCGATTCGCACGGTCCGTTATACTCTATTTGTGTGTTCAAATCAACTGTTTTGTTCATGGTTCCGTTTTTATAGCTCCATCCACCTCCCGCAACCATGCAGGGGTAGTCAAAACCCACCAATGTATATATACTCTGCTGGTCCGGAAGTATCGTCGGCATTCTCAAAATGGCCGGATTCAACTTCACTTTTGGACAGGTGGTGGCGTACTTGTACTCCATGTTTTATGGACAAGTGGCTGCCACTCCATCTTCTACCAGGGTCTATGCCTCTCAGGATCTGTATGATTTCACCGCCAAGTTTTCTCGAATCGCAAACATTGCCTATTGTGTGAATGCTCCGTTCACGCCGCTTCGAACTGATTTCTCCTGTGGCGAAAGTTGTCGGTATTTTCCAAACATGACGTTGGACTCCGTTTTTGGCGGAAACTTTTCTTCAGCTTCAACCACAGGATATCTCGCCTACGACCACGAGAAGAAGGAAAAGTATTTGGTTTTCAGAGGCACGTTCAGCATTCCCGATATCGTCACGGACATTCAGTTCCAGTCTTCTCCCTGGCTTGTTCAGCTTCCTACACATTTGATTCCTTCTAAACAGGACATCCAAGCGAAGCAGGCGATCCAGAAAAAGTACGACGCCGAAAACAAGGGCTTGAGCAACCTCGAGGAGCGACGGGAAGAAGTGGTCAAGGAAGACCCCCGCCTGATTCCCGAGAAAATGGACAGTTGCAAGGGATGCATGATTCATGACGGATTTGCAAAGGGGTTCAATGAGACGCTAGAAAACGCAGGCCCTCAGATGGAAAAGTTTTTGGCAAACCAGACAGACTACAAAATGTACGTTGTCGGACACTCTCTAGGAGCTGCTCAGGCACAGTTGTTTGCTACCCAGTTCAAACTGCTCGGATACGATCCCATCATGGTCAACTTTGGACAGCCTCGCCTAGGAAACCCCGAATTCGCAGCATACATCAACCAGCTGTGGTTCAACGATACAGGACTGATTGTAGACGATAAAAGACGCTTCTACAGAATCACTCATTGGAACGATATCGTTGTGGGAGTGCCTGATTGGATGAACTACACCCATTCCATCGGAGAGATCTTTATCGACGGAGAAAGCGTCTACCCTAAACTCAATGCAGTATCTGTATGTGAAGGAGGAGAGAACCCGGAATGCCATCGAGGCTCATTCAACCTATGGCAGCGAATCAACTTTCTGCAAAACCATCTCGCTTACATCTACTACATTGGCTACTGTGCGTTTAACATTGGTCGTCGAGATGTGCTTTCCATGCCCAAGTACCAGGGCAACTTTTCGTACCAGCATAATGTCCAGCCCGGGTACGATACCAGGGCACCCACTCCAGTTAGTGGAAATTAATCACGCTTGTTGTATAGCTTCACCTAATTAATGAATTATGACTTTCCCGCTTGACATCTCGTTTTAGCTACACGCTGTAGGATAAGGACATCATCAACAGCCTCTCGACCTGATCAACTCCATCTCGGTAGCTACTAGACGTAAAATCAGCTTGTTTCGCTCTTCCAGAGCACGCTCAAGAATCTTGAGAACGTCTCCGGAAGACTTGGCAACTGCTTTTTCAGAAATAGATCGACAAATGTCAACCACATCTTCCTCAGGTCGGCTCAGTAACACCAGTTGGTTGGATGCGTGGACAATTGTATCGTCTGTGTCGTCTGAAGTGTTGGTGGGGGTATCTTCAGAGTTGGTATCGACATTAGTATCTCCTGAATTGGTATCTCCTACTGAATGGGTATCATTAATGGCGTCTCTTTCTAGGGTAGCTCGAATTTCATCTCTAGCATTGTCTGTGTCTCGAGCTACACCACCTTTCCGCGTATCCTCCTGCTCATGAAAAACAAGCACGTTATGGACAATACACTCGGCGATAAACTCGGCCAAGTCTTCCTGGAACGGAACCACCAACATTCTCAGCTGATCACCATGGGTATCTTTCAAAAATACCGTTCTCAACCACATGAGCTTTGTGGCCACAGAGGCTGACTTCAAATTAACTTCTCCTCCATCCATAGCCCAGACGCCATCCATCTTGTAAATATCCTTTGGTTGGACCAACGACGGCAGCTTTGTGATGGCTTCCTTCTGATCGAAAATGTGTTTGTACCGACGCGAAAAGCTGCGGAACCAGTACCGGGTATCGATTTTCGAACTCGTCAACTCGCACATGTAATTGGCAATACTCCAATACGTCTCTTTGGACACCAGAGACGCCATTGTCGACGCAAAAAACGCTCCATAAAACACAAGCAGGATTTCAAACGTTTTAGCGAGTGGAGGAACTGTGGATGATGGCGATCCGGGTATCTCCATCCTTGACGGGTATCTTTTTGTATCGTTATTTTTGATGCTCTTGTTGGAGGGTGTAGGGATTGAAGTCCGAGGAGTGGATCTGGGGCGTTTTTCTTTCTTGGGATCCATTTTTGTTTTTGTGTTTGGTAGAGAGAGAAAGAGATGATGTGTCGAGTTCAGGTTCAGAGTGGGGAAACTTGTAGAGCAATTTTCATAGGTCGTGTAGTGGGCAGCTGGTGTAGCTACCGTATTGCATGTTCAACTGTTTTGCAAGTATTTTAAGGTTTGTTAAAGAGGAAAAGAGGTGTGCTGATGTGTCACAAAGAGAAACACAAAAACAAATTGTGGTGTGAATAAATGTAGTTGAAAGCTTTTTATGTCACGTGACAGCTCTTTAATCTCTCGAACGCTCATCTTTTCTCTCAACACTGGTCAAAGTCGAACTCACAACCTCTTCTTCGCCACTGAACGTTAAAGTTTAAAAAATAAAAATTTCGTATCGTGCATAAGGCAGAGGTGAAGTTTACAACCTCCACACAAATTACACCAAAGAAAGACACAATATGGGAAAAACGTGGGTTAAGAAAAAAGACGCCGAGACCTTTTCGCTGGTCTACCGAGCGCAGGACGATCCTCTGTACCATGACGAGGACGCCTCCGAGCGAGTTTTCGTCAAAGTCGACAATCTCAACCAGCAACGAAAAGAGCGAGAGGCTGTAGCTCGATCTGTGGCCGCCAGCGAGGCCGCCAGCGAGGCTAGTGAGGCTGGAGACGTGCCCGAGCTGCATGACGACTCCAAGGACCCCCACAGAGCTCTGACTCGAGCTGATCTGGAGGCTGAGCTGGAGCAGTTTGCCAAGGAGGGACGACGAGAGAACGAGGGAGAGGCTGCTCTGTACGGTATTGAGTACGACGATTCCAAGTACGATTACATGCAACATTTGCGACCCATGGGAATGTCTGACTCCGTGTACATGGAGCGAAAGACCACCAACAAGGAGCACAGTGGGCCTGGAGGCCGTCGAGGCAAGGGTACCGATTTGATTCTCAAGGCTGATTACGCTGCCAAGAACGGTGTTGTTTTGCCCGCTGAGGCTCTGCCCTCGGAGACCAAGAAGAAGCTGACTTACCAGGATATGCAGGATATTCCTGATGCCCACAGACAGCTTTTGATGGACCCTGATCTGCGGGAGGTTCTGGAGGCTCTAGAAGACGAGGCTTATGTTGAGGAGGATGCCGAAGATGATGTTTTTGGCGAGCTGATTCAATCTGGAGAGTACAACGAGGAGGAGGAGGCTGCTCTGGACGATCAGTACGACGATGACGACTACTATGACGACTACAGTGATGCGGGCACCATTCAGGGCGCCTTTGACACAGTCGAGGAGGAACACAATGACGAGGAGATTGAGGCTCTTCGACAGCAGGCCATCAAGCAGGCTCGAGCTATGGGACGGTCCAAGGGTAACAAGGAAGAGGAAGCTGGACAGGAGGTTGAGGTTTCCCAGCCTCTGGCTGCTGAGCTGGATGCCCAGGATGCCGAGGAGGAGGAAGAGGACGAGTTTGACCCTCAGTACTCGTGGCAGCAGGACTTTGACAAGTTCAAGAAGGACCAGAAGAAGAAGCGGGGTGAGGAGCTGGAGAGCGAGATTGATGGAGCTGCTTACACTGCCATGAGCCGTCGATCTCGTCGAAAGCGAGAAAAGGCGGCCAAGAACGGAACCGCCATTTCCGGATACTCCATGACATCGTCGGCCATGTTCCGAAACGAGGGTCTGACGTTTTTGGATGATCGGTTCGATAAGGTGGAGGCCGAGTACAATGATGAGACCAAGGAGGAGCCCCAGCCCGAGTTTGACATGAAAAAGGAGCGAAACGACTTTGAGTCGATCATGGACGATTTCATGGATAACTACTCGGTGGTTGGAAAGAAAATGTACAAGAAGAAGGCTTCTACGTTGAACGACTCTACTGGTTTGCAGCAGGTGGATGATCTGCGACGATCGTTGAGAGGCCTAAGTGTAGACGATAGAAAGGCGAAGAAGTAGAGAACTTTGAGAGAAGAATTCGTGGCTGGCTTCTCATTCTGAATGTTAGTCACTTGTTGGAGGATCATCCCTCATGGGAACATTGGATAGAAAAATGGAATTAGAGCATATATTTAACTGCAAGTACTGAGTTTGTTGTGTGTGAGTGTGTATAACGATGGGATTGTTGACTGTGAAAGGAGTTTGGGGGAGTTGGCTATGAATGTTTCATTTCAGTACTGTACAGTATATGACCTCCGTTTTGGATGTTCAAAAAGGGCCTTCATGGAAAACATGAATTGGAGAAAAGTCAATTTTGCGATTTGTCACAGAATATGAAGAGCTTCAGATTGAGCAAATTAATCTACACTTAACAGTTCAAGTACACATATCTCTCTGAATACACCCATGTCTATATTTGCACCTGTATCCAAACACAGTTTTCCATTTATCTTTCTGTAAAGCTTAAATGTCGATAAGAAACCTTAATGCTGCAATCCAGAAAGAGATCACCTTATTTCATGTCATAAATTCCATTAGGGATTGCATGTGTATTATCCATGCCAACGGCCATGTTTTGGGCTTTATTATGACTTCAATGGAGGTGTTCTAGGGGCGAGCAGCGACTGTGGTCTTGGATTCTGGAAAGAGACGTATGTATGTTTATACCACACAATCGACCAGTCACATAATTCAACAGTATGCACAGTATTTACAGTACACTGCACTTGATATATCGGATGGGATGTGCATTGCGTCTGACTTTTCAGGTAGGAGTGGTGTATAGGGAGACATGTCTCTTATAGACATGTCGATTATATAAACAAAACACATCAAATGTGAGAATGGTATATATACTAATGACAACTTCATTTAGCCTCCCCATAAACAATGATCCTCGAATCTCGTCTCAACATTCCTCCAGAAATCATTGACAAAATCTCTCGTCTTCTCCCTCCCCAGGACCTCCTTTCCATGAACCAACTCAATCGAGAATGGAGAAGGAAAATGAGGGTCCAAGTTCTGGCCATATCTGTTCTGTCGAAAAACCCACTTCTAATCCCGGAAATCTCCTCGCGAGAGTCCTGGGTCGAGTGTCTTTTGGTATACTTATTTCGCAACAAGGAGACCATAGTTGAAGACCTTCGAATTCCCCAACTGGAAATTTCATACATTTTGCACACTATTCGAAACCAGAAACTGCCGCCAGAGTTCTACGCTATTGGCCAGTATCGTCAATCGGAGTTTCTAGTGTCCGGTGATTCTGTCTGGGACTCTCATGACGAAGGTGTTGGGCCGTTTTATTTGAGTGCCAAACAACGAGCGAGTCCTCGACCGTACAAAGACACCTACAACGTAGACGGCAAATACATCAGTCGGTATGCGATTACCGTGAATCACAAGTTTCGGGCTTCTCAAATCAAGAAGGTGGTAGCTACTCCAGACATGACAGCTTTACTAGTGACAGACGCTCCGAGATACCTCAAAAGACCATTTCCGGAGTTTCTGATTATCGTTCAGTTCCGAAAAGAGCTGAAAATGAAAAGTCACCGGTACTTGACCGTTATTCCGGGAGAACATCCTATGATTTTTGGAGCTCGAACACTTTTAATTGTACGTGCCATTACGGAAAATAGAGAGGTGTTTTGCTCACTGACAGAAGGAAATGTGACCTGTGTTTTTTCTCGACCTGCAGATCTAGTTACAGAAGACGCCTCGTATTTCGTCTACGACGGATTCATCTGGGAGCTTGCTCCTCTTCCAAGAGAGTCTCGAATTGTTATTAGAACACTATCTGCTTCTAACCAACGAAAACTGTCCCTTCCGTATACTCACGATATGAGTTTACGGATTGTGCAGGAGCCCATGATGAGACACAGATACCTAGTCGTATACGGACGCACTTGTGCCAAGTATATCGTTGACATGTATCTCAAAAAGGTGATTGCCTGGCAACATTTTCATTCTGCAGATACAGACGTCGCTCTAGTTGGGTTGGTCAGAGGGTATCTAAGAGTGTTTACATTTAGCCGGGAGGTTTTTGCCTAACCGAAATGAGGCCACACAGCATGTAATGAACACAACCAATATGAAGACATACAAAAGCATACCTTTGTTTAAGGCGCAAAAAACAATGAGCGGTAGGGGAATTGAACCCCTGGCACCTGCTATCAACTGTTTGGAAGGCAGATATGTTACCACTACACCAACCGCCCGCTGGTGAGGTCGGGGTGGGTAGGGCGTATTTGGGGGAATAAAAGGGGTCTAAAATCGACGAGTATGATAGAAATAACGGTATAAGCGAGCTTGCAGGGTGTTTAAGACCACAGTGATGCAAATTTCACGTCCATAGCATGTATATTTGTGTGGTAATGAGTGGTTTGGAGGTAGCATGGATGGGGGTACGCAAAAGGGGATGTAAGTCCATATAACTGAAGCTCAGCAGTTGATTTTAGTGTCGGAGTTGTGTACATCTTGGTAGTTTTGCTACTGAATAGTTGTCCAACTCCTGTCGTTTTTCTGTTGTGCTTTAGCCATATTGCTCAGCATTTTATAATAAACAGCAAACCCCGCCTCAAAAAAATAGACGTTATAGATAAAGTTTCATTTGCTCTCCAGTGCTTTTAACACTCCATCAATCATGTGTTTGAGTCGGTGGAGTATGTCCAAATTTCTCCCATATATTAACCCCTCTCGTCGCCATATCAGGTTCAAATTTCCAACCATTCCCCCAAATATTCACCAAGTTGCATGCCCCCTCCTGTTCTTATCAGCAACCTTAATAGTCCCCTCCGTTAAGCGAAAACTCTTGTAAAACTCCATCTCTTAAATCACCCTCCAACAAACGGCTACATCATAACTCCTCCCTCAAACGCCCTTGTTCCCACCCCAGAACCACCAAAAAGGACTCCCCCCCCGCTATACCACACCTCCCCTTACCGGCAAGCCACACGGCTCTCCAAACTCAAACTCTTATCGCCACCTGCTCACGCATCGGACTGCCTTCAGCAGTACGTACATCACCACACTAGCTACACCCGCAGCACCGCGAAACAAACCCTTCATCATGTCCTATAGCGCAATTCCCTCGGAAGCGCCTGGAGCGCCAGAATCTTCCCCCAACGGACCTACTCAAACCACCCTACCCGCTCCCTCTTCTCCTTCCTCAGGACTGCTCCAGAACTTCATTCTTTTACAAACAAAGAAATCCATTGCCATCGCCGTGGTATTTCTCGTGTCCCAAGACAAATCTCTCTACTCAACTCTCCAGGGTCTGCTCATTCTGGCATCTTCAATCTTGCCCTTTTGGACACCTCCCATACTAACACCAAACATTTACAAACCCCACAAATTCACAGCCGTGGTCTTCTACATCTGCTGGCTGCTCCAACTAGCCGTACAGTTTTTGTGTTTGGATTTTGCGCCACAAAATCAGTTCAAAAAGGTACTGCAAATCAGTGCTCTTAATCTCCTCACTGGATTTCTAGGCAACCAAATCAAGTACTCCCAGGCATACTTTGTCAAACGACTGTACCCTACCGACCAGCAAATCCGAGCAACAAAATACTCGTTTGTGTTTTCCTTCATCTACCCTCAAATTCTGGAATCTGTGCTCGTGGCACTGTACCTGAACGTGTCGTTCATCCCCAATTGGACCCTGGAAGTGTTCAGAGCTGCTGTCTATCTCTACCTAGCAGCAGACTTGTACTTCCGTTACCCTGCTTCAAAGGAGGTGAACTCGATCACCACCTGGAACGATTCTTCTTTGTATGAATTCTACAAGACGGAGCTGGCCTCTGTGTGGAAAGGAGTTCTGTTCTACTACTATTTTTTCCTTCAGTTTCTGTAAACAAGAAACTGACATTTTCGCGATTACCTTTCTTTTAAAAATAACATTAACGTGCTTCAAATCTTCTAACAAACATCCATGCTCTCCTGCCATTTTGTCAAATCATCGCAAACGGCGCCCCAAATCTTGATACCCTCAAGAGCCTTGTCGGCGTCAGTATAACTCACAGACACCCGAACCGAGGTCTCGCCCCATCCCTGAGGATCCGTACTCACCTCAAACTTGTCTCCAGACGCCAAAACAAGACCCTTCTCCTTGGCCATCTCAACCATCTTTCGCACATCAATCTTGTGCTTGTCAAAAGTCACCCAGATGAAATATCCACCTTCACCACCCTCAATGATGGTGCCTGGGGGAAGATACGTCTTGAGAGCGTCCTTGTACACAGTAGCTCGCGCATTGTAGGTCTTGTTGAGATGGTTGACCACCTTATCAAACAGTCCCATACGGATCATCTCACCCACAACCATGGTATTGAGGTGAGCGGGGGTTCCTCCTGATCGAGAAGCGCCAGAATCAGCTAACTGAAGCGCCAGAGCTCCAGTAGCAGTCTCCTGCCATCCCACACGCAAACCGGGACCCAGCAACTTACTGCAACTAAGGTTGGAGATGGTGTTTCCGTGCTCAGAGGTGACCGTCTTACGATCAAGAGTCACCATTCGAGGAGGCAGCTTTTCTCGCTCAATCGAGTGCTCCAAAAAGTCGTACACGTCATCGGTTACAATGAGCATGTCGTACTTTCGAGCCAGCTCCAGGAGCCTGACTCTATCCTCCAGAGGGACCACGGCACTTCCGGGGTTGCTGAAAGTGGGCACAAAGTAAAACACAAACTTGTAAATCTTCTTTGTGGGCCGCGTCTCATCTCCAACAGTCTCCAGGGGCGACTTTTCTTCCTGGTTGGCTTCCTTGGAATACTTTTCCAAATCGGCCTCCAATTTCTGCAAATCAAGCCGTCCCAAATCCTCCCGAATGGCGCTCAGCTTGCCCTTGAAGCCACAGTCAATGAACACAGAGTTGATGAGATAGTAGCACGGAGACACAATGAAGGCCCGTCGAGTGTAGCCCGTTTGAGGCAAGGTGCAGGATTGCAGAATGTCCGCAAAGCCAAAGGACGCGCCACAGGTCAGATTGATGCAATTGGCCTGGATGGGTGACGTGGCAAGTTGCTCTCGATCTGTGACCCACTTGGCAATCGACTCTCGAACATAGAGAGCGCCCTGATCGGGACCATAGGTCAAGGGGTGTCTGTTTTCATCGTCGGCGTCCTCGGGCCGATCACGTGATAGCAGAGATGCTGCGGCCGCCAAAACCTCCTTTTCCGGGAAAAGATCGTCGCTGGGGTGTCCTTTGAACAGATTGATCATTGTGTTGTTGCGCAATGAGTGAAGTGTCAAACAAGAGATAAGATGCGGAGTGCATGATTTGGTGTGGTTTAGAGTTTGCCTTAGTGGATGGTGGGATAATGAGGGGGTCGATACTTTGGTGTTTGAGAGGAGCCATGAGTGTGATAATTTGATAATAGTTTTATTTCACTGGCGTAAGTTGTTGGTAAAAAATTTACTCAAATCCACAGCACCAATATCCAGATAAACACTTCTTCCAGCGACTATTATTTCCAGATGTGATAGGTAGGGAACCTTATTTTGACGCCATCTAATAATAATAAGCCACCACGATTATTAGCAAGAAATGGCAGGAAATGGGTACTGTACTGGTACCTGTTAGATATATAAGGTATCTGAGATATTGGACATTTCAGGGTATATACCGACATTCGTAGATCAATGGGCACGTTTTCCCTCTGTAATTGCTTCTTTTTTGATACACTTCAGACTTTTCGAATCACGACCGCCGTTGGTCCAGCTCTTCATTATGGCCGAAGAAAAGAGAAGAGAAAAAAAGCATGTCTCAAAAATCCCCCAACTTAGTAGCTACGAATGTGAAAGTTGGTTCTAAGACTAACTAAAGCACTAGTTATCTATCCAGAAATTCCTCGAAATTACCAGCCGTCCTTTTCAGGAGTTTGATGGCGTCAAAACTACAACTTCTTACTTATCAATGTTAACAAAAAAGTCTATTGGGTCCGAAAAACGTTAACTGAACCAGTGCAAAACCAAAGTCGAAATAGACCGACCATTAGTGGTAAAACCAGATACTTATCAATATAATGATATTACTGAAATTCTGGAATATCTAAGCATATCCTCCCCGGCGTTATTAAACCTCCATATGACGAAATAATGGCATCCTAGTATCCCTTAAACCAAACCTAGTTCGTGGGATTTTTTTATTTTTTTTGGGTCGAAATTTTTTTCTTTCTAAATCGCACTTTTCTGAAGCGTTGAATTGTAGGGAAATCCAGAGTAAACCACCACTACTGTAGAAGCGCCCACATCTCAGCCAATAATGGAGATGAGAATAAGCAAAAGATTTAATCTAGTATAACCCTTCTCAAAGAACCATATTGGCACTTTTTAATTCAAAACCACCAGCTGGGCCCTGAGATATAAACCTCATTGTGTCCTAGTCATTTGTTAGAAAAAAACAACCTTGTAGTTGGGAGTTGTGCATACAACCAAGTAGTTTGTTACACAATTGAAACGAGCCATAAAATCTGATTTATGAGAGGTAAAAAGATAGACATCGGACCATCATATCTTTGACCTGCTTTCAACACACTGTAGATATTACTAATCTACACCTCTATACCTACACAAATACGTGACGATCAAATCGATGGGGTATTCAAACCTTACTTGAATCAAGATTTTGTCATGAAAACACTGAAAATTCTCAAAAACACACCTTTGTCAAATCAATCACAGGGATCTCTTAAACATTTCTATTCTCTCTTTAACTAGGCACAACGCCCCAAATGCATTACCTCTATCTATCTTCCTTGTACTTGTCCCTGGCCAGTTCTCGACCGCTGGGATCCATCTCGTTAGCGACTCCAAAAAGCGTTTTGGAAACGGCCTCTGTCGTGCCGATGATCGGTCTGAGCAGTGCGACAGGAGCGGCCTTGACCACCGCATACGCCGCCGCACCAGCAGTGTCAGCTTCAGAAATATCTTCGCCCAAAGTATGAATGGCTGTTTTGGCAACAGTCATATGCTTTCCAAACGAAGAGTACGCGTCCTGAAGACCAGCGTATACGCCTAGTGGCTGGTTGGCATACAGCGAGATGAGTTTGTTGGTGGAGTCCGAGTAGCCCATATAAGTATAATACTTTGTGGTCGACTCGAGCTGATCTTCATCAAACTCCTCATCTTCAGCACGAGACTCACTTCCTCGCTCACCGCTCACCACCCCCTCCAGCAGGTTCTGGGTACCCACAGCCAGCTTTGCTCCAAACCGTACCAGTTCGTTGGTGGTGGTTTTCGCAAAGGCGTACGCTCCCTGGTTCAAGGAACGTACTACCCGACCGTCCTTCTTGTACTCTCGAACAGGAACCACAATGAGGTTCCGAATTCCACCTCCAAGATTCACAAGAGGACGAACAGGAGCCACTCCAGCTAGAACTCCAGGTAACTGTGTGCGTCGAACATCGGGCATCCATATATCGTTTAGCTTCTGGCCCAAAGCAGCAAACCCCGTGATTCCTCGCAACTTGATTCGTCGCAGAACCATATCGGACTCGTCGAGAATGAAAAAGTTCATCAACTCGGTGGACTTGCCCGACTTCAAGCCAGAATAATCAACCTTCTTTGGCTTGTAATCAAGCTTCACGGGAACATCACGAATATCAAATTTTTGAATAAACGTTTCGTCCGGAGGAGCCGTGGTTCGAACATCCTTAAAATTGAAGAATCGCGTGAGAAAATCCAACGTGTCCTGATCAACATGCAAACGTAGAGGGAGAATAGTCACGTGACAAATCACCTCCTGGGACGACAATGTCGAGACCGGTTTCACGTTCTGCATGGTGATATGGGCCATGACAGCCCCGGCTTCTCTTTCTCCACGTGACCGCATGTAGGTAAGAAACTTGTTCCAAGTTGATGTGGGCACGTGGTCGATGATTTCCACATCTTTGATCTTCACGTCGAGTGAGTTGAGAATCTGACCAGGCGGAAGATTGGGATCTTCAAGACCAGCATAGACTGTAACCAAACAAGCGATTCCCTGAAGACAGATTTGAACAAGAGGACCAGGAGAGCGAGACAATCGTCCTCCAGAACGCTGTTTAGCAGGCTTCACAGCTTCCTGTCTTGTCTGTTCAATATGTTCCCCAACAACATCGTCCAAATCATCCTCGTCCTTGGCTTGGATGTAGATGGAGTTGAAGAGTAGATCAGTAGTCATCACAGGGCGCTCTTCAATCACAGGGCGCTCCTTCATGCGTTTCTTCAATCCGTCTACAGCTCCATTGATTTCCTTGCGAGTGTATCGCCAATCATATCCGTCATGAAAGTTGCAAACGACATTGTGGATTAGGTCAATGTTAATGATGACAGTAGGAGGGGTGAGAAGATCGTTTGAAGCGGATAGATCATGCGAAGAAGCTCGCGGACGGCTCATCACAGGTGTAACTTCGTCCTCTTTATCGAAATAGTCCTCTTCGAAACAGATTTCCTCAAATCGAACCCTCTCCCTTTTCACCAAACTGTCCAAGTCCGAATCAAGCAGGAAGTCAGCATGAGTATAGCTTTCAGCCATCTTTTGACGGCCACTTTTTCTGCTTTGACTTGGCTTGTCTCCTCCATAATAGCTCTCCACAAACGACATGTTGTTGGGCACGTCGTCTGAAACCATATCAATGTCGTCATTGTCGGATGAACAGGACGACTCACACGTGTCTTTGTTTTTGGACTTGAAAAAACAATCATCAACGTCCTGGAAGGTGTTGAGGAAAGGGTCCAGGGTCTCCAGCTGAAACTTAGCTCCACTCAACTCAACAGCAGGTTTCATACTGTTGATCAAATGAATCAATGTCTGGGTGGAATCAGCACACGTGCTCAGGGTCACAGTATCGCCGTTAATGTTGATACTGGTTGGGTTTCCAGAAGATGTAGAGACAGAAATGGAGGTGGCTGTCAAACTAGCCACAGAAGTGTACTGTTCCAGGTAAGAAGATAGTAAATCCGATGGGTTAGGGCTCACCAAAGAAACATCGTCAATCAACAAAAGAGAAGCTGATCCGATGAAGGATGTCATTGAAAAAGTCGGAGACGGCTTGATCTCACATGTCACATGTTTGACAATGAACTGAGCAGATGCAGACGAGTTCGTGGGATTGAGTCCAATAGCACAGTTGTGAATCTGTAAAGGAACTCGATTAGGTGGGGTATCAGAGCCTGAAAGGGAAGACTCTTCAGTTTCACTTGATTCACTCGTTTCCCCGGTTTCCACCTCCTCTTCTTCACTCACCTTCTTCTCGCCCCTATCACCACCTAGCAACTCCAACAGCTCAGTGTAAAACTCCAATGCACAATTCTTCACCGTGACGAGCTGGATCTGGCCCTTGTTAAGCTCTACCACAACATTGTTTTTCTGTGTTAATACTGATTTTTCTTCCAAACAACCAGCCTCAATACTCACTCGCTTCAGTGGATGAATCAACCACTTTTTGGACAACCCCAGATCACTCAAATCTCGTCCAATTTCAACTGTCGAGATCGCAATCTTGTCTAGAGGTCCTGTAGCCGTAATATCACCCAGAATTACCTCCACAACTCCGATTTTACCTGCCAAATCAACAGTTCCATTCACTTTAGCCACACTAATCACGAAGGAGGGCGCCTCAACTGACTCCTCAACTATCCGCAACAGTTTAGGAGGAGCTGCTTGTACTGGAGGAGCCACCTGATGTGTTTTTGAACTGTTGACAGCATCAATAACAGGCTCAAACAGACTCTTCAGTTCCTCAATCAAAGGAAGTGCAAGGTTGAACTCCACGCTATCCATAGAAACAGTCGACTTTTCAAAAGAAACACCCTTAATGTGAATGTCAGCAAAGGAAACGCGAGAAAGAGACACTTTTCCGTTGGAAAACCGAACTGGCATAATGTACAGTTTGTGTCCGGCAATGTCCAGCGAAAACGTGTTTGTCTGAATAGTCGTTCTCATGTCATTAGTACCCCCTGCCCCACTTTGCTTCATGGTCGAGTTTGAAGACTTTGGTTGTTTAGACCCGGCCAAGGAAATTAAGTTGGTTATGAGACTAACCATATCAACTAAATCAGAGACACTGAAATCACCAACAGCTTTTTTGGGAAGCACCAGAGTAAACGAATCAGAAGACGCCTTGAGAAGGATATCAGAGTCACGCGAGTGCTCTTCCTCGTCTTGTTCAGTTCTGTCACTGTCAAAACCAAAAACTCTTTTTGACCCTCTGTTCACTTCACACACTCCAATCTGTAATTTATGAAAAGCTCCAGAAGAAGCCGAAATGTCAGCGATAGAAAACACAAGATTTCCGTCGTCCACATTCTCAAACGCCCAGGAATCGTCAAGCAGACTGACAGATGCAGAAATCGACTCGACACTGAGAGAAACGTTTATGTTAGTTTTCTTAGCTTGTTCCTCCTCTTCATCATCGAAACCACGTGATCTCCTTCCACCACTTCCTCCACTTCCACTTCCGACTTTGACTAGGGATAAAACCACTGCGGGAAACAAATCCAAACTGACTCTCACTTCTCCAACTTCACAGCTGACTCTCATTTCTTCTCCAAGAAACACCAACACGTCAACTGTGTCAATGTAAAAGACGCCACAAAGAGGATCGGACACAAACCCAATATTGGCCGACTCAACAATAGCACTCATGTAAATACTGCTGGCTTCCTCATGCGAAAAAATGGTCGACTGAAGAAGTGACTTTTTGGCGTCTGAAAAGGAGTCTGAATCGGACTCAGATTCAGACGTGAATCCTGTCGTTGCATGTGCGGTTCCCGTAGTTGCTGCTGCTTGTGTTTCCTGCTCCTTGTTGTCCATTACTTTCACCTTGACTCCCCTAACCTCCAGAGCCATCTCCTGTCCTCCCCTTGGCCGTAATCGAATCTCGTCCACCACCACATCCATCTTGTCGTCGGCCGCCACAAACAGCGTCACGTGCACATTTGACACGTCCACCGTGAGCTGGCTGAGTACCGTTTGTGTCACCTTTTTGACCAGTGCTTCGCTGACCCCTGATCCGCCCAGACCCAACAGTGGCGGTTCTTCTGCCAAATCAACCTGTAGCGACGCAGACAGATCATCCGACAGAATCGACGCCGCCAGGTCTGCCGTTGTGCGTTCCAAAAACTCCTCCACGTGTTCCGTTGCCGTTTCCACGTCCATCTGTTTCATGGACGCTGTCAAATGCACTCCATCGACCTTTACGGTGATTCCAGCGCCCCCTAAAAGCCGCAGCTCCACGGAAACCTCGTCTATCGTGCCCGAACGCATGTACATGCCTGCCGGCAGACTCAGGCGGTCTGGATCGAGCTTGACGTTAGTAAGGGCGGCCTTCTGGGACGTGCCGAGCGAAATGTCCATATTGTCGAGCTCCAGGTCCGAAAACAGTGCCAGGCGGTTCAGCACGTAGTGGAACGCCCGCTTCTGCACATTTGGGATCCAGTTCATGTGTGCTGGCGAGTGTGTATTAATGCTGCAAAGTGTGTAATGGTTGTGAGGTTGGTAGTGTGGTGGGTGCGGAGAATAGGTGTGTGGTGATGCATTATCATGTGGGTCAAAGTTTAATTACCATCCAGGCAACGATAAGGTGAGTTGTAACTATCGTTGTTGGGAGTGTAGCCAGGGGCGAGGGGGGAGATCAACCGGAGGATTTGTGTATGACAAGATAGGGTAAAAATTGGTTTATAGGATAAACAGGCGATTTAAAACATATCTGGGTCTTCAGAGTTTCTATATATTGCTTCAAACCACACATATTACGCACCATCATTTTCCAGTCAGATGACGCTTATTAGCTACAGAATGACAAAGTTTCATGTCAAATAGAGCTAATCTTGCATATCTATGAGAGTAAATGAGAGAGAGCAAGGAAGGGAGGGGGACCTTAGATGGTGTTATATTCGTGGGGTACGTGTAGTAGCGTGTATCTGTGGTGCCGGATTGCGTCACGTGTTCAGGCGTTCGTGTATTTGAACAAAACTGCTGGAGGCGATGTACACAACTAATTGCTTCCCTTGTTCAAGTAAGATAAGTCGAGTCTATAAGAACGCCAGTTCGAATCCCGTCAGGGTCTGTTTACCAAGGGGAAAAAAAAAGAAAAGAAAAAACACTGGCCCGGGTTTAATCAGGTACTGTATAGTACTGGCGAGGACGTATCTGAGTAATGCGTTACTACTTGTTGCTACCCGCGCTATTACACATATTCACAGGTAGGACGGTTTGGTGGAAATATTTTAATATTGAAAAAGCAAAACAAACGGTTGATGACTGCACTTGGGCCGATTTGAAAGCATCTCCGCTTACTCTCCGCTTACTCTCCGCTGACTCTCCGCTGACTGTAGCACTAGTCATGTTTCATTGAGTGATTATATACTATGGATATACGCCCTTCCAGTAATTAGTACGGAAATAGCCACTACTGTACCAGGTTTAAACAACATGTGAAAGCACCGCCAAGGCTGTTTAACCATCTTCGGCTCTCTCACCTGGTGTTCATTTTATAGGCCTCAAGTAGCTTTAATGTATTCCCTAGAATAAAAAAAAATGTTCCTCTTCCGTTACCGCGTTGTCCTTGATTTGTAAAGGCTGAGTCAATGCTAGTCAGATGAAGAGGAGAAGATAACGAGGGCGCTTCTCCTAGACCTCACCCTTACCCCTCACTTGATCAAACACATGAAATCACTCATATATGTTTTTTTATTTACTTTTTTATCGTTGTTTTGTTGCAGTTTCTGATTCCATTGACGCAACAAACCGTAATACACCATTACCCACGTGATACACTACGGTGATACACCGGAGCCGCGTCAAATCTCGAACAGCCCATTTCTCGTTAATTCTTGCCTGTAGCCGGCTCGTCCTTCCTCAAAACAATAGGCCTGTTTACTATCGGCTGCTCCTGCCTTCGCCATGCACCCGCTAGTGTTCTTCAGGACCCGGGTCGTGTGGTAGTTGCCACTAAACAAGTGCCGTGGAAGAGTATAATATAGTGGGCGGTAAGGTACAGTACGGAGATTTTCTTGTTTTATTTTTACCCCATGTTCAAATGACAATCTTTCTCCACCCTGACTTGACACCATAACACCGTGATACATACCCACTCTGCACCCGCATAACCCCCCCGTCTCCCCTCCATCCTGCCAAACCCAAACGTGCTCGAAACATGGACAAAATACCACTGAAACTAGGGTGATACTAACCGCCGCTGCCTACAATTTTGTAGCGCGCGGGTGCAAGAAAAAGTCTAGATCGGAAAAGGACCGTTTGAGGAAGGAGTCTTTGTCAGTCCCTGTGCACCCCATACCACCTTACTTACGAATACGGGCTCAGATTAGCAGAGGTGGTTGAAGGGTATGGAGAGGACCGTCAAATATCACCTTGTGAGAAAACTAACCAGGTGAAATCTCCATTATGATCTACACGCTCCTAATTTGCTCATAAACGCTTCTAGAAACGTCCTGAATCCCCAGAAAGGTAAATCTCCGATTCACCTCATCGTTAGCACCATTTTGATACCAAACAAGACCCCCTTTTGTGCGAAACGGCATGTCGGAGTGCACGGAGAAAAAGTTAGTGCCGCCTGCTAACAATCGATGGTGCGACTTAAGGTTAAATGGGAATGTGAAAAGGTGAAGTGAACGAGGGGAAAGAGTTTGCAGAAACGCCCAAAAATCAGGCAGCCCCATGGGACCGACGATACCAGCATCCTGTCAAAACCTCAGACCTCTACCTCTCCTGTATGGATTTCTACAGGGTCCCTCACCTCGAATAAAAAACCTTCCCCCATTTTATGCCATATTAACGTTTAGCTTGTTGAGTTAATGGAGATATCGATCGACACTACTTGCAACTCGACTGGCAGGTATTTCTGGGCATATAAAACATGTCCCACGTCCGTAGGTCCGTCCCCTTTTTTTGCTCCCTTTCTTCTTTTGCTTCTTCTTTTTAACCCTCTTTCGATTTGTTTTTCTTTTCGTGTCGTTTGCGTTGACGTTTCGTGTGCCCGTCACTAGCTCCACAGATTCAGACTAATTATTTTCCCTTGCGCTTCACTCTGCACACATTTCACTCTGAATTTCAAGAATTGCACCCAAGTGTTTTCCCCACGCCAACCCTTACCCTACCGAAACACACAGCAAACCTCCCAAATCGGGCTTCCCAGCTGCAGGCGCTAAACCGCGGTACTTTTTAAAACGGGTCAAAACAAAAAAGCGAAAAAAAAAAATCAAAAAATCCCACCACACCTTATGAGCGACTCTTACGTCCCTTCAACACAATCGCTACCGTACACTCGCGGGTATGATCGGGTGATCATCGACTCCAAGGACCTGGCCCAGACCGGCAGGGTGGACAACAAGGACCTGTTGCTTGCCCTTTCTCACATTATGAACCGTTCGGTCGACAATATCAATGAACGACTTGACTACTTGAGCGGTCTCGACGAGCAACAAATCAAACGGATTCGGCTGGCGCGGTACCCGAGCACGATTGATTGGGAATCGTTGTTCCGGTTTCTTTCGGATAAAGACTGGGACCAGTTGAGGGCTTCTTCCAATTCACGAGACGACGTTTGGTTGAAATTTGACGAGGTGGAGGACACTTTGCTGCTGAGCTCGGTGGCGACAAGCACGTCGTTGCAGGACGCGATTGAGCAGCTTGGACACGAGTTTCCTCACCGTTTGAAACGAAACTGGAGCTCCAGATATGCCCTGATCAAGACGACGCTGGGCTCAGAACTGCTGGAGGAGAGGCTGCAAACGGCACAAAAGGAGTTTGGACGCGAGAAAACCATGGACCATTTCCGCACAAAGTTCCCACGGTTTTACTCGTCCGATTCAGACCCAAATCGACCCTGGTTTGATGAAGATGATAAAGAAGACGATGAAGGGGACGCAGATGGACCTCAGACAATGTTTTCCAACTTTGAAGACAAGTTCATTCTCGATACAACTGCTCTGTTTGCTTCCAAGTCCGTTTCTGACCGTTTATTGTTGAAAGTTCTGGAATTTGCACTCTCTATCGGTCCCCATACGCTCAGAAAACACCTGGCGGAACTCAGACAAGAGTCAGAAATGGTCACACTTGCTCTTAAAGAGTCTTCGTTACCGGAGAACATTGACTGGGCGAAATTCGAGGCTGCTGTGTCGAATTTGAGCTCGGAATCGACCGTTAAGGATCTCAAATGGCCTGAAATCACAGAATCTGTCGCGTGGGAAACCGAGGGATTTGCACCGTACGAAGACAATTGTCTGATGGCCCATTTGGAGGTTGCAGCAACGATTTTCGACGGAGCTAGAGCTGTTCATCGAAAATACCCCCACAAGTCTCTCCAGCAATGGCACAAACGGTACTACGTTTTGCTGGGGCAGCTAGGGAGTGTTTCCCAGACGACCCGAGATGCAGCTCAAAATTTCAGCGAGGCAGAGTGCGAAATGCGGTTTCTGGAACAGTATCCAGATACGTATCGAATGAAAGAAGGCAAGTTTCGGATCATTGGAGAGGAGAATGTGGCGAACGAGGCTCTTCCTGAAGCCGACACTCTTGCTACTGTTCCCCAGCAGACTCTTCCTTCTGGATACGACACGTCTAAGTTCACTCGAACTCAGGACAAGGTGATTTATGCTGCCAACAAAACAGCCACGGAGAACAATGTCACTATTGATGTTTTGGTGCAGACTGTCTCGTATGTTCTCAATCGAGATCCCGAGCTGGTTCGTCAGCGACTTATTACAATCACTACGGAAATGTCTGCTGATGAAATATCTCGTTTACAGCGTCACAATTATCCCTACGGTATTGACTGGCATCAAATCAAGGACTTTTTGATTTCGGCGCAGAGCAAGCCCAAGGAGGCAGTTGATTGGAACGAGTTGTATACGCGATCACGTGCTTTCAACGTCAAGAAGCGTCTGGATGACAAGGAGCGTAAAGCTTTACTTGCTGTTGCTCATTCAGAAAAGACCCCCGTTGAAGCCATGATGAAACTACACAGTTTGTATCCTCATCGGTCTCGACACGCGTGGAGCGACTCGTGGCGAATTCTGAAATCCAAACCAAACTATGAGGAAGAAGTACGAACAGCTATCCAGGAGTATGACCATGTCACGTTCAAGGAACATTTCACCAGATCGTTTCCGGAATATTATGGAGCCAAGGAGGTGGTTCGAACCGTGGTTGATAACAATCATAACCCTAAGGGCAAGCCTCGGACTGAAGGGTCTCGGTACCCTCTTAAACCGCTCAAGTCTCAGAAACGAAAACCTGTGCATGTTGACGAACCCAATGCCGAGTCGGAAAAGAGTCTTCCAGCTGAACGGTCGCCTCCTTCGCCGAAAAAGCCCCGGAAGAAACGCACCAAGCTGCTCAAGGACGAAGCTGAGCAGCTGCGAGCTGAAGATCTCATCAGAACTGTTGTCCAGGACGCGGTCGATGAAGGTCACGTGGATCCGAAAGATCCAGCTGCTGCTGACGGCCTTAGACCACGTGCCAAACGCAAGGCTGCTGCTCAAATTGGGTCTCTTGCTGAACCCGAAGTGGACGATACAGAGGAGCAGTCTACACAGCAGGAGCAGCAAAAGCAGTCAATTGCAGCCGGTCATGACATGTCTATGATGGATTTGTCTGTGGACTCTATCAACGAAGAGGATCTCATGAGAGCTGTTCAGAACGCTACTAACGAGGTGGACGAGCATATCTTGCTGGAACCTAGCGTGGTGGATGTGGCCGTAGCTGCTGCTGCCATGAGACCAGACCATGCTGCGGAGAAGAAGCAGGACAACGATGAGGCATTTGTGCCTGAAGAGGAGGAAGAAGAGGAAGAGGAAATGTTTAGTTGATGCCACGGACACTGTATGTATAAATGATTTATTTGTTTTTGTTTTGCGGGAGTTTCGACTAATTAGTCTGAAGTTTGTAGTAGTTAGTGCGGTGCTAAAAGACGGGGTGTACTGGATATTGGGATCTAGATGTGATTCGATTGATTAGATAACTTTGCATCAACAACGTGGGTGAATGGACGGCTTTCTCAAAAGAAAAAAAATGATTTTTTTTCTATTTTGATTTTAGTTTATTAAATCTGGATGCACATGGAGTCAATAGGCTAAAACCCAAATCATTAAACTATTTGCAAGGGGAGATATCTCAATGATTTTTTACTACGAGCGATGAAGATGATTTAACGAAAGAATTGAATAAGGGGTGCTTGGCGATTCAATTGACATCTTTGTATTGTCCGGGGAATGTTTGGAACTCCGAAACTGAAGCCCCAGGGAACTTGTTCTTTCAGCTATACTCTGATTAAGAACAAACAGCACATTTGGACCATTTATGGTGTCGTAAGTAGAATTATTTAATGATCAATTGATTCAGTACAGCTTTTAATACAGGCTAGATGTCCAGTATCCGTCTCACCATCCCCGGGGTGTCACAATTGCGCCCCCCGTTCGCTTTTAGAGTTTGTTTTTGGATAAATATTTTGAGAATAGTGTACAAGGAGTGTTTTGACCATCTTGGATCTTGAGGCTGAATGTACAATGAGGTCGGGTTCTTTTGAGGCTGCTGAATAGGAAAAATTGATTCTTGGGTGGGCTTAAGTACCAAAATTGGAACCAGCGTCTATTGACAAAAAGAAGTGATTGACTCCGTAGCACATTGCATGGTATGGGAAACTGCTACTGTATACACTTGTACTGGTCCCTGGTATCAGCTCAGGTTGGACACGCTCAGGCTACGTCTTCGAATTTCTTCTGGACAAAAAAAGAAGCCCGACGTGGGGCTTGAACCCACAGCCTTGAGATTTCTTGAATAAGAGTCTCACGCTCTACCGATTGAGCTAGCCAGGCGATTGTGATTTCGCCGAAAAGTTTGTCCCTGGACCCAGAAGAGGAATTATGTAATCAGTGGTAAAATAGGACATTTTAAGGCTGGCGATGTTGTCTATGATATATCTGGGGGGTTAGAAGTCTGGGAAGGTGAAAATATGTGCACATTTAACTTGTTGTGGTGGGTTTCATTTAATGGGAAGGTAATGTCAGGAACAGAAGGTGCTAATTATGGATATGACTAGGGATTACTAATTGATGGTAATTTCAGGACTTGATACAACCGAAACTACTCACGAGACATTTCCCCCAAAACTTCTTCTGCCTGGTATACTCTCTTGAGATGCTTCCCTCTGTAGCAGTGAAGAGCTACAGTATTCGCCATTTCTATGACCAAAGCAAAAATACATTCGAATCCAAGCCTATAAATATCCTTTATTTTCTCCATCCCTTTTTACAGCCAATACTCCTCAGTTTAATTCATACAAATACAATAAAAATACAAACTCCTTCTCAAACTTCCCACTTTCGCACCCTCATACTGTTAAATCCACCCTCTCTCTTAAACCTGAGCACCCACCTCACTCCTCCAACTAACATCACCAACACCCAGACGATAAACAGACCCACAGCAAACCATTGTTGACTAAGAACCACATTTTGCATCATATCAACGAGGTTTTCCAGACTTGTAGCGATTGTAGTCTTTGTCTGGAGAGGCGCAAATCCAGGTAAGGATTTCACATGTGCTTGTCTGAGCGCCAAAACAGCTTGTTTCGAACTAATCTGGTACTGTTTGGAGGTGGCTGGAGATACAGCTTGTTGAGCTTTTTCGAAAACGGCTTTCAAAAAGTGCTCCGAGTTAAGATTTGAGATTCCTCCATTGTCTAGTCCAAACCTTTGGGCTACAGCATGATCCAGCTCCTTTTCCAATTTGGTCAGAGTGGAATTAACCCCCTTGATTAGCTCGCTCTGAAAAGACAAACACTCTGTCTTGAGATTAGTCTGAAGACCTTCCAAGTAAATGTTGGCAGAATCAATCAGTCGAATAATGTCGGAGGAAATGTTATGAAGAGTAGTTGTGGGTGTTTCTGCAACATTAGACGTGTTTTTACTCTTCTGAACGGCATCCAACTTAACAGGAGGTGTAAGAGATGTAGGAGTGGGATCCGAAGACGACGAAGTTGAGAAAATAGCCATGTAGTCCACAGAAGAATATGTGAGTGGTTTCTCAATTTCTGCGTTTTGAGATAGATCTCTTGTGGGCAGCACATTTCTTCCTGTCAAAACACGGGGAGAATTCACATGTTCAGCCACTCGAGTGTTCTTTTCCGAGTCAACAACTTGAATTCCCTCATTTGTAGAATCACTCATATCGCTAACAAACTCGATTTGAGCTCCTCCTGAGATTCGCAGACTGCTCAAAAGACACAAGTCGCAAATGCAAGACACTGCTACAGCAACAGTGACGATAGTGAGAGTGGTCATGTGATGGGAAAAGGGGATGTATTCACGCGATCTGTTGATTTTTCGTCTCACGTGCTTGCCCACCTGGCTCTCCGTCAGTTTGAGCTTTCTCAAATAACTCACCTTTTGCGACTTTTGCTTTCTGACTAAGCCAAACAGTTCCAGGAAACATGTGACTAGTAGGAAGATGACTGAGAATGCAACGAAAACCATAATTATGACTCCGCTTTTTGAATTCACGCTGTTCTCCATTTTTTCATAATGTTCTTTAATTTCGTCTTCCTTGGTGCAGAGCTGGAACGTTGAAAACAGCTGGTTGTAGCTCGAGTTTTGCAACTGTTTGGAAATGGACTTGGCAGTCGGTAAACTGAGGGCCAGTTTTCTCAACCCCGAGTTGAAACTGTCGAAATCGGTGAGAATTGCGTTCTTGGCAGACGAAAGAGGATCCTCGAGAGATTTGGAAACATCAGAAGACGATTTGAAGAGAGGCAGAAAATCGGAAAAAAACACCTGACTGAAATTAACACTTTTCAAATCATCCAGATAGATCTTGGAAGTGTTGCCAGATTTTTCAAACCCGAAAATTGGATTACTCAGAAGATTGGCAGAGAGAGAATTGAGAGAAGTCTCAAACAAGGTAATGTTTGACTGGAGAGGTTGCAATTCTTTGGAGAGAATCTCCTGAGCCTCTTTTGCATTCTGAGAAGTCGTATTCCTAGTTAAGCCCACTCCAAAATCAATGGATTTGTCAAGACTGTTGATGTAGTCCTGCTTCAATTGACTCAATAGACCATTGACAAAATCCGGAGTTTTCATAGTGACATCCGACTGAGGCAGGAGATTCTGAGCCACATCTCCCACGTAACTAGCTGCTTGTCCCGTGACCGAACTGTACAACAGATTTGGGCCAAAATGAGTAGTGGCAGCATACGTGTTGAGAGTAGCACAGGCGGTCTGAGAGTAAATCTGAGAATCGTCAATGCCGTAGTTGAGAATAATTGTAGTCACGTGCGTCTTGAGAATGATCAACAAGCACGTGAGTGTGAGCGCGAAAAAGACACGGGAGGCGCGTGATGAGCGGGTGCCGGGAAAAGACGATGGGGGGTCGTTGTTTAGTTCGTAACCACGTGACTCAGAAACCGGCTGAGATTTGGTTACGTAATCGTAAATCTCACGTGACTTATTGTTGTTGCCACCATCTTTGTCGTGGTCACGTGAGTCCAAGTACGGGTTCTCCTTACGCAGACTGTAAAAGGAAGAAGGCACATGAGGAGTCATTGGAGTGAGTGTAGCATTGTCGATATCACGTGACCAGTCGTAGTCGCCTAGGTCACGTGACTTTCGAGTATCTGCGTGCAACCTCAGATCATGTGACATTTTCTCCTCGCGTTCCTTCTCCACCTGGTCAAAGTCTCCGTCTTTCCACTGCTTGCCTCTTTGGGCTCGCATAAAGTCCTCGTAAACTCCGAGCATTCCTCTCTGTTCAGGAGGTTCCAGAACACGTGGATTTTCAGGTTCCTTTGACTCATAACCTCTGATTTTATGCAGCTGTGAAAAGTACTGATTGATGTCGACATCAGGAGTGATAGGAAGTCCCCTGGAAGAGTTTGAGTCACGTGAGGAGTTGTATTCGACTGATTTGAACTGCACTTGAGGCTGGTTACCTTCTGTTTGTATCCGGTTAGTAATACTTTCTCGAGATTCGTTTCCTTTGAGGTTTCTGAAGAACCGAGAAAACCGTGAATCTCCCTTTGGAGAGTTGCCAGGGCTGTCCTCCGACAATGGTAGTGTCATATGGTACGGCAGTGACATTTTTGAGAAGTTGGTGAGGTTTAGGGAGGTTTGTTTGAGGCATTCCGAGGATTTATATGTCTTATTTGGGGCTGTATCAGCGGTGGAAGGAGTGAGAGGAGGGTTAGATATGATTGGGGAGGGTAGGATGGATGGGAGAGATGAAAAGGGGCTAGAAAGTGGGGGAAGGGTATTTTTAGAGGTATTTGTCAATATCTATGTTTTCAATATGAAATGATTTAATTTATTCGTATTTCATCATGAATTACCGTGAGGTTTAGGACAAAAAGGCTAAAACAAAATGGATAAATTTGTAGAAAATTGAAAAAAAACGCAAAGTGAAAATTGAAAATTCTATAATATCGGTACAGCTCCTATAGCACTGTAGTATTCTCTTCGGTGTCACTCCACTCTTTGATTCACAATATATTACCGTCTTTCTCCGTGTGGCAGAACGAACCTGCATAAACATTTCGTGATATCTTGACCATGTTGGGGCTGAAATGAAATGGACGAGTGCGTTGAAGTGAATATTTCGACAGTTCCAAGAAGATCGAAATGGCCATTAAGGGTTTGGATGTATTTTCAGAAAAGAGAGACCATTTTAACACCGATTTCAATTTACAAGTCAGCCTCAAACTGCGGTGGATTATGTAATCATAAATTGGATGATATTACTGTGTTTCCTGTGCATCTCTCTACAATTTGGCTTTTTCATATTTTCCATTGCACCAAATTTGGGGGGGTATTCACAGTCCCAACTAGCCTCTAGTGGGCGTCTTGGTGTGGATGATAAAATACATCCGTATTCCGTCTACAACTTTCATAATATATTGCATCTATGGTATCAAAATACTCATACGGATCTCCTCTGCTCACTAATACATGTTATGAGATGTTTGAATGTGTATTGGGGGATATATATTTATAAAAATAATGGTTTAAATCGCTGAATTTTGGAGCATCTGAGTAAAAGAAGTCGTGCGTCCTTAGAAAGCAGCTGGTTTACACCGATTCCAATACTCCCTTGATTCCTACCTTCTTTCTCTCCAGCAGTTGCATTGTGCACTCCTCCATATTAAGTTCCGATACTTTAGATTAGCTGCATCCCGTTAAACACACCTGATGAGAGGTTCACGACCAGTTCGACAGAGTGAGATACAATAGTTTCGGCGAAGAAAAACCGCATTCGATTCATTCATTACACTAAAACACAACCAATACGAACGCATTAGACACAATCTGAGACATACACACCTGCATACATCATGGACGGACCATTCACACGACCTCTGTCTACGGCAGACATTTCGACATCTCTAGCCGACCTCTTTAAGCAGCCGCATCCGTCCAACAACTCAGAGATTCTCGGCCTTTTGTACCACTTGGCAGAAACGTGTTCGAAAAACATTGGTGTGGTTCATCGAGGAATCACCTGTGATGGCTGCGGAACGTCTCCGATCGTGGGAACTAGATACCACTGCAGCGAGTGCGTGGACGTGGATTTGTGTCAGTACTGTGTCGTTTTGCGCAAACATCAGTGGAGTCACGTGCTTATCAAGATCAAGATTCCAGCTCCGCTAAAGTACTCTCCACAGTGGATCTGCGAGGGTTGGACAGGGTGTGATAATGGTGCTATTACGGGAGGAAAGGAGGACCCAGTTGAGTCACGTGTCAAGGAGCAAGGTGGATCAGACGAATCGTGTGACAAGGAGGGAGAAGAGTCACGTGAATTGCAACATGACCCACCCCGCGAAACTTCTCAAGACGATCTATGTGATGTTGAGAAACACACGATTTCTGCTCAGACGGGAATCGAGCCCAATGCGGTTCAAAAAGCGTGGAGAAAGTTCTTCGTTCTATGTGATGAGCGCGATAACGAGTCTGCCACACTACAGTCGTCCAAATTCTACATTTCTCATTCGAAATTGATAGCTACTTATACCATTGTTTCTGGCGACGATCCACGTGATGCAACCCAGGAAAACATTGTGCGTTTGTACAATCGATCAGGAGACTCGAATCGCATTTCTTTCGTGGATTTCCTTACAGTTGAGCATTGGATGGATTCTACAGCTCCTCATTGTGAAATCGATCTAGTAGCTGGTTTCTTAGATCTTCACAGAGACGAATCTTCACCTATTGGATCTCGTTCAGGTAAACGCGTGTCTCGAATGGCTCTTTTGCATTCTTTTCTGCGTCTTTTCAACACCATTATCACGCAACAAATTTGGTGGGGAGCCAACTCTGAGTCTAGAGACATGGAGGAGATTGTCACTGGCGCAGGTCCTGTTTCTTCAAAGTTTCAGGAGTACAATGACTTCATTCGGCAACGGTATTTTGAGCGCAAGCCGTTCCCCAAAGAGGTGAGTCCTCATTCAGACATGTCTCATTCGTATTTGGAGCCTCCTCCTTTTGGTCATTCCACGGCCAATTTGCATCGAGACACACCCGTGGAGGCACTGGAGGCGCATTTCGGAGGCCATTATCCGTTGTTACAGGAGATGATTGGCATGACTTGTGGGACGGAGTTGATGAATCCGTTGTTAAAGTTGCTAAAATCTAGGAGAGTGATTGATCGTAAGACGAGACATATTATTGGCGATATTCATATTCTCGCTGGTGACCAGGAAGCCATGTTGTTAATTTCTCGTATTGCCGGGTTGATCAGGAAATTGAGGGGATAGTTGGAGGCGATTTTTAACATATGATTCGTTGTTGATGCACACGTAGACACTTTTGGACATTACCATACGGCTTGTCTCTAGACTTTACCATGTTACTCTTCTCATACTCTATTAATTAATATTACAACATCTATCACTGTTTCAACGTTACTGTTTCAACGGCGAACTAAACTGGGGGTTATGACCTTGTGGAGCAGGGCTGTTCTGGGTACTAACCGGCGGTGACGTCACAGGCGTACTAGCTGTGGAATCATCGTCTGTGACTGGAATGGAATGAACAGGAGTGATATCGGGAAGATAAGGCTCTCCCATTTCTCTCTTCTCGGCAGCTTCCTGCAGAGCAATCAGAGCCTTTCCGACAGCTGCATGATCTGTCATGAGACCCACATGGCCTCGGTTGGTCTTCACTTTGGCAACCACCTTGAATCCAAACGGTTCAGGCATGTTCCATTTGGAGTAAACAACACCGTCTCCTGATCCCAGAACAAAGTCGGAAAAGTCGCCCGAGTAAATTCCCTCGAAACCATCCACCCGGCAAGCCTTGAGAGTAGGCACAGTAGTTCCAACCACACACGCCAAGGGAGGGTACTCGTCCTTGCGCTTCTCGTCGTACCAGAAGGACGCTCGCAGCTCCTTGGTTCGCCTGAGAGTTCGCTCCAGGTAGTCACAGGCGTCGTCGTAGTCGATGGTGGGGATGTTGGCATCGTTGTTTCCGTTGGAAGAACCCATGGTCACCTGACCAGAGTGTCCAGTAGCAACAGCCATGGCATCCGCTCCAGAAGCTGTAGCCTCGGGGTGCATGTTCTCATAGTGGTGCTTGTGCTCTCGGGGGTGGGCAATCACGTCTCCAAGCTTGTGCAACTTCTCACCAAGATGGAATCCGTGATGATTGCTTTCGTGAGCAGACACGTTGTGAGGTTTGAGCTTGGACATCTCCGTGCCTTGCTTCTTCTTCGCCAGACATCGCTGTCGATGCTCTTCGGAAACACAAGGCGAGAGAGCATACTTCTTCCACATTTCGGGGTCGTAGAAGTCGATATCGATACGCTTTCCAGTGTTCTTGTCCACAAACAGTTGTTTATCTTCGGGAAGGAAAACAAAAGAAGAACGCATCAGAAAATTGACCTGAGCAGTGAGAACCTTGGACGACAACAAAACAGCGTCTCCATTCTTGATGGGTCCAATAATGGCAGGACACTCTGAAGGAGAACCGAGGTAAAGAACACCCTTGAACAAGTCAGGACGCAACAACATGGCCTTGTGAGTCACCAGACCTCCCATTGAGTGAGCCATCACGGTGATCTTCTTGTTTCCATTCTCCTCGTAAATCTTTTCCAGAAACTCAATCAGCTTGTGGGCATTGAAACCACAGTCAAGACGCCAATCGTATCCAAAGTCACGAATTCGACACTTGGGGTTGTAGGAAATCTTCTGGATCAGACGCTTACTCAGATCAATGGGTCCAATGTGCGTGAGCATACCATCGGGGTAAATGGTCTTCTCCATGTTAGCTTCCGAGTCATCAGAGTGATTGACAGTCAGATCAATCTTTCTCAAATTGAAACCTACCTTGATGGGAATCCACACTCGTCGCTTGGTTTTGGCGTCTCGAAGAACAGAGCCTCGGTATCCTCCCAGAATGACGAAATCGCCCTCCAGGTTGTTAAAAACGTCATGTTTGGACAACTTTTGCTTGTTGCCAATCTTCATCGAGTCTAAAACAGTAGGCATGGTGGCGTTACTGACAATCTTGTTGACTCGAACACTCTGCAAGTCGTGCTTGTTGCCAAACAACTTGTCTTCCTCCTCGGTGGTGATGGACAGGTTTCGGTTGAGTTTCTGTCGAATCTGGGCAATGGACTCGTGTTCAGCCTGGGTAGCAGAGTCCATTTTGGCGAGTTCAGCCTCATTTTCCTCCTTGGTGAACACGGAACCAAACGTTGCTGCGTGTTTGATTTTCTCCTTCTTCTCGGTCTTCTCCTTCTTTCCCTTTTTCGCCTCCTTGTTGGCCAGAGGGTTGGAAAAGGGCATTCCAAACGTGAACGTCTTATGCTTGGACTTGTGCGTCAGCATATCTGGCGAATCGTCTCGTCGAGAGTCGGTGGTATCGCTTCTGACAATCCCCGAAAGATTATTGGTTGCTGCTGCTGCTGCACTGTGTTTGGGGGATAGCTGTTCTCCATCAGGCATGCTCCCTCCCATAGACATGGTGGATCTTGTGGGAGAAAGAGACAGCCGTCCTCGTTCTTCGGCGTCGGCGTCGTTACTGTGGTGGCGGTTGTGGTTCTTGTGGTAATGATGGTGATGGTGATGGTGAAAGTGGTGAACTCCACCGATAATGTCCTCGTGATGCTTCTGGCGGTCAAGAACTTTCTCGGCATGGTCGACAAACTCGTCGTCTTCACTTTCCTCCTCGCTTTCAATGTCGCTCATGGTGGAATCGGAGTCCACGTCTTCGTCAGAGCGGAGTTCGAGGTTGCCAGTGTACCCTTGTTCGGCCCCTTCAGGATGATGGCGGTCGGAAAGGTCATGGTGATGGGGACGGTGCCCGTTGGGTTTTTGTTCGGCAATGGTTTGGCCGACGGATTGGTCGAGAGCGGAAGTAGGAATCACTGGGTTAGTACAGCACGGAAGTGTGTGGTCGTAGGTCACGAACGGAGCCATTCAGCGGGACAAGAAAACGCAATTGAGCCGCCGTACATCACGAACGGGCCCATTGAGCAGGAGTAGATAGCCGCAGGTCCAACAAGCTGAGTGCAGTTGATCAGACACGAGAGTAATGAGATAGTAGGTGTTCATAGGAGTGTCATGTGATTGAGTATCATTCAGCATTGAACTATCATCCTTGAAGAGTTGAGTAACAACACTGGAATTTGTTCGACTTTCAATTGTACATCCCTTCAACATTGTCAATTGAATAGTCCACCATCTCATTTGACAATGTTCAAGAACGAATCATTCACTGGACTCAACAATGAAGAGCCATTCAACATTGTCATTCACTGGACATGGAGCACAACCCCTCCTCTACCAAATTGACACCCTATCGGTCCATAATAGTCCAAAATAATATCCCATCTCCCCTCTTGTCTCATTTCAACGGTGCACCCTGGCTTGGCATCCCTTGTTGTCCCACCCTGTGCAGTAGCTCCAGGCTAGCGCACCTCACCCTGACACTAGCCCGCAGGACAATATTTAGTGACCTTGGAGACCCTGTGATAGTGGTGATGAACTACGGTGGAGTGAGTTGTATGGCATAACCACTGTTGTGTAGAGGAGTTGGTGGTCATGTCTTGTACATATGATGGCCTGATGTGGAAAGTGCAAGTAGAACCAGTACAAGCATAGAAGTACACACGCAAGCAAAGTCGTTACTTGTACACAAAACACCATCACTCAAAATCTCGCACCAAGTACATGTGTAAAGCACCTACTGGTAGTAGCCACATGGTAGCCATTCCCGCCATACCACTCTGCACACTCCTCCTGTCAGATCAAACGCCTCGCCACCGCCCCCGCACACTGCACGGCATGTCTCGTATCTCCATCTCTCCTGCCCTTCCGTATCCTGCTCATACTCACTTTTTGCCACGGCTGGTTTTTTTTTGCAACTGACGGATAACGGGCCTTTAGTATCGTCGATGGTTATATCGCGCTAGGGTTAGAGTTAAAGTCCGGATGGTGGAGATAACGTAAATGGGGTTTAGTTGAAGTGGTGATTGGCTGATTTGGACAAGAATCTCGGATTAGGCTGATCCGACATTCAGCTTTCAAACGCACTTACTCCGGTGTCGTTTGGATGAGTACAACCCTCAATATCTGAGCGTCTCGAAAATCCCGCATAAAGCAACCTGCATGCCCATCAAGCTTCACTTTAACTTTGTCTGTTAAATACAGATACGATAATACTACCGCCAATTTCCCAATGGGGGGCGCCGTTTGGGTCGTTGCTTTTGAGCTAGCTTCCGACCTCCGAGTCTGACCTGCTCGAATTTGTTTTTTCTTCATTTTACACGGTTTTATTTGCTTTTCTAATGCTGTGTTTATTTAAGCGACCCCGTCTAGGCCATCTAGGCTGCATCTGGGTTTGGGACCGTCTCTGACAGGCCCGTTGTTGGCGGAAACAAAAAATCAACCGGTTGTGCGTGCTACCCCTGCCCCGGTGATTCCAAAACTAGTCTCAAAATTCCCACAGCTCTTCGTTCCATCGACATCACTCGCGTCGTCCACTCGAGGCACCAACCGAGCTTCACTTAGACTTTATACACGCTGCGTAGACTTTAAGCCGAAATTAAAAACCGCTGCGGCGTAACAATTGTACTGGCAGCAGTTTTTCATAATACACGACCTGTATGTTGCGGTATTTGGCATATACGTTTGAAGCGTCATGTCTGTCTGATGAGTCCTACGAACACAAACACAACTGAATCAGCGTCTTTCAACATGGCCCCATTTCCTTACTTCTTCTAGTCTCTCAACTCTAAAGCACGATATTACATTTCCAGTAAATTATATCCAGCAAACGTTTGGCATTAAGCTGCGTGTTCGGGTTTTCTTTTTCCCCAAGGTGAGTGAGTCCAGAGTCTCGTGATGGTTAAATAATAGTGAGCTGCAGAATAATACACCAGCAACAGCAGCAGGAATGTAAATGTCAGAATTGCACAACGAGAGATGGCACAAACGTGAATCGATTTGTATTCTATTACACGAAAATAATAATAAATCGTCCATCACGTGACCACCCTCCGTCTCCTTGTCTGTCATTTAAACAAAACAGACAAAAAGCAAAGACTGAATTCAGATAAAGCCCTTTGACCAGCCGCATCATGTTACACTGTAAAGGAATAATAGATGATAGTTGCAACGGCGACCAGAAAAAATTGCGCAAAGACCGCACGTGCTATAGTCTCCGGTGATGTGTCTGATGCGGATGTGATTTTTTACCCATTTTTCCCACCAAAACCCCTCCTACTACACCCCATCGAAAATACCCAGATGGCTGGTTAGACACTGCTCATAAAAACAGGTTTACACCTTGCCTTAATTACACTCTCCGCACGCACCGGAACGGTGACTACTGTATTTCCGCTCGTTGGTTTCGACACCAAAGAAGACGCAGGGAAGGGCTTGGCAGGAGAGAGAGTGTCTTGCAAAAAGGACGCACTTTTGCACGTGTGCGGAGGATGGAGAGCTGGTTGGAATCGCACGGGTCAGCAGAACATCATTGTGGTTTTAGATTTCCCCTAGTGCTTTCAGGGTATGTTTTAGTGTGGAGTTTACAGTCCAATTGGTGGAGTCGATGGACATCATGTGTGATGTGCCGAACGGGGAGGCTGTGACGAAGCAATGTGGTGATGGCACTAGTTTGGGACGAGTTTTTGGTGGTTTTCCGTGTCAATATTTTCTCTTTTTTTCCATATATTTTCCCCCATTTCTTTGTCCGTTTCTTTTTTCTTTTTCTTTTTTATTCTAGCGAAATTCTCGGCGGCTTCATCCAACCTCACCTCGGCATCAGTAAAGTTTGTCGCCAAGGTCAGTTGACTCAGTTAGCCGTATATTCTGAGACAGCGTTTGGAGCGAGATTGCCGGAGTTCGACTCCGAAGAATGTTACCAAAACACGTCATGATCACGTTGTGTTTTATGGCTGTCTCCAGCTGATAATGCAAGAAAACTCTGATACTGAAGAGGGGAGGTCAGGGAGATGGAGAGGGGTCTTGTGGGGAACTGAGGGGTATAGATCTGATGCTAGGAGTGGTGCGGTTCTAATGAGCTGTTTGGTTTTTCCCTAGCTCCATTGTGCGGTGTTTTCGATGGAGGCTGTGATGAGTAGAGACGAGATCCAGCCCACAGTATGGCACTGTGTTGTGGGGGGGTACAACGGAAGGTGGATATATCGGTGTGTTCGCTATGCCTCAGTCAGTAGGAATATGTAATAATATTCGCACCTATCAGTAGTGATATTCGGAGAAAAGTGGACTTATGTAAATAGCCTAGAAGGTATACTTTCGTAGAATACTTTTTTGGGTCCGTTTATAGGGTGACCATCCACACACAACGATACATGATTGTGTTTTGATGACGTAAGTGGAAGTACAAATATACCAGTCTGCTTGTGGTGATTCCGTGAGTCCGTACATGGAATAATATATACCCCTTTTAGTACAGAAATTCCAAGTTGAGTGCATCTCCATAGGCCCCATATAAAATCAAATGCATACAGTCGCCCTCTGAACATATGGCAGTACACGTTTGTATTCCAGTTAAGTAAATGGAAAGATTAATATACCCTTTTGTTCGTAATATCTCGCTGACTCCGATTATCCAATAATATTAACCCTTTTTAGTACTGAAATTTTCAAATAACTGTACTCAATGTATATTTGTTTGTAGCAAGATAACCTTTTGTAGAAGCCTGTATTGCAGCTGTAAACTGGTTGTCAACCGGAGAACAGACAGCAATGTCTTGTGTCTGAGAGAAGGAAATGGAATACTAAATATATCATTTTGTTCTGTTTCTCTCGTTGCATTTAATCATTTAAAAACATTCGCCACTTTGAGTACTAAAATTCCGACTTTTGTGCACTTCCTTAACACGCTTAATGATACACTTCTTACAGTCTTTTACAGTGCGCAACCTCCACTCACTCATTGTCCATTCAAACTTCATTATCTATAATACACATGCAACCTCTTTCTATGCTCCTCCTCATTAGTCTTGTTAGGTGGTTGGAGTGTAGTGATCCATAGGCTGGTCCACTGAACTCTGTGAACGCTGAAGATGCCGATGTAGCACTCACTCGCAGACCCATTCACCCACTCACTTGTACGTAGTACAAGTTCATTCGTTCATTCGTTACTCGCTCGCAGGCTTCCGTCCTCTTCGCTTAGGCTGCTCCTCTTCTCCCGTAGCCGGAGCAACCGCATCAGGATGCTTGCTGACAATGTCCTGCAAAAAGTCAAACTGCTCCGTCTCCAGCACCGCCTGCTTGAGATGACTGGGGCTGACTCGTTTCGAGTTTCGGATCCGCGCCTGGTTGCACGTTTCTTCAATCAGCGAAATCATAAACAGCTCCAGCGCCTTGGCCACGGCTGTGGGGGTGGCCTGGGCCACTTTTCCGATATCGTCGTCGCTCTGCATCAGCTTCTTGATTCGCGCCACGGGGAAGCGCGTTTTGATTTCTCGGGGTTTGTCGGGCATTGTGTGTGATTTGGCGTGTGATTTGGGTGATTGTATGACTTTGATCTGTCTCTTTTATCGATTTTCGAAACTCCGTATTTTTGTGGTATTCTTTTTTTTATCAACCTCACGTGACGTTGGATAAACTTTGGTGCACCTAAAAATTAGGGGACAAGCCCTTCTTAAATAAAAATCGTCGACGCAACCTAAGGTTAAGTTTGGTTGGGACAAAGTGGCAGCAAGAATGTGGTGGGTCCAGGTAGGTACTAGATGGGTGTTAAGTGGTGTATGTGACAGTGTTTGCAAGGGTTTAGAACTATTCAGGAGGACTTTTGGAGCGTTTCTGTGTAATTTTTGTTCCATTTAAGGTTACATCTGTCGAGATGTGCGTTTCCTATTTGCCGGGAATGCTACTCATCTGATTAACTTTCTAGCTACACCATTCGATTCCTGACATTTTTCTGGAACTAATGACACCAAATACTCATACCCTCTGAATACACCACCAGCAGTTACACCTCCGAACACACTCAAAACACCAAATATCTATACATTAAGGTTTAGATAATGTTTTCCCAACCTTAATATTTATGCATGATATGCACATTTTTTTTGATATGGAGATTGTGAATAAAAACAATTTTGGAGCGAGGAAATCGGGTTTATGAGATCGTATTTCGATGTATCACGTGATTTAAATAATGCGGGCACTTTCATTTTGTTCGTTTTCTGTCAAACTCATCAAGTTACAACCGTTTCGCGTTTTGGCCACGTCTGCAGGTAAATTGACAGGGTGAGACAGGTTGTGGAGTGGGCAGGAGAAGTTGGCGAGTGGATTTTGACATAATTAATGGTACTTTTGTGAAACTGTAGGGTAGGTTGGATTTGTGTCAGTTTGAGGAGGGTTGAGGGGTTCCTGTTTGTGAAAACGTGGTTCTCCGGGTGTTCAAAGAGTGGTTTTTCGTATTAGTTACAGAAAAAGAAGTGTCACGTGATTGAGAAAGGTATGGACATACTTGGGTAGTTTGGATATATCTTCCATTCATTTCTCAGACGTGTAATTTGCTTATTAGTGTAGTTTTGAGCAGAGGTCACAACGATCCAGAATTTGTTAGCTTTTGTTACTCGTTTTCAGTTACTTGAACATTTTAGTTGATCTGATAGACACACACTGCTAGTCAATTTATAACCCCCAACTAAATCCAACAACCGAACAAGCACGTTGGGCTATCGTCCAACTACCCCCTCTGACTCCAATAAATATATTAAACAACTGAGAAACTCATCCACCCTCTACCTGACCACCAACCATCCCACTCCACCAACCACCACGAGCTGAAAAAACCAAATGACCGAAAGAGAGACTGCTATCGCCGTTAGAATGAGCGCCGCTCTTGCGGCAAGTGAGGGCGCCTTTGCAAGCGAGAAACCAAGGTCGGAAAACATGTGTGAAAAGAGTAATTGGACGGCGGAGACGACCGTCGTGCCCGGTTTTATACTTGAAGAGGGGTATCTAGTTGTAACCGGTGTTGTGGTCATGTGATGGAAGTTAACTGGAGATGATGGTTGGCGGGGTATAGAGGGGGGTAGGAGAGCAGGGGAAAGGGTGGGGCTGTTTTTCGACGCGTGACGAGCCCAAAAATACCCTCAGTTTTTCCGTCACGTGATTGTACATTGAGATACACTTGTTTTCCAGCCACATGGTAAATCTATAGGACAGCGGCTCATGCCACTAGCGCGTTTCTAAACCAAGAACGGGTGCGGCTGGGGAGTGGAGCAGAAAAGAGTGTAAGGGGGGAGAACGAAACGGGCTATGTTTGTGTCACCAGCGTGTTTGTGCGACCAGCGTGTTTGTGAAACCTGTTTGTGTAGCCAGCGTGTTTATGTTTGTCGAACTTGTCCAAACATTCGTACACGTTCTTCCACACGTGCCCCCAGTCTCTTCCTCCTATGGACTGTCATTTGACTCAAGGTATTTAATACGGCTGTCTCGGGTGCAAGTGAGGTTCGAACGGGAGGCTGGTGAATAGCGCGGCTGAAAAAAAAACGGGGCAGACAGGGAAAAAATGGACAACTGTTGGACGAAATATGTATCGTACCAGGCACCAAAGTACGTTTTTGTAGTAATTTTTACACTCGTCAAAAATAACCCTTTAATACCCTCGTGGTTCCCTCAACGAAATTAAACTGAAAGGCATGTTACATTGGGAAGAGGCCGTAAGAGAGATGAGCAGGGAAATGAGCATTCACCGTGACGTTTCTGAGACATAATACAGCGTTCATCATGTTTCTACTTTAGTGCTTTTCTCAGCGTATTTCTTTTTCTTTGAGGCATCATTTAAACCACTCTTTTACACTGTACAGTAGTTCGCTCATCGACTAACTCTTCGGAAGCTTCATTTTGGTGTACAGTAGTGATGAAACACAACACGTGTTGTAGACATTATAGAGGTGGTGGAAGTGCAAGAACTAAAACACAGGTATTGATGACGTTGTAGAAGACGTGAGTCAAATAATTCGGACACCTTGTCATACAAAATTCCCCAAAAAGATCCATCCAAGCCGCTAAACGAAGATAACTCGACAACCGAGCAATACCTGCGAAGAAGAATCATTCCATCGAATCAAACAGCCCTCTATGAACCTATTCACCACGCAAAACCAACTCCTCCCCATACAAATTATCCCTTATATCTCCATCTCAATCTTCCCATTAAGTTTCCCCACTGCACACTCTTAAAACCGTCTGTCAGTATGTTGAAACTCACCAACACCTCCAAACCTCGCCCAAAACTCTCCAACCATCCTCTTCCTCCCACTCTCCTGATCACAACCATCTACTCCCCTCCCTCATACCTCAATTTTTTTGTTTTTATTCTATTTTTTTATTCTTTTTTTTTTATTCTAGGGAAATACATTAATTAAAGCTACTTGAGGCCTATAAAATGCTGAAACCCACACGTCGGACTCAAACTCGGGTAATCAGGGGAGAGCGAATAAATCAAATTTTAGGCACATTCTACACCCCAAAAACAACCGACTCGGGATTCCATTTTTTCCCGACACCACCCTTCATTAGCCCAACGGCGGTCACACCAACTCCCTCGCACTTCTACCCCCCCACCATATCACGTGACCCAAACCCTCGCTCAACCCTCCTCCCTTCCCCACATTTTTTGCCCTTTTTGTTGAGCAGATAATGCATGTTTGCTGCACGTGCCTGAGCGGTTCCTGGACGGCGAGCAGTAAGGAGTAAAGCGTGTATCTGGCTGAGGAGTCACGTGACAAACGAGACTGGCTATTATATTCGCTCGTATTGATGTAACAGTCAGCTCAATCGTCTACTTTGGTCACGTGTCCACCAAATATCAATCACAACCCCCCTAATTATTGTGTGTTTTTTTCAACGTCTCCCCTCATGCCGAGGTAACCTTTTTAGACTGGGGAAAATTTCACAGTCTAACGGTCGTCGGTCAACCTGTTGCACGAGTGATAACTACAGAGACGATGAGTTGGAAGAGCTGAACAGGTGGTTACACAAATAGCCCCCGTTTATTGCTCACGTGAGTAAGGAGCTAGCTAAACTCTAGAAACTACCGCACACCTCTAATTTACAGCAGACAAACTGACACCCAGTTGTGTCTTGTGGATCACCCAACATTTGGACAAAGTTTATGAGCGGGCAACGTGAAAGTATGGGGCGGTTTACAGGAGGCGACTGGACGGTGATTGAGAAGGGTTGTGGGAAATCCGAAAAGTGCGTTCGTGTCGGAACGCTGAGGCTAATCCAATGGTATAATTATCATCTCGGTGTTACATCCACATGGCGCTCTTTTGGGTATTTCCGATAAACCGACTTTCTCTTCACGAAACCCTATTTTTCTCGATGAGGTTGGGGAATACCCTTGTCGCTAGGCGTAGACCTGTCAAAATAAGGTTTGGTGGCGATTCAGCGCTTCTCCCAACAGGGTAGATGAAAATAACATATCTGGTGCATGATTGGCGGGGTATTGTTCATGTGATTAGTAATTGTACAATGCTCAGGACGATGGATATTGTAGCTGGTGGAATTCCGAGCGCACCAAAAGAAAGCCCTCGTCGGCGCGAATCCAACCATATCTTTATTTCTCTCCATATCGCTCCCCTCACCGGGTAACTCTTTCCCCTCCTTGGTTAAGCTCTCCCCCCACCACCGTCTGTCCATATAAACCCTCGTGTCGCTCTTCCCCCGTGCTAAAGCAAATACACACCATGTCGACAGTTTTCGCCGACGGATCTCTGTTTTCCAACGTGCTGATTCTGGGCACCGGGTTTTCGGGCCTGGCCACCTCCATCAAGCTACGTACCTCCTGGAAAGACGCAGACTTCCATCTCTATGACCGAGATCACACCTGGGGCGGTACCTGGGCTGCCAACACTTATCCTGGCTGCGGTAGTGACATCCCTGCCATCTGGTACTGCCTGACTAGCGATCCCAAGGGCGACTGGAGCAAGGCGTTTCCTCCTCGAGACGAGCTGTACGAGTACATTCACAAGCTGGTTGCCAAGTACGAGCTGCGTCACATGGCCACTTTCCGGACCGAAATCGAGGGCTGTAAGTGGAACGGCGACGAGAAGTTGTGGTACGTTTCCGTGCGGTCTCTGGAAACTGGCAAAAAGTGGATCCACAAGTGTCGAGTGCTGTTCACATGCAAGGGAGGACTGGTAGAGCCCAACCGAGTCCAGATTCCGGGTCTGTACACGGACTTCAAAGGAGCTGTCATGCACACGGCCCGATGGGACCATTCGGTCGATTACGCCAACAAGAACGTCGTTGTTGTGGGTAATGGATGTTCTGCCATCCAGGTGGTGGCAGCAATCCATGATCAGACCAAGACTCTGACTCAATTTGCTCGGACTCCCCAATGGATCACTCCCCGACCCGAGTTTGTCCCGGGACGAATCACCAAGTTCATTTTCACCCGGTTCCCCTTCGTTTTGCACATTCTGCGAACCATTGTCTTTTTTGTCATTGAAGCCGCCTACCCCATGTTCAAGAAGGGCTGGCTAGGAGCCATGATCCGACGCGTTCGAGCCAACCACGCCACCCGTAACATCCACAAAAAGGTGCCCAAAAAGTACTGGGACATGCTCAAGCCGGACTATCAATTTGCATGCAAGCGGCTCATTTTCGACTGTGGATACCTCGGTCCTGCGCTCAACAACCCCAATATGGAGCTCACCTTTGACCCCGTGGTCAAGGTCGAGGCCAAGCAGGTTCTCACCAAGTCGGGCAAAACATACCCCGCAGATATCATTGTTGATGCCACCGGTTTCGATCTGAGTGGAGGATTTGTCAACATTCCTTTCCAGGGCGAGCACGGAATCAACCTGGAAGACTTCTGGGGCAACGGACGAGTTTCTGCTTACGAGACGGTTATGGTGCCCAACTTCCCTAACAACTTTCTCATTTTCGGGCCCAACTCCGCCACCGGACACAACTCGGTGCTGTTTGCCATTGAGAACGCGCTCAAGTTCTGCGAGTCGGTGGGCGTCAAGAAACTCATTTCGGGAGAAACGGATTACATTGGAGTTCGAGCCGAGGCCTATGATCGATGGATCCGTGACGTTGATGAGTCCCATTCTCAGGGACTTCTTCAACAGGGAGGATGTCAGTCTTGGTACCTCGCTGATAACGGCCGAAACGCTACCACTTACCCTTGGTCTCAATTGACCGCCTGGGTCCGAGCTCGGTGGATTGACAAGGATGCTATTGTGGTTGGAGACGGCGAGAAGAAGACAAAGTAGATACAGTACTGAATTAAATGTGCTGTGGGTACTTTGGCTATGAGTATCAGTAGATTTACTTACTAATGTATTTGTTAATTATAGCATGATGATTTTGATTATCGTAGTGGGTATAGAGGTTGATACAAGTTGTGGCTATGCTCGCAGAGGCCGTGTTGGTATGATGGTGTAGATTTTGTTGCTGTATCTTGTCTGTGGCTGAATCTGACCTGACCCTTGTTCAGGGTACCGACCCCAAAGTAAAACTAATATAACTGCGGACTGAACCAAGTTGAATGTTCGAAACTTTGTGCACGTGTAAATCAAGATGATTGTTGGAGAGAATTTCTTAACTATTTACGCGTACAGTATATCTCTAATGCGCCTGTCAAACAGTGTCATTTGCTTTCCACATTCCAGTGGTTATGTGGGTGGTATTGGGGCTAATATAGGTAGTACACCTATTGCATTGGTATATTCAGCCCTCGTCTAATATACAGACAGCATTTCAGGTATTTCCCATTCATATTACACTTATGGGTTCCATTTCAATTTTAGAAAATCTCAAAACATTATTTTGAACATATCTGAACCGTGTGATCCCTAGTCCGATATATACCTATCTCTCTAAGTACTCCTTGAGATTCTCTATCGAACCCTACCGATCACTTGTTTCTTACACTTCTCCTCGTTCCATAAAGCCTTTTTGAAAATTCGCGGCACGTGACCTGTTTGGTCGATACTCTTTCTCCAACGCTTTAAAAATACATCAATCCGCAATAGTTTAGTGGCTAGAATTTCCGCCTGTCAGAACAAATAAAGTTCAGCACGCGGGGGACCGGAGTTCAATTCTCCGTTGCGGAGATTTGGTTACGGCCATATCCTGGTGAAAATACGGCTTCCCGTCCGATCAGCCATAGTCAAGCACCAGAGAGCCTAGTTAGTATTGTAGTGGGAGACCATACGAGAATCCTGGGTGCTGTAATCTTTTTCCACCCGAGAATGGCATATCTTTTTGCAAGCGGCTTCTTGACCCTCTATTTGTCATCCCAACGCCTCAATTATTTTTCTACACCCATCTTTCTTCGTGTTCAATGCTTGGCCTTCCCTCCGTAGCCTCCCAGGTACGCTTCAAGTCTACTGCAAAGCAGCAAAGGCCGAGCAAAAGCCGCTTCGCCGCTTGGTTATTTGATGTTGCTCGATTTCTGTCCTTATATTGCCATTTTCGTTTATTTTTTGCGATTATTATATGCCGTGTTTGTCTCTCGCTTGTCGTTTTTTGACAAACTCTAACCGCCTCGACGGAACAGTTCCGTACACGATTCCGACCGCCAAGACAAACCAGTGCAATAATAGTGCGGCCAAGCCTGGGGTTTCTGAGCCTACCAGTGCGAGTACCGTACGAGTAGCGGGTTGGTTAGGGCGGACCGTCCCTGGAAAGAGACAATTGAGGTGGTTTTGGGGATAGAATTGTTAGAGGGTGATTAAGAAATTGCTCTTTAGCTCAACTATCGACCACTAGTTGCATCCAGTCGCATCCGCTCGTGTGATATCTCTCCCTTGTGTTCTCCGACAGGAACGTTGTTTCAGGGTAAAGTTAGATTGAAAAGTTATCAATCGCATCTTCAAGAGATACCCATGAGGGTAGAATGAGCAAGAAACGGTTGGTTGGACTTGAGACACGGATGGATAGCGACTTGACAATCATCTTCATCAACTGTCCGTACCCCCCTCTAACCACCTCCCTCCAACCACCTCGGCACATGCATCACCCCAATCAACCCAATTTGACCCCAAATTTTCCCCCCTTTTTTGGAAGTTGTAAACGAGCTGTCGGAGTATGGCGCGACATTGGTTGTCTGCAAAGGGCGTTTTAAGCGAGCTTGATTTGATTGATAATGGTGTATGTGTACCAGTAGTCGAAACTGATCAGATAAAGCAGAGCTCCAATTAGACGGATTCTGTCATTAAATTAATGAAAGATTGTTTAACTGCCGTAATCAACCACTCACCTATGGAGATTCTATAATTCGTATACCTTGACAGTCGATTTTTTGAGTTTCCACGAAGAAACAGTATACAGCAGTATAATATGTAGCAGTCTAATTATACGTATTTTATCACCACCATTAGATTCCCGTCCTCTCGAGGAATCCAGCAGTGTACTCTATTTCCCTGTATATATGGTATTCGGGTTTTCGCCAAATCCATCTGATTATCAACTCTGCATAAACGGCTCGTTCCATGCTTGGCACCGACGTGATTCTTTGTCTACAGTGTACATTTCGGAAGTCTTATCGGAGCCTCCTTTTCTTGGCAGCGGTGAAAAACTTCCCTTCCAGCCTCAGATCAGATCAGATCGATATATAAAAGAGATTAGATGATCTCGGTAATCAATCAATCAATCGCGCCATGAAAACCTCCGCAGCTCTGGTGACTCTTTTGAGTGCTTCAGCGGTGTCTGCAAAGACGTACCGACGTCAGGATAGTGTCAACAACAAGCCGTACTGGGCTGCTATGGGTTGTGATCATCTGATTGGCGGCCATTACAAGTTTGACTTCCCTGTATTCACCGGAGATGACGCCAAAACACGAAAACAAATGGCGGAGGAGTACTGCAAAGTCGTTCCTTACATCCAGAGTAGACTGCTGTGTTACCATGGAGCCGTTGAGCCTGAACATTACCACACCCAGGTCCGAAAACAAATCATTCAGACTTGTCCGGAGTACCTGACTCTGGAAATGACGGATGAATGGTTGAAAAACGCGTCTCAGATTGCAGTGGAGCCCGAAGACCCTCTGGAAACACTCTTCTTGCCTGTCCCCTTTGATTACGAACACTGGCTGGAAGAGTACGAGGAAGTCAAGCCTCATTACGTCGCTCTGGACTATGCTACTTACTATGGGGTGGCTCTTTTGGCCTACTGGGCTCTTGTTTTCGTCATCGGAATCGTCATCAACTTCTCTCAGCACGCTCTCTTTGGACTCTACAGAAAAGTCGGTTTTACAACTTTCCGGAAATACGTCTCTCTCCCTGCTCTTTTCGGATACAAACATTCGCAGCCCATGGGGCAATGGAGAATCTTCAAGATGGCTACTCCGACGCGAATCCAGTCCCTGGTCGTCGCTGGATACCTCATCATGTCCTTTGTCTTGTGTTTCCCCTCGTACCCCTTCAACCACGATTATGAAGAAGCAGGCACTTGGGGGTCGCAGCTGGAGTCATTTGTAGCCGACAGGACAGGCATCATGTCCTTCACTCAAGCCCCTATCGTGTTTTTGTTCGCAGGAAGAAACAACTTTCTCATGTGGCTCACAGGCTGGTCCTTTGATACCTTCAACGTCTACCACCGATGGACTTCTCGAGTCATGATGATCTACGCCATCATCCACTCGTGTATCTGGACATGGATGTGTCGAGACAATCTCGCTGTGGACGCTGCTGAATTGTACTGGGTTCTGGGGACTGTTTCTACAATTGCAGGCTCCCTGATGCTGCTCCAGGCCATGCACTTTTTCCGTTCCAGATGGTACGAGATTTTCCTGGTGCTGCACATTGTTTTCGGCATTCTTTTCGTCGTCGGACTGTGGTACCACTGCTGGACCATTGGTTGGATGCAGTGGGTATGGGCTACCATTGCCGTATGGGGTTTTGATAGAATCATTCGAGTGTGTCGAATCGTCTACTGTGGAGGAATTCTCACCGGAGATTTCACACTAGTCGATCGAGATCAGCTCATTGTCAAGGCCGAAATCCCCTACTCCCGCCTGTGGTCTGTTTACCCCGGTTCTCATGTCTACATCTACTTCCTCTCAGGCAACAAGTTCTGGGAATCGCATCCCTTCACCGTCTACCAGAGCCCCGAGGCCATGCATAACGGCAACATGACCCTTCTTCTCAAGGCCAAGGACGGCATCACTTTTGATATCGTGACTCGTCTGGTTGCAAACGGAGGTCAGCGGTCCATGAAAATGCTCATTGAGGGCCCCTATGGCACCAAACACCCCGTGGGCAAGTACGACTCGAGTGTGTACATCGCTGGCGGCATCGGTGTCACCGCCACGTACTCGTACGCCCAAAAAGTCGTTGCCAACTCCGTCAGCAAAAGCATCATCTTCACCTGGGTCGTGAGAGGAGACTCGTGTCTGGAATGGTTTGGAGACGAGCTTGAGTACCTGCTGGCAGATCCTCGAGTTCGAGTCAACCTGCACATCACCAAACTGGACAAGGATAGCGAGATTGGGGATCTGGAGTCCAAAAACTCGGATTCCAAGTCCCCCGAAAAACTGTCCATCACCTCGTCCAACAGAGAAAACCTGTCTGTCCAGTACGGTCGACCGGTCATGAGTGAGCTGGTTCCCCAGTACTTGGTGGAAAGTCCCGGATCCACGGCCATAGTCGTCTGTGGGCCCCCTGTCATGAACGACGAGATTCGACAGAGCCTGGTTGCCAACCTTGACTCCAAGTCGGACCGAGTCGACTACTTTGAAGAGTCCTTTTCCTGGTAGCTGGAAAATAGAAAATAGCCAAAGCTAACCCTTATGTAATAATGAACGACGAACAATCCCATACAAGTGTACGTTAAGCGAAAGTGCTAACTTTGTTCTCATGGGTGGGTACAATTTGTCGGTGCTTGGTATTTGTTCTTTTCATATCCACAAAATACATTAAACTCTAAAAGATTATATGAAGATAGCCACAACACTCACAAGAGGGCAAGTCAAGTCAATATACGTGTTACTGGTGTAACCCTTCCATAATAGTGTGGCTCCGCTGGCTGCTTAGCTCTTTGTTTGCCTCTCTTTCTCTGGAGCCCCAAGTTAAAACATCACCTGCCTTGCTTCCGGCTGCTGATTTGCAAAATGTTTCATGGGGAAGCAAGGCTTAAAGTTAAGGCTGGCACCCAAACCTGTATATCATGCAAGGGGCAGAACATGCCATACTTCTCTTCTTCTTCCTCCACAAGTACCGGACCTTTCGACAGTCGACCCATGTTCGACTTCCGTTCATGCTCTGACACCTTGGCGACAGTTCAGATCCCTCCAGCAATGCGTCTTCAAACGTCGCCACATGTGAGTCAGTCTCCTCCATGTTCTTTTCAGAGCATGTTTTGTTTTTTCCCCAGGAGCTCCTCTCATTGTCCAGCTCCTTTTATGAGCTGTACATGAACTCCACGAGCTCCTCCATTTTTGTCCACTTACCCTCTACAGAACACATCACATGGTGATACCTAGTGATACCCTTTCCTTCATCGCACTCCACTTTTTTTCGGTGGCAAGTCTATTGAAATCCGCACACGTTTTGATTTCCATATGAAGCTCACTTTAGATTCCTCCCTCCTATTCTTCTGTTTACTCCAGACCTATAGCTACGATTTCTTTAAGATCCAGGCTTTATTTCTGTCCCTCGCTTATTCCACCCGTTGGCCCCACTTGCCACCCTGCGCTTGCCTCCTCCTTTATGGTCAAGCAGCTCCCCTCCTGTTCTCCATCCCCATCATCTTATTATCTATTTACAATCATGATTTTCATATTCTTCTCTGTTACTTACCCTTGAGACTCTTCAAGGCTTTTGTTGTTATTTGCCGTGATCTTTGGACTATTATTTTCCACCTGGCATGATCTTTTGGGAGGGTTGCCTCTCCCAACGTATTGAACTTCATGTGGGTTAACCTTTAATCCCCATATACATTCGCCACCCCGCTTTCACACACTCTCTACTGGAACGATCCAGTCGATTGCAGTACAATCTGCAACAGTGGAAATGGCACCCGAGTGTGGCCACAGGTGCGACCTAATCATGTCCAAAAACTGACTACCGGTTGACTGGTAAACGCAACGAAGCGTCCATGTTTGAGGGAGCCTCGACGGCGCAGCGCTCCTTTGATACGAAAATCGTGCGCAGAGGACGGTCCTCTGCAAATGACACGTGGAGTACGTAGCTGCCCGTATGTTCCCCTAGCCGATCACTGGAAGGGTGGGTTTGTGGACGAGAAGTTGCACGAGCAGGACGGTGTTGTGCACGGAGGACGTGTTGAGGTACCTGACTACCCTAGGACATGTTGTGTGCGGAACACTGTCTTCGTCCGATTAATTCGCCGCAGACCCCTCCCCGTGGGCCAACCCCCTACGGAAACCGACAGATGGGGAAAGTACGACAGTACTTTCTCCAGCTCCGACCTACCCTGACGAGACTCTGGGTTTAGACTGTCGAAACATGGCACAGCTTCTAGCTGTGCTGTGTCGGTAGGAAGTCTTTACCACTGCCATGAGCGCGCGAGTGACGAGGTCATGAGTGTGCGAGCGGCTTCGTAGCCAAGTCACGGGCGTATGTGCTAAGGTGATCAGTATGTGAGTGACCTGTAGATTCTGAATGAAAGAAATAATTGATGAATTAACTGTGTGAATAAATGTAAGTACCGATACTCGTACCGTATCAATACAGACGATACAATACATGTCCTAGTTCCCAGTTTCCATACTCACAAAATTTGACACTGCGACTTTCGAAATCGCTCAGCATTAGAAAGTAAATGTGTCTTGTTAGTGATGTGTCTTGTTAGTGATGTTTCTGTCTAGTTAGTGACTTGTCCGTCTAGTTAATGAATTGTTTAGGTGAGCATTGCCTGTTCCACTGCTGTGTTGGTGTGTCTGTGTTGGTGTGTCTGTGTTGGTGTGTCTGCGTTAATGTGACCGCGTTAATGAGTCTGCGTTAATGTGTCTGTTAGTTGCGTTTGTGGGGCCTTCTTTATGTCGGTTGTGTGCTGATGCTCTTAATGTCTCAAAAAACCGTCGGTCACTTGTGCTCGAGTCTGAGCTGTGTTAGTGTCAATGTTGAGTTAGAAGTGTGTGTAGCAAGCTGTGTCTGTGTCCATAGAGGTACACCTCTTGGAGTGCGTATCCTTAAGTCTTATATACCTCACAGTTCATGACATGGGTCTTGTCGTTTGCTCTGCATGTGTCCGATTAAGTTATCATTGCCTTATCCATGTTGAAAGGTACAAGGGATGAGAATGTGTAAGGGTACAGAGATGTGCGACGAACAAATACCAGACTTTGAATGGTAAATTTCTCTCGTATCGGATACGTCTTTCGGACAATATGATTTGTCTGGTTGTTCATTTTAGGTCCCTTTACTGACTAGAGTTGAGGAGACCACAATGTTCGTACTGTAATATAATTCAAAGAGTAATAACAAGTATCACGATGCATTTTTCAAACCATGAATTACAGTACCCCTTTAGAAATCACCTGTTGAGTCATTTCTCTTACCACCTACATTATTTCAGTACGAAACGTACTTGTACAAGAGCTCGCTTAGTACAGAAAAGCAAAAGGAGACAGAGAAGAATGAGAGTGGTTTTTGGCCATCCAATGAGACTTACGGAGCCATATGAGTTGTCAAATGGTCTACGTACTGTACTTGTAAAATCTTCCGTGTGTTTCGATTTTTTGACAAATTCAGATCAACCTTACAGCACCAAAAAGGACGGTGTATATGAATATGGCAAAGACATGCATTTGTGACCAAACCATCTCCAGAAACCCCTGTCCGGTAACAAAACCGACAATTGCTGTCAATTTCTCTTCTTGCCTCCATCACTGTACTTTGTCTGGTTATTCACTCACTTGCTGGCTTTACTGGTTCTCATCGTACTCGTAGATTTTTTCTCGTAGATTTTTCTAAATAACTCAAGCCCATATTCAGACATCCAAGGATAAATTTCCAAGATGAGAATCAAACGTACAAGAATCCATATAGGCATCCACCTTCTCCACTCGTCCACTCGTTTTTGCTCCACTAGTCCACCATTAGTCCTCTGATCGATCCTCCACTTGCTGCCAAGTGGGCATATTGGATCGGATAGCAACAAGACCGTCACTGTAAGAATCCTGCTCAAAGAAACCTTGACGGTGCATTTTTATCATCCCAACAATAACATCACTTGCACACTCTAGCACTCTCACTGCCTCACTGCCCAAAACAACACTGCCCCAAAAAAACAAGCACGATCAAAAAAGCACGATCTACACTACAAGAAAATAGAAATCCCACCAGCCATATACTGTACAGTACGAGTACCTGGCACGTACACAATCGTACACAAAGACCAACTAGAAAGAGCTATCACAGAACCACTAATTATTACACAATTAGACACATTAAAAAAACGTACCGGTTTCATGAAACACTTGACAAGATGCGCAACAGTACTTATCACGTGACCGTAACCACTCCATCACGTGACCAAGTGGATCCAAACGTCACCCAGTGGATCCAAACATTCAACGTCTCTCCTTACCACCGGTGGAGGTAGATCTACGAGTACTTGGGTGGGCGTGCGTGTGACAGATAACACATTTGTTGCATATGTCAAGGAGGAAAAAGTACATTATCACAAAGTCTAATACGATACGATACGTGTCTGTTTTTCAGTCTGAAATGTGGCTCCGTGTGTTTCGTTTTTCGAGCGTTTCGTGTGGTCTGTCACGTGACTCGCCACTTGCTCAACCCACGTGCCGTGTGGAAACAAAAATCTACTTTTTTCTTCACTGTTTCACTCAACTGCATGAGAAATTAAACTTTGTCTTAAGCAGGTTTTAATATGCTCATAAATGTTTTGGAAAGTGAGTGGATTTACAGAAGGAGTCAATAATGGGATTCCTGACTGTTCAAAAATGCGGTCTGAACTTTCCCTCAATTTTTCAGCATTTTTATTTCATTTTTATTCCCGTCGTTTCTAGAAAATTCCTCCCTTTTTTCATGTAAAAATAACACAGGCTATGCTCATGTATCCCGTCCCGCATGGAAATGTGTCACGATCTTCGAAACATGCAAATTCCTCCACTTGCTCGATTCTCCACCCATTCCAAACTGTAATTTTTTGGGGGAGTCGCTCCGACTCGGTATTTTCATCAAAACTATTCCAAATTGAAAATCTATAGCACAGAAAGAACCCCCTCCAAGAGCAGACCAAATCCATCTATTTTGTTTCTGAATAGATCAAACACCTGCCAAGTTATTGCATTTTGAAACAAAATCGCCACAAGGGTTAGGGATGGTCACGGTTCAGGGTTGGGGCACCCCTACACGTCACGAAACCCACTTCCCAAATTGGCTGCGCGCGGTTTACCGCACAGCCCTAACCCTGTACCCGTATACCCCTTATTTGCTTGCCCTCGCGACATCCACAGCCCCATGGTTTACATTTTGCATATTAGACTTTGGCCCCAGGCGGATGATTGTATGGGCAATATAAATGATTGAAGTAGATATTTTAATTTACTGCTCGGCTCGGAACTACCTCAATTAAATTATTCTGATTTTCCCGAGAATTTTCCGAATTTTCCTGAATATTCTGCGAATTTTATGCTTGCTCCCATTGTCTTTGGGTTTGAAAAAATCTGGGGTAATTCGAGAATGTGCGAAAAATAGAAACATCACGTTACTCATTGAATATTGAGGTCAGCAAAAAATAGGAAGTTGTCACATACTCACTGGAATCCACAGATGTCAATGGTATGGAAAAAACATCATTTTCCACAACCACAAACCCCACCCCAACACCCCTCCTGAATGCATATTTTTACATTGATTAGGCATTCCCAACAAGAGGGCTAGGGCGTCCCAAGAGGGAAGGAGTGCCGAATCAGAAGTCCCAATGTAGCGAACAAGGTTAGGGTAGTTTACATGTTGTTACATGCAGGGTTTTACATGTATCCCAAGACGGAAATCCCTAACCCTGTACCAAATCGGGAAATGAGCAACTCGTGCAACGGTCCAAGCCACAGCTCTGTTCCATGTACACAAATGTATTGCTGCAAGGTTAGAGTTCACGGTTGTAAAAATAAATTAGCTCAAGGTTTATAAGGCTGGCACATATCGATGACTATATAGCAAGAGGTGCTCAGAGATATAAAGGGTGGATATCCAGTTCTTATTTTCCCTATCGAACCAGTTTCATTCTCACAACCCCCTCCCTCTCCCTCCACAAAACCACACCCTTCACAACAAAAATGGACTCTCAAAGCATACATGATCTGATGGACTCCATCTACATTCCTTCTACCAAGAAGACCACCAACACCGCCATTCCTGCTCACCATCCTTCTCTCATCCAGCAGGACAATGTTGGTGACAACCACGCTCTGCCCTGTGGTTGCACCGGCAACACTTGCATCAGCAACCAGCTCTGGTGGTCTAAGAACTCCGCTGCTGCTGCCTCTTCTCCCGTCCTTTCTTCTCGACGGGACTCCATGGTCTCTCAGGACTCCTTTGTGTCTCTCTAAGTCACGTGACGTATTTATTCTAACAGTAATTTAACATTGAACATTTGTGATTGATTGTAATATTGTAGTTATTCGAGGAGTAAATCATAGATTCCAATTATTTATGCCGTTATTCGTTGTACCGTTTTCATCCACCGTTTCCACTTTACGTAATACTCCTGACTTGCTTTTGTCTATCATTTCTTTTGTACTGGTCATCTAATTTCGTGTATCTTTGTGCCGTCTTGGGCACTCCTTGTTTGGTTATCAAGGTCGTATTTTTGACTTTGATGCCGATCTGGAAGAGTCAGAGATAACAAATGAGAGATAGCGAAAATGTCATGTTACACAGAGCGGAGGTGGCTGGCAACGGCACTGGTGCATACAATGTCTCGTGAGACTCTTTTCCCATGTGCTGCCACAGATCACTAGCTCCTCAGTTGCTGCCATATGACTCCAGTCGAAGCAGACTAAACTTAGTGCACCGTTCTGTACGGTGAGTGAGGAGAGACTAGTGTTTAGTTTACACGTGACTAGATATGGTAATTTCTTCTGTTTGATACGTGATATTTTACGCGATAAGATTGTGGGTCGTTTCTCCTTGTGCGCCTCGATCGGAGGGACACAATGGGCCCCTATTTGTGTCACAGCAAATGCACAAAATTACCGCTGTGAGCAAAGATCTGTTTTTGCGTCTCCACCCACAGCTGATCGACTGTCGATTTCGGTTACACATTATGACAACACTGATAAGAAACGCATCAGGTCAGAGTGATATCTCTCTTTCGGCTGTGGACGGCTCTCGTGATACAACCCTACATGGAGTGCCGTGAGCCTAGTGCCGTGCAGCAGTGCGATCGGACATGTGGTCGTGTGTGCAAATGGATGTAGTGAAAATTTTTACTCACGGCGTTGATACAGCTATTGAAGATTTGGTGCTGTCACTATGATACTGCCGCTCAAGTAGAGCCTTGATCTAACTTGTGTCAAACCTGATGTCCAGGGAGATAAGAGAGGTGGTATCGCAAACAAGACTACTGATATCAGTGCTACATTGATACATACAATGGTGTCTACGAATAGATGTCACTCTCACTATCTACCGATCTGTATCTTTTCAGTGATTGGATAGTGATATCATGTTCCTTGACTTAAATTACAACCTCTCGATTGATCTCGTTCAATATTATCTGATAAGACCAGCTCAGGTATTCGTGATAAGCCATACATCAAAGCAGTTACGAACCGTCAGAAGTCCCTGATGCTCAATAATCCTCCAATAACCGAACCATGCCCAGTTGTTCTGTGCAGGGCCGTTGTTATCGTATGCACCCCGGACCAGCCCTCTATAGGCCCTCGTGGGTGATTGCGAACGTAAACCAGCCCAATTTCAGCCCATCTGTGTCATACAGTGTTACAGCGTCGCGTATTTTGAAACAGCCACTTTCGGAGCCATGTCTCAGCCAGCCACCCGTCCAGCCCTCTTTCTAGAAGCTTAAACTGCATGATAAAAGCTTGATAATGCAGAAAGCACGTGGTAGGCATGATAAAGCCGAAATGTGGTTTTGACGGGTATATTTGGAATCCTGGACAGTCAGAGAAAAACATAGTGTCTTTTATTTTTGTTTTACTACATTTTTAGACCTGGAGCGTTGAATCAGGCAAAAAACAATGTAACCTTATTTTGCTCCCAGTTCACAATCCCATTGTTATGCAAGGGTCCGTTCAACTGGTATCAACTTTATTTGATGATTCATCAGAAAAAGTCGAAAGACATGTTTACGAAAAGATGTAGCACGCACGGGAAGAAATATGAGATATACGAGGAATGTGAATATCAGATTTTGTCCGGTGTTTCAATTGATAGTGTGTCTAGTTCAGATATGTTGACTGTGGTGATAATGAGAGACATCACTTGTATAGTTGTATTTATTCACTGTATATATCAGTCTATTGGAATCCATTTGATTTCAGTCCCTTAAAATCCTTTCATCTCTCCTCTGTGGTCAAATATCGTAAAATTGCTGTATAACAAGATTGTTTACTAGCCAGTCGTATAGATTATGAGTTGAAGAGTGTCCAGCATCATACTCAGAGAATCGGCTAGGCTCATATCATCTACTTATCATGACTGTCGGAATGAGACGTTCCCTGGGCGTCACCTGTACACAATATATCTACACTACTGTTCTTTCTTCTCATCTGCTTCTTTATATCATAAATCGTTATTCATTTCGTAAGTTAGCTAGTTACTGGTTGACCTCGAACTTGAGAGTCACGTCTCGGTAAAAGACGCCCTGCTGGAGCTGGTTGATGACATGGTCCAGCAACAGAGCTCGTCCGGTCCGCAGCTCCTCCTGCAAGATCGGAGAAGACTTTTCCCGCACTAGAAAATGAAAGTGGTACTTTCCAGGAGGGTAAGGCACGTACAGAACGGGCTCCATGTTCTTCATTTTGATGCCGTAGATCTCAGGCAGAATGTTCACCACCTGGTTTCGCATGCTCTGCAGCCACTCCACATGGTCGGGAACCAGGTCTCTCAGGCTGTGGACGTCATGTCTGTAGGCAATGGCGATGAGGTTGAGGTCCCGAAAGTTGCGCTCGTCCCACTTCTGGTGGATGAAGAGCACAAAGCCGGTCTTCTGGTCCAGGTCGCCGTAAATCACGTCCTGGGGAGACTCGTCTCTATATAGCACGCCATCGGCCCATTTGGAGTCCGAAGCAAACGAATTTTGGACAACGGGGAGCACGGTGTTGTAGAAGTACTCCGGCGTTTCTAGGATGGTGGTAGCGGACATGGTGGTGAAGGTGAAGATGTCAGAAGGGGAGAAAAAAGGTTGCGCAACTTCATGAGACAGAGGAGAAGAGGGGTGGGGGTGAAGTAGATGGAAAGTGAGGCTAGGGGAAAACTACGAGTATTAGGTGAAAGGTGAGAGTCGCCAGAATCCGACTCTGCCATCTGATTTTCTATCGAACACAAACACAACGAATTATCAACGTCCCGAGGAGTGCATGTGATTAGATTAAGTTTATGCATGTGATAAATGATGGGGTAGTAACGTAATTAACGGCGGATGTGACACATTTTTATAGTCACGTGAAGGGATCTAATTTCCGGGAGGCTTTTTGTGCCACGCCTGAGTGTGTATTATGATTACTAATCTGGAGAATCCTGTGTGTATTTGTGTGTATTCTGGTGGTGTGGCTTTGCGGGGTGTGTCTTTGAGTCGAGTAATCGTTGGGAGAAGAGGGATGAGATGGGTATCAAGGGGTAGATTTGGTAATAATTGGTATATCTGGATGAAACCACTACCATTGGATTCGTGGAAATCTCGTGATTCGATTAGTATGCCTAAAATGTGTGTCAGTGTAACAATTGAGAAGTTGTGACAATGTATTTCTGTATGGTAAATATTTTGATGCTTCCAATACTCTCATGTGGTCTCCTCAACCTGCTGTATTTATCGTCTGCGTTTTATCTACTCGTTAGTCACAGTTGTTGTGTGCTTCGGCCGTAGGTAACCGCAACAACTAATTAACTACATTCACAACATCAGACGTGTAAGATCACAAAACCACAAAGACTAATATATAAGACCATCCTCCTGCCATCTTTCTCTTCTTCCTACACTACAGCTAACACGCACTCTAGATACCAAGAAAGGATTCCTGTTGCTACAACATACACGCTACACGTTTTGCTAACAGAGATACACAGACAGCTTGCATAGAGCACCCCTTCGATACTACGATACACCACCACATTCCCCTTGTGATACACCCCACTGAATTGAACTACCCCCACACCCACAATGTCAGGAGTCATTGTAGATACCCTCAACGTGGCCTTCACGGCCGGCTCGGTGGTCGCCGACACGTTTGGTGTTCGAGCCCTTCTCGAATTCAACAGATATGGCACCGCCACAGTCGCGCCCCTGCCCAGCCAGAACCTCAAGGCCTATTACATTCGACGAAACCGGCGGGACCGGAACCGAATGGTCAACGTGTTTGCTGGCAGCGGCCAGCTCGTCTACACCATTGAGCGAAAGACGCAGTTCTCCACAATCTGGTCGGTACTGTCGACCGACCGACGAGAGGTAGCCACCGTCAATGCCGGCCTGTTTAGCCGATGCTTCGACTTCCACAACAAGCCCGAGGTCCAGCACCGAGACCTGCTGGCAGAGACGGGCCTCACCGGCATCTACCGAAAGTTCTACCTGGCTGACGGTGCTGCCTACGAGTGGTCGCGGACCTCTGGATTCCTGGAGAGAATCGTCAACCCTGGAGGAGGAGACGAGGAGATTCGTCAGCGGGTGGCCAAAGCTCGTCTCATGCGCCAGTTTCGGTTTGACTACGAGCTGGTGGTGGACGAGAATGCCATCGACGCCGACGTTGCCATTGTCACCGGCTTCATCACCATGCTGTGCTCGTGGGGACTGGGCAACTCCACTGCTACTCGTGGACCCACCTACATCCCCGGCCAACCCGGTATCAATCCCATCCCTGGTCCTGCCCCTACCCCAGGTCCTGCCCCTCGTCCTGGTCTGCCTAACCCACTCCCTGGGTATCCTCTGCTGCCTCCTGGCGGCCCCCTACCTGGCCCCATGTCTGATCCCAACAACGGCGTGGAGCTGGTTATTCACAGTGGGTCTGGCACCCACACTGGGACGACTACGGTGAACATGGATGACGACAATGTATTTTTGGTGCTGGATGAGGCTGATGAATATGGTAATTTCATGAGCAACGACGCACTGCTGCGGGAGGTTGGGCGACAGTTGGGCCAGTAAGACGGCAAGGAAGGAAGTGTTGGTGGCCGCTATACGCCAAGGACCTTTGTGACCCTGTTTAAATCTCGTCTTGAACCATCTTTTATATAAACTAATGTACGGCAATTCGTTTTGTGGCCACGGGGGGGCTGTAGTTGTGGCACTTTTAGACCATTCGTAGCGGTAGCTACTGACTGGTACGTACCGTGCATCACGTGGATTGGCGTCAGAGTTGAGCTGCAGGGGAAGAGACACGGGCTCGGACCCAACCTTCTCTATTAAGGTTTCGGGATGCATGAAACGGTGAAACGATTCGACCGCGAATCTCGCTCAGTGAAACTGTTTTGCTGATCTGAGATGCTTTGTGATGGGGATGATTTTTGTTCCGACGAGATTTCGGAATGAGAATTGCTATGGGTGGCAAAATGGAGGTGTTTGTGGCGTTTTTGGAGGTTTCGGAGGGGTTTTAAAGTAGATGGACTGTCTTATATTAGTTTGTTGAGTTTTACGTGAGTTTGGGAGTCTTGCTTGTGAGATTGGGTTTCAAATTCCAACTAACATTTGTTAGCTTTACTTAGCAGTTCCTCAAAAACCCTAGCTATCGGACCCCGCGATCCGAGAGAATTACGCTGCTCCGCGTCGGGTTCCGTGGGTTGTACTTTCATGCACGTCTTCAGCGCAGAAGCAGCGTTTTGCCGCTTCATCTTGTACTTCTGTGCTGGTTATTTTGGCTGCTTCTTTTTGTGTCATTGTTGCATCCAATATATATAAATAGGTGGGGGTATCTTCTTCACCTTCCTCTTCTCCAAACTCATCTACAAGTAACGGCACGTGCAATCTGATAATACTCGGGGAGTTTAACTTACCCTGATACACACGGAAACCTTAGGCTACGCAATCAGCCAACTAAAAGTCTCTTTGGCCTGGCGGAGATAGAACCTTGATAGTTGCACAATTTCTTTTCGTCCACTTTTCTTGGAAACCGACTCAGCCAAGCAATGAACATGAGGGTGAGTGTGGCGCGCGTCGGCCACGTGTTGGGTCACGTGAAAGCGCCGACGCGATCGACGGCTACTCTTGTTTCTCGTCTCAGATCAACTCCAACTACTTTGGTTCCCTTGACTTCGCGACCAGTCAACTGGCGGGCCTTTTCGACATCTTTTCGGCTCAACGACGCCAGCAAGAACCCCGTGGCTAAGAAGGATGACAAGCCTATTGTTAAGACGGATAACTCCGCTAAAGCCGCGGCCAGTGCGCTTGGAGAATCGAATCTGTCCAACTCGGAACAGCGACACATGGACTGGATCATCATGAAGGATATGCTCAAGTACATTTGGCCCAAGGGCAAGACGTCGGTGAAGTTCCGGGTGCTGGTGGCGGTGGCGCTGCTGATTGGAGCCAAGGTGCTGAACGTGCAGGTGCCGTTTTTTTTCAAGGAGATCATTGACGACATGAACATTGAGTGGACGACTGCTTCTGCCCTGGGAGTGGGAATTACTGCGTTGATTTTCTCGTACGGAGCTGCTCGATTCGGAGCTGTGCTTTTCGGAGAGCTGAGAAACGCCATTTTCGCCTCTGTCGCCCAGAAGGCTATCAAGGAAGTGGCTACCAACGTTTTCAGACACTTGTTGAAGCTGGATATGGCTTTCCATCTGAGCAGACAAACCGGAGGTATCACGCGGGCAATTGACCGAGGAACCAAGGGTATTTCTTTTGTCTTGTCGTCCATGGTGTTCCACATCATCCCCATTGCGTTGGAAATCTCTCTGGTGTGCGGAATTCTGTCCTACAACTTTGGCTGGAAGTACGCCTTGGTCACCGGAATTACAATGATTTCGTACTCCGTTTTCACCATTGCCACGACTTCTTGGAGAACTCAGTTCAGACGAAACGCCAACAGGGCTGATAACGAGGCCAGCAACGTTTGCCTGGACTCTCTCATCAACATTGAGGCCGTCAAGTCGTTTGGAAACGAAGGATACATGGTCGACAAGTACCAGAGTGCTATGACCAAGTACGAGAAGGCGAGTATCAAGATCGCCACTTCTCTGGCCTTTCTCAACTCTGGTCAGAACCTCATCTTCTCCTCGGCTCTCACTGCCATGATGTACATGACCTGCTGTGGTGTTGCCGACGGGTCTCTGACTGTTGGAGATCTTGTGCTTGTCAACCAGCTTGTCTTCCAGCTTTCTGTGCCTCTAAATTTCCTCGGATCTGTCTACCGAGATCTTCGACAGAGTCTTTTGGACATGGGATCGCTCTTTTCTTTGCAGCGAGTTGCTGGACAGATCCGGGAGTCCCCTGACGCCAAGCCTCTCAAGTTGACGAATGGAGAAATCCGGTTTGAAAACGTCACCTTTGGCTACCATCCTGATCGACCTATTTTGAAGAATGCGTCTTTTGTCATTCCCGGAGGTCTCAAGACCGCTATTGTGGGTCCGTCGGGATCAGGAAAGAGTACTATTCTCAAGTTGGCTTTCCGATTCTACGACACCCAGGAAGGTCGAATCTTCATTGACGGCCAGGACGTTCGTCAGGTGACTCTGGCGTCTCTTCGATCGGCTATTGGAGTGGTCCCCCAGGATACTCCTTTGTTCAACGACTCTATCATGAACAATATTCGATTTGGACGATTGGAGGCCGACGACAAGGAGGTTGAGACCGCTGCTTGTGCTGCCAAGCTCGATTCTCTTGTCAAGCAGCTCCCCGATGGCTGGAACACCAATGTTGGAGAGCGAGGAATGATGATTTCCGGCGGAGAAAAGCAGCGGTTGGCTGTGGCTCGAGTTTTGCTCAAAAACTCGCCCGTGGTGTTTTTGGACGAGGCCACCAGTGCCCTGGACACCAACACTGAACGTCAGCTGCTGACCAACATGGACCAGGTGCTGGGCGACAAGACGTGTGTGGCCATTGCCCATCGTCTGCGAACGGTGGCTGATTCCGACAAGATTATTTGTCTCAACCAGGGCGGAGTTGAGGAGGAGGGTACCCAGCAGGAGCTGCTGCTCAAGGACGGACTATACAAGAGCATGTGGGACGCCCAGGAGCAGGTGGAGCTTGGAGAAGAGGAGGTCCAGGAGGCTGAGGAAAAGGCCAAGAATTTGTAATGATATTATGACTAGATGAGTGGGTACTGTACTGTGCAAAGAGCAGTACGTGTAGCAATTTTTGGAGCGCGTACGTACGTTGTAAATCTGAAGAGTGCATTTTGCTTCAAGCGACACGGATACCGATTCCCCGGTTGCATTTTTTTCTCCTACTGCAATATTCATGGTGTTTTTGGAGTCCTGAGATGAACCGTGTTGATATACTAATTATTGAGAGTACACCATTGCAGTCTTGGCTAGTTTTGGGAAATGCGAAAAGTGCGTTATTTTTGAAATCGGTAGAATAGTAGTGGGGCAAAATTTCTGTTTTCCAACGGTACTGCACAGTACTGTGCTGTTCGTTGCGTTGAGGTGTGGTGTAGCCGGTACAGACAATGGTGAGAACTCGGCAAATAAAAGAGATGTGGAAAATCTGAAGAGTGCGTTCTATTTGGAGCTTGAGTGTTCATGACGTACAACAGAGAACTCGCTTTCTACACGGAATGGACTCGTTCGGTACAGTAGTTTGAACAAGGTTGTGAGTGATAGTCTCCATCCGGCGAACGGGTGCTAATTACTAGGAACAATCGTTAGCGCCAATATCAAGATGGTTGCCCTTTTTGATATGCATTTGGCTTGGCGAGGACGATTCGAACGAACGGGCTGGTGGTGACCATTGGAGATGATGATTGGGGAAGGTGACATTGGTGGAAAGTACGAAAAGGGAGATTGGGGAATGAAACACGGTCGAACTTGGAAGCTTGTGTCTGTTGTTTTTATTTTTTTGACAAAAGGGCCGGCCCACGTTGATCCTGGGCACACGGCTCCAATTCGTCCTCTTTATTGCCAATTGCTCTGAAAATCATGGACTAAGTCCCTTCTAATGAGATGGACAATGGGTGCGTGTGTGCGTGGTAGTAAAAAACGTGTTAAAGCGCGCCCGTCTGAGGGCTTTTGTGTCGGTTCAAAATCCACGACATTAGCTGGTGTAACACTATGTAGACAATGGCTGGTCTGTTGAACTCTCCCGTTTAGGTCTCCGTTAGCTTGGCTAAGTCTACGCCAAGTTCAATATTGTATTGTACAGCCGGTAGGTGAAGCCACTATGGCGGAAAACACGATCAAAAAAATGGAGAAAAAAAAAACAAAAGGTAATGTGGACGGGTGGCTGTTGACGGTTCTACGCGAATGAGTTGAATTCGGTGTGAAAAGTTGTCGTTTTTGGTGTTTTCACCTATTCCATATAACATGTCCTTACCTGTACGAGTATCGTACTGTATTCTCGTCAGCATCCACCCTTCTCTACTTTACATCACCTCCCTTGTCCATCCACATGCGTGTTGCAAAAAACAAGAACAAAAGACGCAACCGCGTTCATTGGCTAGCGGGACAATGGAGCCCATGGTTATCACAAATGAGACCACAAGCACGTATATAAACTGGTGCCTTGTATCTCTTGGCCCCAACCGCAATAATGAAGTTCTCTACCATCACACTCGCTCTTGTCTCTTGTCTGGCCGTGGCCGACGTTACTCCTGACCTTGGAGCTCAATCTCCAGTCCTGGCTCCTCGAGCCGACGATGTCGTTCTTGACGACCCTGCTGCTAATGTTTCTTCTGTTGTTTCTACTTCTTATTCTCCTTCTACCACTTCCACCGCAGTTACTCCCATCCCCACCCCTGCCTCCCTCTCCGTTCTCGACCAAGTCCTTGACAACGTGGTGAACGTCCTCAATGCCATCCTGGAACAAGCCCCCGCCTTCCTCAACCTGCAGAGTATCATTGGAAACCTGATTGCTTCCATTTCTGCCATTACAGACCGAGTTGCCGCCCTTGTCAGCACCACCTCTTCCAGCCCCATCGTTTCCTCTACTGCCTCTACCAGCCCTACTGCTCCCTTTGGAAACTCTTCCTCGCCCGTTTTTACGCCTGTTATCACTGCCCGAAACCTAGCCATGGCTCGAATCGTGGCCCGAGACTCCGTTGCAGAACTCGCACAGGATGTTGCTCCTCTTGTGGCTCAACTGCAGGACGTTGCCGATCGAGTCGCCTCAGCAGCTCCTCTTTCTGCTGAGCTGCAGGCTTCTCTCAATCAGCTTCTGGTTCTTATCGAGGAACTGAAACAGTGGTTGGCTGCTCAGGGTGAACCCCTCCCCATTGCATCTTCTGTGGCCACTGGCTCTGCTACGGTTACTTCTGGAGCTTCTGATTCTGTCTCAGTTACCTCTGGAGCTCCTAGTTCTTCTGGAGCTGCAGGAACTTCTGGCTCTGCTACAGTCACATCTGGAGCTGCTGGAGCTTCTAGCTCTGCTACAGTCACTTCTGGAACCGCTGGAACTTCTGGCTCCGTCTCAGTTACCCCCATTTTCTCCACCGTTGTCTACACTACAACTATTTCTGGATCCACCTTCACTACCACCTACACCACTCTCTGCAGCACCTCTACTGTGACCGTCCACAAGTCTAAGCCTACTGACAAGGCTGATAAGACTGGTGAGAAGACTGGAGAGAAGACCGGCGAGAAGACCGGCGAGAAAACCGGAGAGAAGACCGGAGAGAAGACCGGTGAGAAGACCGGTGAGAAGACCGGAGAGAAGACCGGTGAGAAGACCGGTGAGAAGACCGGTGAGAAGACCGGTGAGAAGACCGGTGAGAAGACTGGCGAGAAGACCGATGAGAAGACTGGTGAGAAGACCGGTGAGAAGACTGGACATAAATCTACCGAGGGTGAGAAGACTGACTCTGATGACAAGTCTGGAGAGAAGACTGGAGAGAAGACTGGAGAGAAGACCGGAGAGAAGACCGGAGAGGAGACTGACTCGGGTTCTTCTTCTGGATCTTCCAGCTCCAGCTCCAGCTCTTCTTCTGACAGCACCTCTGAGTCTACTTCTGGATCTACTTCCGGTGACTCTTCTTCTGGTAGCTCTTCGTCCTCCAGCTCTGGATCTTCCCCTGAGGCTGCTCCCGTCACTCCCTCCCATAACCCCAAGGATGTCGATCACGCCGAACCCCTCCAGGCCAACGGGGCTTCTGCTCTGACTTTTGGTGCCGCCATTGCTCTGCCCATTGTCGCAGCTCTCTTTTAGTTTCTAGATATTATTTTACTGTATTACACCCTCTACCGTAGCGAAATACAAGTGAAGAGAAACCAAGAGGATCTCAGTGATATAGGACATGACTCATATCACACTGTACCGGTACTGTAGCAGTCTTCTTGGTAGCTCCTATTTAGTCAAGTATCTACGAATTAACAGCTTGCCGTAGAATCGGTTTAAAACCGGATTGAGAAGAGGTAGAAGAAAAATAAACACACTTTTGTATGACAAAGTGGCCACGGCGAGTCCAATTGTACATCTATTTTCCATTTTGGACCACTACAGTGATGTTTTAGACACAATCGTCTCGCCAAATGAGACCATCACAGTGACCGTCTAAGCTCGCCAGTTCAATTTCCTCGGGTGTCATTTATAAACCGTTTGCAAAAAATGACAAAAGGTGTACAGCGGAACACGTTGAAGCGATTCTCGGCCATCGTTAGTCCTTCCTGTGTCGGAACTGTTTCCCCCTCGTATCCATTTCCTCCTCCACTTCCCCCTCCACTTCCCCCTCCACTTCCCCCTCCACTTCCCCCTCGTATCCACTTTCCCCTCGTATCCACTTTCCCCTCGTATCCGCATTTCCATAGCCTACTCGTTCTTGTAACAACAAACGGCTGTTTTGTTTCAAGTACAGTATAGATTCCAGTTCCTCTTCCGGCGACACACGTTTTTCACTACAGCTGTAACACGGACGGACAATGGATATCGCTCGGAATACTATTTCCCGTGTTGTGGAATGCAGGTGGTAGCGTAGCATGGAAGGAGCCCGACCTAACTACTGTACAGTGATACATAATAATGATATGTTACAGGTACCCTTGTAGAGAGAACGTAATGGAGAAATTGTATAAATACCGCGTCTTTTACGTTGGCCAGAAATACACGTTCCCCTTCTCGTTTGACACGCCCTGTCGTCTAACGCCATTCCACAGTCCTTCCCAAGCTCGTAATGATTTTGACAGAAAACGTGGACTAGATCCATTCTAATGAGGTAGTAGTCCATGGAGAATGTGCTACAATAGGGTGGAGTATCAGCCGTACGAGGGGGAGAGGCTGGTGTGTTTGTAGGGTATTTTTTTATGGAAAAACATGTATTTCTGTTGTGTCCAGATTCTCCTGTTTCGTCAACTGGGCATACTTGGTTCTCTTCTAAACTCACTCTCTATAATTATTCCTTTTTTAACCGTGTTTATTGAGTCTAGTTACCCCCACCGTGCTTAAGCGTTTAACCTCAACCATGTATGCTAAAACAACATGCCAAGTTGATATCGTGTTATCGATACACCCCAGCAGTCACGATGAAGGCAGGGTGATGATATGATGGCATGAGCGGGTTCTATTTCGAACACAGAAACAGAAACCGACACAAACAGAAAACACACAAACAGAAACCCCCCATCCAGTCCTCTGTTTGCACGTCTTTATACCACCACTCTCACTCATATTGCATTCCACAACCCTGCAATGTTTGGGACCCTTTCCAGATACGATCAACAAGAAGAGCACAAGAATACGACCCAGATACCCCCTTCATCAGCATGGAACCTGGGCTAGTGGACCCCGTGTGAATACAACAACCACGATGAAGATGAGAATACAGTATAAATGAGTGCACTTCTTCGTCCCTTCTCATAGCCCCATCAACAACCTTCCCACCGAAAATGAAGTTGCTCACCATCACGCTCGCTACCCTCTCCACTCTGGCTGTCGCCCAGGCCTCTTTTGAGACTCCCACTCTCATTAGTGCTCCTGCCATTTTCACCAACTCCACTTCGGCTGCCTCTTCTACCTCTGTTCCTGCTACTGTGACCACTCCTACTAGACCCACTCCCACTCGAGGACCCGGTCGAGCTCGAGCTCTTCAGGCTCTGGATCGAGTCTTCGATCGAATCATGCACGTTCTAGATGACATTGCCAACCAGGCTCGTGGAAAGGCCAACATCCGAAACGCTATCAAAGGCATCAAGAACGCCATTGCCAACCTGACCAAGCGAATCGACGATCTCGAGACCGCTCTCCCCACCACCTCGGCTGCTCCTTCTACTTCCGCTCCCTTTGGTAACGACTCTGCTGTTGCTCGACGAAACCTCGGTATGGCTCGACTCGTGGCTCGAGACTCTGTTGCAGAGCTCGCTGACGACTCTAGTCCCCTTATCATTACTCTCCAGGCCATTGCTGACGATATTGCTAAAGATTCCCCTCTCTCTCCTGAACTCCAGGCCTCTCTGGACGATCTTCTGGCTCTCATTGAAGAACTCAAGGGATGGTTGATCTCTCAGGGTGAACCCATTCCCTCCGCTTCTTCCTCTGCCACCGTCTCTGGCTCTGTCACTGTGCCTTACTCTGTTTCTACCGCCCCTACGACTCTGTCTGTGTCTACCGACTCTGGAAACTCCTCCGGCTCCACATCCTCTCGATCTACTTCCGCTGTCTCTACTCCCACTGGCTCTGGCTCCGCTGGCTCTACAGTCACCGTGATTTCCAAGCCCACTGGTTCTGGCTCTGGCTCTGGCTCTGGCTCTGGCTCTGGTTCCGGTTCCGGCTCTGGTTCTACTGCTGGAGATGCTTCCAGCTCCGGCTCTGGTTCCGGTCCTGACTGTGGCTGTGACCATTCGGACTCCGATAGCTCTTCTGGATCTGCTTCTGGATCTGCTTCTGGCAGCTCCTCTGGATCCTCTGGCTCCTCTGGCTCCCCTGGCTCCTCTGGCTCCTCTGGCTCCTCTGGCTCCTCAGCAGGCTCTAGCTCCGACAGCTCTTCTGAGTCCCACTCTTCTTCTGAGTCCAGCTCTTCTTCTGAGTCCAGCTCTTCTTCTGAGTCCAGCTCTTCTTCTGAGTCCAGCTCTTCTTCTGAGTCTCACGCCTCTTCTGAATCTAGCGCCTCCGGCTCTAGCTCTTCTGACTCAAGCTCCAGCTCCTCTAGTTCCGCTGAATCTGCGTCCAACTCCTCTAACCATGGCTCTGTCTACAGCCCCAAGGATGTTGTTCACAACGAGCCTCCCCAGGCTAACGGAGCTTCTACCGTGACTTTTGGAGCTCTCATCGCTTTGCCTTTTGTGGCAGTTTTCGTTTAATTAATACCCACTTATACCACTAATACCACTAATAGATTCGATACTACTTTAAGCTGTAATGGTTGTGATTGGTGAATTCGCACTGTACTTTTACAACCTGCTCCTCCAGAACTAGTACTTGTACAGTAGCTTTTGGTCAAGTGCCGTTTCTCCGTTTCTCCATGAGGGGTGTGGACAAGCCGCCAGAACCACGACTAGAACAAAAACAGGAGCATATGGACGCCATTTACTTGTACTGTCCACAGTTGTGAAAATGTGCCCAAACTAGTGGTTATTGATACTAAAAGTTCAATAATGGCTAAAACCGGTATTCCCCAGATGCAAAGTACAAGTACAGTACGATTCCTATCAGATTGGTCTAACATAGCAGGGGTACAGTAGATTCATCTGTCTAACAGTGTTATCCTGAATGGATACTGTAGTTGTAAACTGAAGAGTTTGATACATTCCTGTGCAGCGTGATAACCTACAAGTACCGAGCACAATACTGTACCGACACATTCTTCAGGAGCGGCCACTATCAAAAGTGCATGTGTCTACCGATTGTGGATCTTCACATCCTATTCCGGCTAGACGGGCACTAGTGAGAACAATCGTTAGTTCAAGGCACTTCAGTCTATGGATCTTTGAGGGGTAATTAGTGTGTTGTTGCACGGCGTACTGCGGATGAGTAGGAGGCACACTGCTAGAGTCAAAGAGTTCACCGTTTCAACCAAGGAGTTGCTCATTCCAGTATTGACCCTCCAAAAGACCCCCTTTCGGGCCTCTCCACAATTTTTTTTTATTCCACAAATTCTGCACTTCCGGAACGGCTGAAAAACATGGGCTAGTTGGAATTCTTAAAGATAGACCATGGACGAGTTGGGCAATTGACATGATGGCTGAACATACCGGAGGCAACTGCATAACTTGTCGAAAAGGTGTTGTCTCATATTATTACACAGTCCACTGATCACGTGATGGCCTTACACAAGATCACGTTTCCTATGCTGGTCTTGGCTGGCTGACACTAGAGTCAGGGGAGAGCCGCGCAAACACGCTAGTCTGATAAAAGGACCGCAAAAAGAGATCTTATGAATACAGGGTTTGGCGACTATTTTCATTGTTGCACACGATGGCGCCCAGATGCTTTGTTTTTTTATTCTGCCGTTGTCAGAAGTCCTGGTTTTTTTTTTTCTGTTTTTTTTTTCTTTTTTTTTCTCTGTTTTTTGCAACGGGAGAGACTGGTGTTTTACTTCCAAGAACGTGTGTTCGAATCTCACTGGACAACCATATTGCAGAGTTGCAGCTGTTGGCCAAAAACACAAGGAAACGAAAGGGAAAAAATGATACAAAAAACCCATCCACACGGCGCCTTGGCGTGATCTAGCTGGATTCTTGCCTCATCTGTTCATCCCGACACATGGACATTGTCTTCAGCCGCTCTTCGAAACCTGGGCTAGCAGAATGGTGAATTCTCGTCAGACATGGCCTGGCCGTCTGTCACCATGTCTTGGAGGGACGAAAATTAATATATAAACGACCGTGGATTTGGATTACCAGCACCGTCTCTTCAGCTGCGATTACTCGAAAAACATGAAGTTCTCTGCCCTCACTCTCGCTCTCTTCTCTTCCGTTGCCCTTGGCCAGTCGGTTGCCGTCACCGACACTGATCCAGCTCCTACAGGTGTTGATCCTATTGTCACCGATGATCCTGTTATTAACACTGACCCTATTGTCACTGGTCCTACCGAGTCTGTCGCTCCCATTGTCACTGATCCTAATGAGTCTGTCGCTCCCATTGTCACTGATCCTAATGAGTCTGTCGATCCTATCGTTACTGATCCTACCGAGTCTGTCGCTCCTATCGTCACTGACCCTATTGAGTCTGTTGCTCCCATTGTCACTGATCCTACTGAATCTGCCGCTCCTATCGTCACTGATCCTACTGAATCTGTTGCTCCTATCGTTACTGATCCTACCGAGTCTGTCGATCCTATCGTTACTGATCCTACCGAGTCTGTCGCTCCTATCGTCACTGACCCTATTGAGTCTGTTGCTCCCATTGTCACTGATCCTACTGAATCTGCCGCTCCTATCGTTACTGATCCTACCGAGTCTGTTGCTCCTATCGTCACTGATCCTACTGAGTCCGCAACCCCTGCTCCTAGTGTCTCTGGCTCCGTTGCTCCTACTGGATCTGAGCCTGCCACTGAGTCTCCCGCTCCCACCCCTGGCCCCGCCCCTACAGCTGACCTCAATGTGTTGAACACCGCCCTTGGAGATACCAACAGCATTCTGGACAGCATCCTGGCTGAGTCCCCCGAGCTCGAAGAGACTATCTCTGGTCTCAAGGCTACGATTTCTGCTCTTGAGGCCCGAATCGCTGCTCTTGAGGGAGACTCTTCTTCTCTTGTGGCCCGAAACCTGGCCATGGCTCGAATTCGACTTGCTGCTCGAGACACCGTGGGAGAGATCGCCGATGACGTAGTTCCCGTCATTCAGCAACTTCAGGACCTGGCTGATACCATTGCTGCCAACAAGCCTCTTACTCCTGCTCTCCAGTCTGCCCTTTCTCAGCTGCTGGATATCATTGAACGACTCAAGGCTTGGGTTGAAGCCGCCGACAATGTGTCTTCTACTGCCGTTCCTTCCAGCACTGACATGACCGACGCTTCTTCCTCTGTGGACGTTTCTACTACCGACTCTACCATTACTTCTGCTCCCGAGTCTTCCACCTCGGCTCCTGAGTCGTCTACTACTGCTGAGTCTTCTGGAGCTGCCTCCAGTTCTGCCGCTTTCGGATCTGCCTCTGGTTCTGCTTCTGGATCTGCTTCTGTATCTGCCATCGCTTCCAGTTCTTCTGGCTCTGCCTCCGCCTCTGGCTCTTCTTCTGCCTCCGCCTCCGGCTCTGCTTCTTCTGCTTCTTCCGGCTCCGCCTCCGGCTCTGCTGCTACCTCCAACATCCCCGTTGTTAGCACCATTGTCACCGTTATCCACGGAACCACCGTCACCATTCTCACTACATGCTCTACCGAGACTGCCGCCAAGACTAGCCACGCTACTGGAACCGCTGTTGGAACCTCTACCGCTACTGGGACTGCTGCCCACAAGGTCACCAAGACTGTGACCAAGCCTGCTGAACACACTGCTGCTCCTGGCCCCAACCCCCCTGCTCCTAGCCCAGGCCCCAACCCTCCGGCTCCTAACCCTGCTAGCCCCAACCCTGCTAGCCCTGACTCCCCTGTTGTCAACTCTCCCGCTGCCAACTCTCCTGGATCTTCCAGCACCGAGACCGTCTCTTCTGGATCTGGCTCCACCCCCGGCTCTAGCCCTGGCTCTGTCTCTCCGGGATCCAGCTCTCCCGGATCTAGTCCCGGCTCCAGTCCCGGCTCCAGCTCCCCCAACTCCATCTCCTTTGACTCTGGAAATGTTGTCTCCGCCCCTGGCTCGGCCCCTGCTGCCGTCAACCCTGCCCAGATCCCCGGAGATCTCCACGGAGAGGCGCCCAAGCAAGCCAACGGAGCATCGGGTCTGTCTTTTGGTGCCGCTATTGCCATTCCCTTGGTCGCGGCTCTTATTTAGAAATGTACGATACCTTTAATTTAGCTTCTACTTAATTCAATACAATTCAACAAAATACTCGGCCGGTATCCTACTGGGAGAACCTCTGAACAAATAGCTGTGAAATACAGGACTGTAAAACACTCGAGACAACATCAAAACCAGCCATTTAAATTCTCCACTATTGACTCTGTAATACGAACGGAAACACGCACGGCACACACGACCGGTACACGGTACACGGTACACGTACATGCATTAGTGCACCGGTTACAGATACACGCCCTGTGCAGGTGTGCTGTAGCTACCGAAGATATAGTGCTACCAGGGGCCATCTAAAGTCCGAAACTAAAGAGAGAAAGGCCGATCAGCCGTAACGGTACCATACCTAATGTGGTTCGGAAAAAACCTCGGAAAAACAGACCCGCAACCCTTGAAGTGGCGTGAGCCTCAATACAGTGCCGTAAACAGACACATACAATACTATATTGTGCTGTACCGTGCTGTAATACTATACCAGTACAGTGTACCCTGCGTCAATGACAACGTCATAGTGCGCTAGCGTAGTTGAAAGTGTACGTATTGTGGGCGTGTCGTGTGTGGGGGGTAGTACTTGTAACGGTATCCAGATCTGTATTCAATAACCCAAGTTTCGAATAGACCACATCCGTCCACAAATGGACCGCTGCAATCGAATACTCGACAATGACAAACTGAACTGCCAGTACACAGTAATGTGATTTGCAACTAGTAGGATCAAATAACCAGTTGCTGTACGTTACTGTACCGGTACTGTACTACTGTACTGTATGTGCTGTAATTACTGTAAGGGTGCTGTTTAGTGAAAAAATCGAGGGTCCAACAGTACAGCACATACAGTAGTTTCATCTACTTGTGGATCTAGGCCGTGATCACCTGTTTTTATTCTTCTTTTTTTATTTTTTTTCTACTTCAAGGGAAATACAAAAGTCCAATGTCGAAAGAAAACACAGACAATATATAATCCAGAGTATTCCAGCTCCAGTTTTGATGCCAACAAGTCAACGCCTTTGACCATGAAGTTTTCTACACTTACAATTGCTCTTCTGAGCTCCCTCGCCCTGTCTCTTGATGATGCTACGGGCGCTGATAATGTTTCCAACAGCTCTGCTGAGCCCGAAAACATTGCCTGTACTGCTGATCAGACTACGGGGAAAGAGTGTGGTGGTGATAATGCTTCCCATCCCACGCTTGCACCCCGTGATGAAGATGAAGACTCTCCTATCCCTGAAGAGGTCGAGGAGGAGCCCATTGTCGAGGATGACGCAGAGCCAGTTTCTGAAGATGAGGAGGAGCCTCCGGTTGAGGAGGAGCTTCCCACAGAAGATGAGCCTCCCATAGAGGAGGAGCTTCCTGTTGATGAAGAGCTTCCTACTGACGAAGAACTTCCTGTTGACGAAAAGCTTCCTGCTGAGGAGGAGCTTCCCTTTGATGAAGACCTTCCCGTCGACGAACTTCCCGTTGATGAAAACCTTCCTGTCGAAGATGAGGTGGATGCCCCTCCTGAGGATGAGGTGGATGCCCCTGACGAACTTCCTGTTGACGAACTTCCTGTTGATGAAGAGCTTCCAGCAGAGGATCTTCCTGTTGATGAAGAGCTTCCAGCAGAGGATCTTCCTGTTGATGAAGAGCTTCCAGCAGAGGATCTTCCTGTTGATGGAGAGCTTCCAGCAGAGGAGGAGCTTCCTGTTGACGAACTTCCCGTTGATGAAGACCTTCCCGTTGAAGATGAGGTGGATGTCCCTATTGAGGAGGAACTTCCTGCTGAAGAAGAGCTTCCCGCTGACGAGCTTCCCGCTGATGAAGAGCTTCCTGTTGACGACGAGCTTCCTGTTGAAGAGCTTCCTGTTGACGAAGAGCTTCCTGTTGACGAAGAGCTTCCTGTTGATGAAGAGCTTCCTGTTGAAGAGCTTCCCGCAGAGGAGGAGCTTCCTGTGAACGAAGAGATTCCTGGTGACGAAACTCTTCCTGCTGACGGACTTCCTGTTGATGAAGACCTTCCCGTTGAAGATGTGGATGTCCCTGCTGAGGATGAGGTGGATGTCCCTATTGAGGAGGAACTTCCTGCTGAAGAAGAGCTTCCCGCTGACGAGCTTCCCGCTGACGACGAGCTTCCTGTTGACGACGAGCTTCCTGTTGAAGAGCTTCCTGTTGACGACGAGCTTCCTGTTGAAGAGCTTCCTGTTGACGAAGAGCTTCCTGTTGACGAAGAGCTTCCTGTTGATGAAGAGCTTCCTGTTGAAGAGCTTCCCGCAGAGGAGGAGCTTCCTGTGAACGAAGAGATTCCTGGTGACGAAACTCTTCCTGCTGACGGACTTCCTGTTGATGAAGACCTTCCCGTTGAAGATGTGGATGTCCCTGCTGAGGATGAGGTGGATGTCCCTATTGAGGAGGAACTTCCTGCTGAAGAAGAGCTTCCCGCTGACGAGCTTCCCGCTGACGACGAGCTTCCTGTTGACGACGAGCTTCCTGTTGAAGAGCTTCCTGTTGACGAAGAGCTTCCTGTTGACGAAGAGCTTCCTGTTGAAGAGCTTCCCGCAGAGGAGGAGCTTCCCGTTGATGAGGAGATTCCTCTGGACGAAGAGCTTCCTGCAGAGGAGGAGCTTCCTGTTCCGGCAGAGGAGGAGCTTCCTGTTCCCGCAGAGGAGGGGCTTCCTGTTGAAGAACTTCCCACAGAGGAGGAGCTTCCCATCGACGAGGAGATTCCTGTCGACGAAGAGCTTCCTGTTGATGAGCTTTCTGTTGATGAAGAGCTTCCCGCTGACGAAGAACTTCCCACAGAGGAGGAGCTTCCCATCGACGAGGAGATTCCTGTCGACGAAGAGCTTCCTGTTGATGAGCTTTCTGTTGATGAAGAGCTTCCCGCTGACGAAGAACTTCCCACAGAGGAGGAGCTTCCCATCGACGAGGAGATTCCTGTCGACGAAGAGCTTCCTGTTGATGAGCTTTCTGTTGATGAAGAGCTTCCCGCTGACGAAGAACTTCCCACAGAGGAGGAGCTTCCCATCGACGAGGAGATTCCTGTCGACGAAGAGCTTCCTGTTGATGAGCTTTCTGTTGATGAAGAGCTTCCCGCTGACGAAGAACTTCCCACAGAGGAGGAGCTTCCCATCGACGAGGAGATTCCTGTCGACGAAGAGCTTCCTGTTGATGAGCTTTCTGTTGATGAAGAGCTTCCCGCTGACGAAGAACTTCCCACAGAGGAGGAGCTTCCCATCGACGAGGAGATTCCTGTCGACGAAGAGCTTCCTGTTGATGAGCTTTCTGTTGATGAAGAGCTTCCCGCTGACGAAGAACTTCCCACAGAGGAGGAGCTTCCCATCGACGAGGAGATTCCTGTCGACGAAGAGCTTCCTGTTGATGAGCTTTCTGTTGATGAAGAGCTTCCTGCTGACGAAGAGCTTCCCGCTGTCGAAGAGCTTCCCGTTGACGAACTTCCTGTTGATGAAGAACTTCTTGCTGATGAAGAGCTTCCTGTTGATGAAGAGGTTCTTGCTGAGAAGGAGCTTCCCGCTGACGATGAGCTTCCCATTGATGAGGAGATTCCTGTGGATGAAGAACTTCCTGTTGAAGAGCTTCCCGCTGACGATGAGCTTCCCGCTGACGATGAGCTTCCCGCTGACGATGAGCTTCCCGTTGAAGAGCTTCCCGCAGAGGAGGGGCTTCCCGTTGATGAAGAGCTTCCTGCTGAGGATGGGGTGGCTGCCCCTGTCGAGGATGAGCTGGATGTCCCTATTGACGATGAACTTCCCGTTGACGAAGAACTTCCTGTGGACGAAGAACTTCCTGTTGACGAAGAGCTTCCTGCTGAGGAGGAGGTGGATGCCCCTGTTGAGGATGAGCTGGATGTCCCTATTGACGAAGAACTTCCCGCTGGCGAAGAGCTTCCTGCAGGGGATGTCGAGACTGATGAGGAGCTTCCTATTGACGAAGAACTTCCTGTTGATGAAGAGCTTCTTGTTGGAGATGAGATGGATTCCCCCATTGATGATGAGGTGGATGTTCTTGCTGAGGTGGATGTCCCTGCTGAGGGGGAACTTCCTGTTGAGGAGGAGCTTCTTGTTAATGAAGAACTTCCTGATGGGGATATCTCTGCTCAGTCTGAGGAGCTTCCTACTGAGGAGGGTGAGGCGGATATCCCTGCTGAGAAAGACTTGGATGTTGAGGAGGAGAAGGAGGAGGAGACCCCTGCTGAGGAAGACCTGGAGGCCCCAGCTGAGGATGTCTCTGCAGAAGATGTGGACGTTTCTTATGTTGGAGAGGACCCTGTTGAGGCTGAGGAGCCTGCACCTGCTCCAGTTGAGGGAAATCTTGCTGAAGATGTGGACTTCCCTACACATGCTGATAATGAGGACTCTTCTCCTTTGGATGAAGTCCCCGTCGAGGAAGTCTCTGCCGAGGGAGACGGCTCTCATTTGTCTGAGGATGTGGAGCCCCTAGTTCCTGTTAAGGAATTCCCTGCTGAGAATGATGGACTCCCTGTTGAAGATGTGGCTTCTCCTGGTCCGAATGAGAGTGTTCCAGTTCCGAAAGACAACTCTGCTTCTCCTACAAAGGACTATCTCGAGCCCACCGACCCCGTTAACAATATCAACACCGCTGATCCTGTTGGCACTGTTAACTCAGTTGACATCGTTAACCCCGTTGAGGCTGCGATGACTACGGAACCTGTTATGCCTACTGAGCCTGTGAAGCCTGTTGCAGTTGTGAATCCCTTTGGGTCTGTGGATTCCGTTGAGTCCGTGCCGACTACTGACCCTGTCGCGACTATTGAGTCTCTGACCACCACTGAGTCTGTGTCGACTACTGAGCCTGTGACCACTGAGCCTGTGTCGACTACTGAGCCTGTGACTACTGAGCCTGTGACTACTGAGTCCGTGTCGACTACTGAGTCCGTGTCGACTACTGACTTTGTTACTGAGTTGGTATCGACTACTGACCCTGGTACTGAGTCCGTATCGACTACTGGTCCTGTCATGACTGAGTCTGTGTCAAATACAGAGCCTGTTTTGACTACTGAGTCGATGTCGACTACTGACCCTGTGGCCACTACCGAGCCTGTTGCCACTTCTGAGTCTGAGAAGCCCGTTGCACTTGTGAATCTCTTCGAGTCTGTGGATTCCGTTGAGTCCGTTCCGACTATTGAGTCCGTGTCGACTATTGACCCTGTTACTGAGTCCGTATCGACTACTAGTCCTATCATGACTACTGACTTTGTCTCGAGTACTGAGTCTGTGTTGAGTACTGATTCTGTGAAGCCTGTTGCACTTGTGAATCCCTTTGAGTCCATGGATTCCGTTGAGTCCATGTCGACTACTGACCCTATCGTGGCTACTGATCCTGTCATTACTACTGAGTCAATGTCGACTACTGACTTTGTTACTGAGTCCGTATCGACTATTGACCCTGCTACTGAGTCCATATCGACTACTGATCCTGCGATGCCCACTGACCTTATGAAGCCCGTTGGGCTTGTGAATCCCTTTGAGTCTGTGTCGACTTCTGAGCCTGTCGTGACAACTGAGTCTGTGTCGAGTACTGAGTCTGAGTCCGTATTGACTACTGGTCCTGTCATGAGTACTGAGTCTGTGTTAACTACTGAGCCTGTCATGACTTCAGAGTCAATGTCGACTACTGAGTCTGTGCCCATCACTGAGTCTGTGTCGACTACTGACTTTGTTACTGAGTCCGTGTCGACTACTGACTTTGTTACTGAGTTGGTATCGACTACTGACCCTGGTACTGAGTCCGTATCGACTACTGGTCCTGTCATGACTGAGTCTGTGTCAAATACAGAGCCTGTTTTGACTACTGAGTCGATGTCGACTACTGACCCTGTGGCTACTACCGAGCCTGTTACCACTTCTGAGTCTGTGAGGCCCCTTGCACTTGTGAATCCCTTTGGGCCTGTGGATTCTGTTGAGTCCGTGTCGAGTACTGACCCTGTCGTGACTATTGAGTCTCTGACCACTACTGAGTCTGTGTCGACTACTGGGTCTGTGTCGACTACTGAGCCTGTGACCACTACTGAGTCTGTGTCGACTACTGACCCTGGCATGACTACTGACCCTGTCGTGACTACCCAGCTTGTGACGACTACTGAGTCTATGAAGCCTGATACGCTTGTGAATACCTTCGAAATTTTGCAGCCCGTTGAACCTGTGATGACTACTGAGTCCGTTTCGACTACTGAGAATATGGTGTCTTTTGCGTCAGCTATGTCTGCTGAGACTGTGAACCCCGTTGAGCTTAAGAATGCCGTTGAGTCCGTGATTTCTTCTAAGCCTGTGATAACTGAGCCTTTCGGGACTACTGAGTCTATGACTACTGAGTTTGTGACGACTACCGAGTTTGTGACGATTACTGGGCCTGTGATGTCTTCTGAGTCTGCGATACCTTCTGAGATTGTAAAGTCTGCTGGGCCTGTGGTGTTTGCTGAGCCTGTCACTCCTGAAGAGTCCCTCATTTCTGTTGAGTCCATCCTTCCTGCTGATCCTACCGGTTCCATTAAGAACGATGGTGAAAACTCCTTAGTTGGAAGCAATCTCAATGGAAATGCCAATGGCCACGAGACTATCCCTGTCAACACTCCCCCTGCCAACACTCTCCATGCCAACACCATCGGTTCTGGTAGTGTCCCTAGCACTCTCTCGATAAGCACTATCCCTATCCACACTATTCTTTCAGATGTTGCCTCTGGTGGTAACACCATCCCTGGCCACAATGTCTCTGTGTACGACGACTCTGGCAACGCCTTTAACTCTTCTTACTCTTCTTACACTTCTTACACTTCTTCCACCTCTTCTAGCTCCTCCAACTCTTCCAGCTCCTCCAACTCTTCCAGCTCCTCCAACTCTTCCAGCTCCTCCAACTCTTCCAGCTCCTCCAACTCTTCCAGCTCCTCCAACTCTTCCAGCTCCTCCAACTCTTCCAGCTCCTCCAACTCTTCCAGCTCCTCCAACTCTTCCAGCTCCTCCAACTCTTCCAGCTCCTCCAACTCTTCCAGCTCCTCCAACTCTTCCAGCTCCTCCAACTCTTCCAGCTCCTCCAACTCTTCCAGCTCCTCCAACTCTTCTTCCAATTCTAAGAGCAACAGCAACAGCAACAGCAACAGCACCAGCTCTGCTGATGTCTCCATCAATATTTCTGGGCTTGGAAACGCTGATGGACAGGAGGTATCGGAAACCCCTGTGGAGCAGCCTGGTGACACTACTTCTGGTGGCTCCTCTGCTGCTGATAAGACAGGCCCTGCCAACTCTGGTAACGATGATGATCCTTCCATTGATGCTAAGAAGTCCAGTCCTAGCAACTCTGGTAATCATGATGACTCTTCCACTAGTGCTCAGAAGTCCAATGCCGGCAACTCTGGAAAGCAGTTCAGTAGTTCCACTGGTGGACAGTCCAGCTCTGATAACTTTAGCAGCTCTGGCTCTGGTTCTGCCCATTTTGGCTCTGTCGACTCTGGTTCTGCCCACCCTGGCTCTGTCGATTCTGTTTCTGGAAGCTCTGGTTCTGCCCATTTTGGCTCCGTCGACTCTGGTTCTACCAATCCTGGTTCTACCAATCCTGGTTCTAGCAATCTTGGTTCTACCAATCCTGGTTCTACCAATCCTGGTTCTGCCGACTCTGGCTCTGCCGACTCTGGCTCTGCCGACTCTGGCTCTGTCAACTCTGGCTCTGTCAACTCTGGCTCTGTCAACTCTGGAAGCTCCACTCCTGGCAACTCCGGCATCTCTGGAAGCTCCACTCCTGGCAACTCCGGCATCTCTGGAAGCTCGAGAAGCTCCAACCCTGGTAGCTCTGGAGGCCCCTCTAGCTCTGGAAACGACTCCCCTGCTTCTGATCAGCCAGACCAAGTCCCTGATGACATTCGTTACGGACTTCCCTTGCAAGCTAACGGTGCTTCTGAGGTTATGAGTTTAGGTGTCGGTATGGTTCTCCCCGTTGTCGCGGCTTTGTGGTAAATTGAAAATGTGTATTAATAAACTTAATTTACTGATTATGCAGTAAGAGTGTAAGAAACGTAAGCGTAGAGGTGATAACTAAAAATAAAACTGTACAAATTACTTTCGGGGAGTTTAATTTTTAAAGCCAATTTTCCCTTTTGTGAATACTGTTTGTTTACCAATTAGTTACCATGAGTTACGTGTGGGCGCTCGCACTTGTTATCACAGTATTGTTCGAATTTTCACACGAATAAATGCTTAGAGTGAATGAAATGTTTATAGTGAATGAAATTCACTGTCACTCTCTTCACCTATTCTTCATCGTATGTGTACGATACTGTACGTAGTCTACAAATAGTCACTCTGACGTTCCACCACCTCATGCATCCACAACAAATATTTAAGGTTTAATATATTGCAGTCAACTGGGCTGCAACTTTAAATCACAACTAGAGAGGATAAGGCAACACTTTGTATCTACCCACTCTCTTCATTCATTAGTTGCTGTCAATCAAAGCAAGTGATTTCCTGCATGTCTGCATGTCTTCATGTCTGCATGTTATTGAATCTTAATATGGTGCCGCTCTGTACGATATTAAGAAAGGATGCCAAAATTAACTCTTAATAGTTACAACAATGTAGGCAGTTCATTGCATGAAAGTTCACACTACTGATTGGTTCATTGAATCTGTGGAGCCTCTATTGATTGGTTTATTAAATCGGTGGTGCCTCGCGTTTCTGGAAAACTCCGCTAATAAATTAGTTAAGGTCTGGAGGGTCTGAGGCTAGGGCATATTGATTGGTGTGTGCTGTCCAATACATGCGACACGGTATCTCTATTATATTATAAGTATAATGTTCAGTCGTATATCTTACATCGTGCAGTGGCTTTACTTTACGGGTTCCTGGTGGCTGATGCTGCCGTGTACCTTGTTTGTCTCACCATGCATACACTAGTTATTGTCAGTAGACCAATAATTGGACAAGAAGCATTGTCCAACGAATTGAACAATGGGTCTTGCCTTAAGACACGGCAAATGTTTTAGTTCAAATATACCCGCAGCAACTCTTAACCTCCTCGAAGTGATGAGCCATATCTGTTTATTATTGTTGCTCTTCCGAGTCTCGAAAGCGTTGAAACAGATGAAAAACTGTATAATGCTGCAAATTACTTGGTTTTATTGTGATCTTTTTCTCAAATCCCCAATTAAGTCTAAATTTTCAATAGTCCAGTCTAGCACCTGTGTATGTACATACTGCAATAGCCACTGTACTGCATGCCTGTACTGCATGCCTGTAGCTGCTGTAATGCATACCGCTGCTGTACTGCACTGCACTGTAGGTACTGTACCAAGGTGTAATATGATTATGTCCTGACCGCACCCTCTGTACTCTGAGCCCTATTATTTCGCTACCAGTGAATAAAATTCGTATGCTCGACTCCATTAATGCTCAGAATGCTCACTGTCGAGATGGCCTATGATTCGTCATAATCTGTCTACTGTACAACTAACTACTCTCTTCCAGAGCCAGACACTTGAAAGTATTCTTGTTGCTTTCCAAGGTATTTTGGACTCCACTCTGTTATATTATTCGAACTCTCTTTAACCACTATTCAACAGTTTCCGCTCGTTCATCAAATCCAGGATGAAAAGAATTGAACTTCTGACTTCTACTGTACCCGTCTCCCCGCCTGCTTCTATTCCACCCCTCTTCCTATTCCACCTATACGTCCACCTATACGCATACAATATGCTACAAGCGCTGTACCCTACTCTACAGTACTTATAGAAAATTTCCTGCCCAGGTCGGAGTGACTTCTAAATAAACAGACAACGACGTGAGATATGTGGGTACTTGAACATCTTGGATGCCCTCCGTAATATTGTCGATAAGTTTACCGCAGTGATGTTTCCCGTGAACTGCAGGTAGCTCTTGAACGACTTGGGGTGCTGGTCAAACCCCAGCCCTGAGAGAACAAGGGAATCGGCGAGACCCCTCTATTCGGCTCTTCTAGTTCCAGCAGTTCTATTATTGAAGAGTCCAGCTCTACTAGTAGCTCGATTTCGATTGATTTGATATCTGGACAAGTCCCTATTGACACTAATAATATCCCCTCCGGTGGTAACTCATCCAGTGGTAGCCCCTCGAGCAATAATTCCTTGATTCGGCCCCGCTAGCTTTCCCCATTCAGACGCTGGCTTTCATCTGAGGCTGATCCTCCATTGGAGGCTCGCTTTCCTCTGAGGCTGATTCTCCAACTGAGAGAGACGTTTCTTTGAAGTAGAACGTTCTTTCGAAGCAAACAGTTCTTCTAAAGTTGGCAAATCTCTAACCGATGCATCTCCTGCAGGCACTTCAACAGAAGACTCTGTAGTATCTCACCTCCCACAAATTTGTTTAATATGAGTCTCCTGTTAGATCAAATTCACGAAACATCCTGATACAGGCTACTGACGGATTGCATTGCATGGAGTCCGGGCTGTGCATGACTTCTAAGTCGATAACCTGTGGCCCTTCCGTGGATCCGTCTCTTTTCTTTGTTGAACAGTGGCCCTCCGGTAACTCGGCTTGGCAATACACACACTACTCTAATATTAATTCTAGAATACTGCAACTATAATAGAAACAAACGTGCTACTATACAGCTATACTTGTAAAGGTGATAAAGCTTCATTGATTTTTAGCGTTAAGGTTATGCGCTCTCCATCACACATTCTATTTTAAAGTTTCTAGGCCCATTAGTTACCCGGGTGACGCAGAGCAACACGTGAACAATAATATTGGTTGTATCACCTCACAGAAGTCCTGGTAAACTCCCAATTTTGGTGCAGCTGGACAGGTTACGGACAAACATGTTCAATCAGTAGCTCAATGGCAAAACTTTCTCATATGGCACCTTTACTCCCTGTACAGTACGAGTACTGTATTGTACTAGCTACAGTTAATTCTGTTAGGTGTAAGAGTGCACCAAAGTGGCTGTGTCAAATGCATTAGAAATTTTGTCTAGCCGAATGGGGAAAAATATCGTGAAAGACCATTTAATATTCAGATGGTGCTTAACCTATGGGGATCAGTTTACCTGTCAAAAAGAGAGCTACTTTACGTATTTCCTCACAATACAAGGCACACTGTATATAATTCAGTAAGGTTCATCGTGTTAGCTTATTGGGGTTTAAGTTGAGGATATCTCAACAAGATCTGGATGGGTGATGCTAATTTACTAACCTAAAGTCTCTTCGCCTGAATTAAGTTACGATACGCAGTACCCGTAACTAACTCCCAACGATAAATGCTTAGAGTACTCTTTTTCGAAGAGATCATGTATTTACCGATGCCAAAGAGTGATACAACTCTCCAAAATCCGGACTTCTTCACTACAAAGTGGACACCATAAAAATACGCTGCAAGAGCCGTGAGAGAGAACCATTCCACACACCATAGAAATAAGAGCCCACCATTTAAGTGCAAAACACAATAATTGTGGACATAGCTTCAGCTAAACATTTTGCCCTACAGGAAGTACAATGGCCCACATCTTGCATTCAGCTCATTGTCTAGGTGCTTGTATCTACAATAAGTTTTGAATTTCCTGTTATTGCACACCCACTAGAATATACCACAAGCACCAAAATTAGATATCTTACAAGCCCAGTCCCCCCCCCCCAAACGATTCAATAACCAGTTTCTTCCCCATTGAGTCATGATTCACAACTGATTCCGTACCAACTGTGAAAGAAGTTAGTTCAAAGTCCAGAGGTTCTGCAGCTAGTATGCACTTAGCCCTCACTTGTTCATTAGTTGGATCTGGGTGATAAGAAACGAGAGGTTACTTTACCAATGTGTCTGACGTTTTCTCCACCTGAGAAGTCATGGTTTGAAGGTAATGGTCTCTTAAGCAGTATACACAGTGTAGCTGGCAGTCCTACTGTTTGTGCACAAGAACCTGAGTATCTTGTACAGGTTTTTCTGTTTTCACCATTGCACAAACTAGCTACCGGAAGCCTGAAAATTAAGTACCAATAGCCACCATAAGTTGCCATTGCTTGTATTCCAATAGTACATGGAAATATATTTTGAACATCTTTTTGACCTGATGCAGTAAAAATCATCCACCATCGTAACACTAACTCGGAATTATGATACATTTCAGTACTTTCGCTTCAATAAAGAACAATACTGAGCAAATAGTCGTTAAATGACAAGCGAGTCTGGCAAGTGCTTTGCCTGTTACCCTGAATAAGCCCCATGGTTCGTGCTTAGACCAAGCCTACTGTGCAATGGCGTGCAAAACTGTGCCATGCATTGTTAACAAGCCCTCTTAATTTAGTGATAAATATTTCCTCTAGTAAATCAAGAAATACATGCTATAACATAGCTCCGGCAAATTTCTCAGCTCCTAAAAGGTTCTCGGCAGCTTATAAAACCCAGTGTGTTCTCATCCTTGGGCTACAACACTCTCCAACATGAAGTTGCCTCTCATCACTGTTGCGCTTCTGACCTCCTTCACACTAGCTGCTGGTGGAGTCCCTCCCTCCAGAGGAGACATCGTTCTCGCTCGACGTGCTGCTCGAGACCTTGCCCGGCTCTCACCTAGAGCCGACGCCTCCGATAAATCTGTGTCCACCCCCGATGTGTCCGCTCTCGAGGATCTCGACGATTTGCTCTCCAGCATTCAGTCAGTTTTGAACACTATCCAGGACCAGGCCCCCCCATCTCTTGGCCTAGATGAAATCATTAACAAGGCACTTGAGGGCGTTTCCGGATTGGCTGACAGAGTCCCTGGCGTTGAGGCTCAGGTTTCTGCTGCCGCTGATGCTACGAATTCTACTAAGGTCGACACCACTACCACTGAGGATGTTCCCACCACCACCAGTGATGTCGACACCACTACCACTGAGGATGTTCCCACTACCACCAGTGATGTCGACACTACCACTGAAGATGTTCCCACTACCACCAGTGATGTCGACACTACCACTGAAGATGTTCCCACTACCACCAGTGATGTCGACAACACTAGCACTGAGGATGTGACCATCCCCACTGGCGGTCCCATCAACCCTGATGATCCCACCAACCCTGATGATCCCACCAACCCTGATGATCCCACCAACCCTGATGATCCCACCAACCCTGATGATCCCGCCAACCCTGATGGTCCCACCAACCCTGATGATCCCACCAACCCTGATGATCCCACCAACCCTGATGATCCCGCCAACCCTGATGATCCCACCAACCCTGATGATCCCACCAACCCTCCTGACCCCACCAACCCTGATGATCCCACCAACCCTGATGACCCCACCAACCCTGATGACCCCACCAACCCTCCTGACGGCCCCACCAACCCTCCTGATGATGAGCTCCCTCCTATCGAGAAGCGTTCGTTCTTCCGTAGAAACCTTGCCATGGCAAGAATTATCAGAAGGGACTCTGTTGAGAGCCTATCAAATGATATTGCCCCAGTTCTGGAGACTTTGCACAGTGTGGTTGAGAAGGTCAACGCTGCTTCTGACGTCTCCCCCGAGCTCCGGGATACTGTGATGGAGCTCGATGGTCTCATTAACCAACTCGAGAACTGGTATTCTAATGCAGTCGGCGAGCCCCCCGTCACTCAGCATACCACCTCTACCGCTGAGCCCACTGCGACTGATGAGCCTACTGGTACCGCTGAGCCCACTGCGACTGATGAGCCTACTGGTACCGCTGAGCCTGCCGAGACTGATGAGCCTACCGGTACCGCTGAGCCCACCGACACTGATGAGCCTACCGGTACCGCTGAGCCCACCGCGACTGATGAGCCTACCGGTACCGCTGAGCCCACCGACACTGATGAGCCTACCGGTACCACTGAGCCCACCGCGACTGATGAGCCTACTGGTACCGCTGAGCCTACCGGTACCGCTGAGCCTGCCGAGACTGATGAGCCTACTGGTACCGCTGAGTCTGATGAGCCTACCGGTACCGCTGAGCCCACCGCGACTGATGAGCCTACTGGTACCTCTGAGCCTGCCGAGACTGATGAGCCTACCGGTACCGCTGAGTCTGATGAGCCTATCAGCACTGGAGGTGCCTCCACTGGTGGTGCTGAGGATGAAAACTCTGCTGAAAAGAACGGAAAGCCTGATAACGGTGGTGGTTCTGGTAACGGGGACTCTGGAAGTGGCGCTGGATCGTCTGGTTCTTCCGATTCCTCTAGCTCTTCCGATTCCTCTAGCAGCTCTTCTAGCTCTTCCAGCTCTTCTAGCTCCTCCGATTCCTCCTCTTCCTCTAACAGTCTCTCTGATAACAACGCTGCTTCTGCCAACTCTGCTTCTTCCAACTCTGCTTCTGCCGACTCTGCTTCTGCCGACTCTGCTTCTGCCAACTCTGCTTCTGATAACGCTGCTTCTGACAATTCCGGAACCCACTCTTCGGGAGACTCTTCTAGCAGCTCTGGCTCTTCTAGCTCTTCGGATTCTTCCTCTTCTTCTGAAAGCCATTCTGACGGCAACTCCGGTTCGGCCAACGCTGGTTCTGCCAGCTCTGGCTCTGCCAACTCAGACTCTTCCAGCTCAGGTTCTGCCAGCTCTGGAGATAGCTCTTCGGGAGACTCTTCTAGCAGCTCTGGCTCTTCTAGCTCTTCGGATTCTTCCTCTTCTTCTGAAAGCCACTCTGACAGCAACTCCGGTTCGGCCAACGCTGGTTCTGCCAGTTCTGGCTCTGCCAACTCAGACTCTTCCAGCTCAGGTTCTGCCAACACTGGAGGTAGCTCTTCGGGAGACTCTTCCAGCAGCTCTGGCTCTTCTAGCTCTTCGGACTCTTCCTCTTCCTCAGACAGCAGCTCTGAAAGCAACTCGGGCTCTGCCGACTCTGGCTCTGCCAACTCTGCTTCTGCCAACTCTGCTTCTGACAACGCTTCTTCTGACAACTCTGGAAGCCACTCTTCGGGGGAATCTTCTAGCAGCTCTGGCTCTTCCAGCTCTTCGGATTCTGCCTCCGACAGCCATTCTAACAGCAACACTGGTGCTTCCAACTCGGGCTCTGACAACTCTGATTCTGGAAACGCTGCTTCCGACAACTCTGGAAACTCCGTCTCTGGGGACTCGGGCTCTGGAAGCTCTTCTGGTGGTGCCGCTTCTGAGGGCTCTTCTGAGGGCTCTTCCGGTGGTGCCTCTTCTGGTGGTGCCTCTTCTGAGGGCTCTGCTGGTGCCTCCTCTGAGGGCTCTTCTGGTACCTCTTCTGGTGGTTCTTCCTCCGAGAGCTCTTCTGGTGCCTCTTCTGAGGGCTCTGCTGGTGCCTCTTCTGAGGGCTCTTCTGGTACCTCTTCTGGTGGTTCTTCCTCCGGTGCCTCTTCTGAGGGCTCTGCTGGTGCCTCTTCTGAGGGCTCTTCTGGTACCTCTTCTGGTGGTTCTTCCTCCGGTGCCTCTTCTGAGGGCTCTGCTGGTGCCTCTTCTGAGGGCTCTTCTGGTACCTCTTCTGGTGGTTCTTCCTCCGGTGCCTCTTCTGAGGGCTCTGCTGGTGCCTCTTCTGAGGGCTCTTCTGGTACCTCTTCTGGTGGTTCTTCCTCCGGTGCCTCTTCTGAGGGCTCTGCTGGTGCCTCTTCTGAGGGCTCTTCTGGTACCTCTTCTGGTGGTTCTTCCTCCGGTGCCTCTTCTGAGGGCTCTGCTGGTGCCTCTTCTGAGGGCTCTTCTGGTACCTCTTCTGGTGGTTCTTCCTCCGGTGCCTCTTCTGAGGGCTCTGCTGGTGCCTCTTCTGAGGGCTCTTCTGGTACCTCTTCTGGTGGTTCTTCCTCCGGTGCCTCTTCTGAGGGCTCTGCTGGTGCCTCTTCTGAGGGCTCTTCTGGTACCTCTTCTGGTGGTTCTTCCTCCGGTGCCTCTTCTGAGGGCTCTGCTGGTGCCTCTTCTGAGGGCTCTTCTGGTACCTCTTCTGGTGGTTCTTCCTCCGGTGCCTCTTCTGAGGGCTCTGCTGGTGCCTCTTCTGAGGGCTCTTCTGGTACCTCTTCTGGTGGTTCTTCCTCCGGTGCCTCTGCTGAGGGCTCTTCTGAGGGCTCTTCTGGTGCCTCTTCTGGTGGTTCTTTCTCCGGTGCCTCTTCTGACAGCTCTTCCGGTGCCTCTTCGGACAGCTCTTCCGGCTCCCACCCTGCCCAGGTCCCCGACAGCCACAGCGTCCCTCTTCAAGCCAACGGAGCTTCTGTGCTCACCTTTGGCCCTGCCATGGTCCTGCCCTTCTTCGCGGTTCTCCTTTAGATGCTGTTGAACCAGCCATTCTAGTTTCTAATTTTTAGTTGTTTTCTAATTCTCAAAAATAAATGTCAATTTGTTAGTATCAACATTTTTGTAAGAGTTGTAGCGAACGAATCCCTTGCTGAGTCTGTGTCGACTCTGTGGTACCGGTAGTAGTGAAGATCATGGCTAGTTCAGAAAGACCTTAGCGTGTACAGTGTACAGTAGTGTCGTTAGTTGCTTTGGTTATCTGGGGTTGGGAAGTAAGCCGAACTATATACTTGTGTGTTGGTGTTTGTCACTAACGGAGTAACAAAGAAACACATTGTTTAACAACACCTTAATTTTAACACAACGCAAGAAACACAAGTGGTTCTTCTTAATTGCCAACGCATAGAGAAGTTGTTCGTTACACTATCCATCTGGTTGAATGGAGTTTTCACATCTCATTTCCATTCGTTTCGCTGGATGTATATTACACACACACGTGCTCCACGCCATCTTCCAATTAGGCTTTGTCCAACATCACGAAAAGATCACGTTCTGTCTCTTCTGCTTCACCACCATGAGCACCAACACGACATTCAGCGATAACACCGTTTTACGTATTTTCACCAACGAATCGTTTCAGTCAGATGACGTTCGTGTCGCCGCGGGAGTGGTGAAATCGTCGGCGGAGTACCTGCGATTATTCACCGAAGAAGCCATTGTTTTGGCCATCAGACAGAAAGAAGAGACTGGAGAAACGGTAGATTCTCGTGACCTGGACAGAATTAAGGACGAGTTGAGAGAAGGGTTTTGAGCGGAACCAAAACGGAATTGTTTATTTATTGGATCAGTATTGCTGGTCGTTATTTATTGTTATGGAACTGGTGTAATATCGTACTCGTACGGTACACTTTGAATAGAAATACATCCACAATTTTGTACGTCATCACTAGCTAATGCTAACTCATAATTTATATTATACATCTATATTATATATTTCGTGTCCACCTCTCTAACTCTCAGTGGCAACTACCGAATCAGGTCTGAGAAGATAAACATTCTTATCGTGGGTGAGACCTTCCTGAGTGCCGATATTGGACACTTTGCCAATCACGCCAAACGGCCCTCGATCGCATTCAGCACATGCCAAAAGTCGTTCAATGGACACTGTGGTTTTGCCATCACTGGACACCAGAGACGGTTCCTGACCTTCTTCAAAAACGGGCTTGGTCACAGAAATGTTGTCAAAATCAAACGGGTCGTAAAACGGCAGGAAGAAGTCGGATTCTGCGGCGTTAGTTGCGTCTGTTGTGTCTGTTGTTTGTGTCTTTTCGTCGGTTTGTGTCTTTTCGCCGGTTTGTGTTTCAGTATCGGCCACGTCCTTGCTGTTGACGAAATTGAGAGCAGCTTTCTGGACCTTGAGGGCGTCTTCAGAGGCTGCTGAGGCGCGCACAATGAGCTCCACAGGGTGCTTGTTGGCCACAACTAGTCGGCTTTTGCATTGGGGGTAAGGACAGCAGTATTTCATGGTGTGGTGGGAAAGATGAAGAGATCAGGAAATGGCAATGTGGATACATGTATGGAGTGCATGAATCATGCAGAGCCACGTTGGTGACTAAGGGAGTAGTAAGAGAGGAAAGGGGTGGCGACGTGACTACTGTACGGTGGATAGTGGGTCAGGTGATTTGCCACTGGTTGCCACTGGTGGTAGTTCAAAAGAGTATAGTTGAGCGCTTGATTGTTCTGTACTGGTGCGGGTAGTTCTGTTGGTGCTTTTCTTATTCTAGGGAGGTGGGTGCGTTTAGGAACCGATCTGGCCGGCAAAAAGAGTCCATTTTCCGGCCAGTGAGGAAACCAAAGATGGCCGTTTAAACGGTATATTCCAATTCAGTGCAGTTCTGGTCCTTCTACCGGTACTTCAATTAAACTATAGTTTTTGGTTTTTGAGAAAACTCGAAACAATTCGTTAAAAATCAGGAAAAATCAGGAAAAATCGGAAAAAATAAAATATTCCGTTTTCCCTCATCTTCAATCCTCCCTTTCTCCCTTACTACCCTCCCCTTCCACTTTACCCGCTCAAACCTCTCCCGTCTCCTTCCACCTCAACAAAATAAAGTTGCCCAACCAATATGATTCTGTAAACCCCAAGACCAAATGACATGGTCCTCAACAACGACATTTTGGTACAGATTTTCAAGGAATGCGATTTGGAAACGTGTTTTCGTCTGAGCAGAGTCTGCCGAGCCACCTGGACGCTCTGGCGGGCCCTGGATACTTGTTTGGTGCGTGAAAAGGTGCTTGGGCGAGTACCGTGGTTCTCTCTGGAAGATATCTACGACACCTGGCACCATGGAGGCATGTATCTCGTTGCACGGTCCAAACAGGCCGTTGAAAAGCCCCGTCCAAACCAATATATTATCAGGAGTCTTGAAGTTCCCGTTGCATTATCACAAAACAGAGTCCAGTTTGTAACCGGAACGGAATTGGCGTTTGATGATAAGGCCCGTGAATCAATGACGCCGATATTCAATCACGACACAGAGGGACCGCATTTTTATAACGGACAAACATCGGTTGTGAAAGGATCCGTGTTCAAGAAACGCGATAAGGAGTTTGATTTCAAAACGATGGAAATGAGAGATACCATAGAGGAGGAGCCCAGGGAGCCCAAGGAACCCGTTTTTGCATCGGAGGCCGTGGCTCCGTCGGGAGTGAGGGTTTGTGTCAAAGAAGCAATAACGTGTGCTATCATCAACGAAAACGAAAACCTGCTACAAGTACGGTGTCGATACGATTCCAGAGAAGGAGACTTTATTGTTCATAAAGCATCGCACGCACGCAAAAACGGCGCGATCCTGATCTCGCGGTATGACAAGCCCCGCTTCTACGCAAAGCTCAGCAACAACGGCAAATTTGGTCTTGTCAACTTGTTGCCCGGTTCAGGAGGCGCTCTTGTTCTCAATCATGAGCCTTTTCGAGTGGAGGACTCGTATCTGGCCTATGTGGAGCCCAAACCGGGTCTCAACCATGTGTATATCTGCACAGTTCCACACATGCTTTACCACCGGACTCATGGATACGCGGATTGCAGCATGCGTTTTTTCGTCACTTACGGCGGGTTTCTCTACATTTTCCACAGAGAGCGGTTTATTCGTTTGTGGGTGGATTTGGGGGTTACTGCCAAGCTGGACAGGTGTTTTGGAGAAGACAACTTGCTGAGATTGGGGAAATCCAGAGCTCTGACGGTGTGGGACCGAAACTTTCCTTCCATCGGGCCCGTGGATCGGATGCACGTGATTCGTGTGGTTTCCTATGGCATTGCCAAAAACAAGGAGCTGGTCACCACTTTCGGTGCAGGTGGTCGAGTTGTGGGGAACCTCAGAACAGGAGACACGTTGGTTTGCAGGCACGTGAGTTACAAATTCAACATTGGCGTGACAGTTCCCTACTTTTCCAGAACAAATACGAGAGACGTCTGTTTTGGATACGTCGGCTGGATGCTGGCCAACAATATTAGCAAACATATTAATGGTGGACGGAAATTCGATACAATCGGAATAAAGACCTTTGAGAGGGAACTGCCCGGAACAGAAGAAGAAGACAAGGACGACAAAGAATGCTTGCCTGATCGTCCCAGGACGTTCCATAACCTCGACCGAGTCAAACGAGCAGAAGAGAGCTACGATGACATGGACAGCAGATGTGATCTCGTCGGACAGTTACACACGTATCGGTTCATGGAAGAAATCAATGTGTATAGAGACGACTCGTTTCCACCTCTCAACAACAGAACCATGGTTTCAATTTCAGCATTTGTGGGAGACAAACAGGAGCCCGAGAAACTGGTGGATGAATACTGCAGAGGATGGAAGTGCTCGGGACACGGTCCAGAAACCAAACTCACCAGACAAGAGCGTCAGATGGACATTATCGATCAATGGTGGTGGCTTGATCCGGTAGATGCTGAGTGGTGAACGAATGTGGTTTTTATAATCACATTTAAAAAGTGATTCCTGGAGGATCGAACTGGTGACGTTCAAGTCACTAGATGAGCAACGTTAGTAAAGCTTTTGACAAGACTAGAACTTGATCAATATTGAAGATAGAGCTGTGGAAATTGAACTGTGACATTGCAATAACTTCATTATTAGCCTCCCAAAAAACCAGCCATATCTATCGATTCAAGGACAAATTTTGACGGGGCAAAACTGATGAGGTTGGAGAAAGTTTAATAACGATAAGGTTATCGTCGTTCACTCATCATCTGCAACTATCAATATTTCACCAGAATGGATAAATTATCGGTTCTTTAATGGTACCAAAATGTAGCCCTGTTTGTGGCGGTTACTCCCATGCATTTGTTTTTTCCATGGCCCTTTTGTTACTAGTTTTACAGGCATTTTTGTTTCCACCCTACAACTGCCCTTCTCCAACTCCCAAATCACACTCTCATTGCCAACATCACGCACCACCAGCCCCCCACCCGTATCTCTACACTGATTATATAATCCAATACTACACTAACGCACGTCAATGCTACCTAAATGCACCAAATGCAAGGGTGGCAAAAGGCGCAAAAGCAGCCAGCCAATGTAGCACCAATTCACACTGCCGGTTTTTGTTTTTTTCCGCGCTGTCTTTTTCACATTGCTGTTTTATAAGGCATGTTCCGAATCGGACCACCCATCCCCGATTCGGCCGGTCGGAGAACCTTATTCGGCCCTTTGACTTGCTGCAAAGAAACGGGCCGGACCGAGGCTCAGAAAAAAAGATGAAATTGATAATCATAGCGACTTTTCTATAAGAGAAAATGATGCACAACAAGATGAAGCAATTGCTTGCAAATATTACTGTCGATGAACACAAAGACGACCTCAACGACTCGTAGATAGCCCCTCAGACGCCACCATACTCAAACGGTGGACTAATTACCCCACAATCATGCCTCCTCTAACCCCTCAAAGACCCAAACAGTCGAAACCTCAACTGAAACCTTTAGGAGTTAAAGGTGGGGTGCGGTTAATTACTCCAAATATTATCACAATACGATACGGCGGCTTAGCAAAACCCAAACTAATTACCATCCGTATCTCTAACGGTATCATTACATTCATCTATATACAGCCAATGGGCAATGCGTGTGCTGTGTGCGTTCGAGCACGTTAAATTATCGACCGTGTTCTAGTGTCATCTATCAATCAAGTCACTAACGGCCATTCGTGTACTGGAGGAGGCGGTGGACGGAGCAGATCCAGCGGCAGAAGCAGACCCAGATGTATCGTTGCTGGGCTCGTCGCGAGTAGACGACGTAGCCGCGGGAGCAGGCGCGCTTCCACTGCCTCCAGCCGCATGGTTCAACCCGGCCATGGCTAGCATGCTAAGCGAAGACGCCGCACCCTGGGCCGCGTTGGGCGCGCCCGAGCTGGGAGACGTTCCAAATGGCGTGTGAGACGCAGACCCGCCGCCGTACGGCGTGTGTGTGCCTGTGTGCGTGCCTCCGGTCGACCGCGGGGCAATCTCCATGGGCGGCAGCGTGGGGGGCACGTGCCGGCCAATGGACAGTGACCGAATCGACGGCAGCTGCACGCCCTCCAGATCACGGGGGTGGATTCGCGGAGAGTGTGCCGGGGTCGCCAGTGGCGTGTGGTCCGGTGTGGGGCTCTCCGAGTTGCTAAACGTTGGCGACGAGGGGGCGGTAGACGACGGCGAGTTGGGTCGCGACTTCTTGGACCGGTGCCAGGGCTCCGAGTCGTCTCGGCCCGACATTGGCGTCATCCGTTGCAGACCTGCAAAAATGTGGCCCTGCAGACCGTGGTGGTGGTGGGGCGGATGCAGATGCTGGGGATGCTGAAAGTGGGTCGAGTGCGTCTGGCCGTGCGACGACAGCGACGTGCCGGACGAAAAGCCGTAGGGAGGACCGTGCGAGCCGGGTGTGCCTGGGTTGGACGAGGGTGCGGGAGGCCGGCTGAAATACGACGCCAGCGCGGGCGACGACTGCGTAGATTGCAAGGGCGAAGACGATGGCGAGTGGTTGAAGGGCGACGAGGTGCCGGAGGGAGCAGCGGAGGGGGCTCCGGAAGACAGACCCGAGGGGGGTGCATTTTCTCGCTCCAGCTGCTGCGACGCCGCAGTCGCCAGCATGTTCATGTCAAAAGTAGACCGTGGGTAGGTCGAGTGGGGGACCCGCACAAACATGGGCGACCCGGGAGTGCTGTTGGGCGCACTGGGGGCAGCCGAATGGGGTCCACCAGGAGGAGGAGGGTGGTGCAGAGGTGGCAGGCCAATGTGGGGGCCTCCGGGCTGGCCAGGCAATGGGCCATGGTGTGCGCCGGGGGGAGCGCCGGGTCCACCGGGTCCTCCAGGTCCTCCAGGTCCACCAGCTCCACCGGGTCCACCGGGAGGAGGGGGGCCTCCAGGAGCTCCATAGGGTCGGTACAACGAGGCCTGGCCCATGGTTGGTGACGAGGGCACCGACGAGTAGGGTGTTGAGTATGCGGAGGAGTACTCGCTCTTGATTCCACTGGCTCCTGGAATGGGGGGATGGGCGTCGTGGTGGTCGACGAGATTACTGATGGCCACCAGGCGGTCGGATCGATCGTCCTTGGACTGGTGAGGGCCCTGTTGGCTGGAGGGTCCCTTCTGGGCCGCGGCGGCATTGTGGGCGGCGGCCGCGGCGCTGTTCATGTTTTTGGCCCGTCGAGTGTTGGGATTTAAATGTATGCGCGAGTGTCGGGTGAGCTCGTCGCTACGGCTAAACCGTTTGGTGCAGCCTGGGAAGGTGCACTCATGGGGCTTTTCGCCCGTGTGGGTCCGGATGTGGCGGGTCTGGTGCTCCAGACGGTGGAACGCCTTGTCGCAAATCGGACACTTGTAGGGTCGGGGCATTTCCGACTTGCCTGTCTTGGGGTTGGTTTTGGGCACCGTGCGGTGGGTCGTGGACTGCTGTAGATGCGACGGCACTGCCACCGGGGGCGGGTGCATTTCTCTGTCCGAATTGGTGGCTGTGAATTCCATGTTGATGGGCTGAGCAACTTGTTGACTCTGTGCAGTCTGTGTGGGGGTGCAAAGAGGTGTTTGTGGCGTTTGTCGTGAGAGTCGGGAAACAAGTCCGTATGTGCGTTCTTGTCGAGATGAGAGTCCGTCGGCGTCGTTTCACTCACGCTGGTGTTTCTGTGTCGATGTTTCTGTGTCGGCTGGAGTCTGTGTCCGAAAAAGGGTGTGTTTGTGTCCTTGAGTTTGAGGATGTGGGGTACGTCGTGGGGTGTGTCTATGGTGTTGCGTGTCTCGTGCTAGTCGCCACTCAATCTGTTCCTGCCAATCACTCTGGCAGTGTCTGACCTGTTTGTGTGTCCAGTTGTGGAGATAAACAGTAGGTGTTGAAAATTAATGTGGGACGAGCGAGAGGGGGAAAGCTTATTTGCGCAAGGTGGGATTTAGTTTTGCTGCGCTAACCATGCAGCTGTGAGTGCGCTCTGGCAACAAGAAACAACTATCGAGGTAGGTGGTGTGAATCTTGCCCGTGGAGTATCAAACGGAAAACGGCCCAACCGGACGCCACCGGCTTGTTATATATTTACGTTTTCTGTTTGTGTCGCAACTTGTCCCACCAAACCCTCCCAAAAACCCCACACGAAAATAAAACAAAATAAAAAAAAATCATGTCCCCGCAAATCGCACAAATTATGTAATTGCCACCTCCTCGTACTATTATTAACGACCCAGACGACGCAACGTGGGGGTCGGCATGTGTACGAGCACAGTACGAGTGCGATAAGCAGACACGTCAGGTTGCGACACAAACAGAAAACAAAAATATATAAACCCTGCCATTCCCCTCCCATCTGGAGACCTTCTGGAACGCCACCTTAAAACATCTGTTTCTTTTAAAGCCCTCGTCACGCTCACGCCTCAAAAATTACGCCTTGCGCAATACAACTCTAAGCCGGTTTGGACTCTGGGGAAGCCGCAACTCTCGGCACAAGTGGCAACAAGTGAGACATGAGCAGACAATGTGATTGTGCCATGGCCAGTTAGCTGATGTGCCATGGCCAGTTGGCTGTTTGTGCAATCATCGGTCTGTCGGAGGGGGTAAACGAGGCCCAATACTCTACTCTTAATACAGCACTGTACGCCTCCCACGCAGTCTCCACGCAGTCTCCCACCTCCACCACCCCCCAACTGGATTAGCTACAGGTTCGGAGAGTTATTACATTACCAGTAGGTGGAAAAAAATGCCGTTACACAAACGATGGCTAAAAAAAGACAAGAAAGAAAAAGACGGGACCAACGTCACCCACGTGTTGAGACGATACAGATGAGGGGAAGCACAGGGGAGTTGGTCGCATGATTGCATCATCACACGGATACCGTACACACAGGTACTGGCACGCAGCATCACCGGATAAACATCTTCCTCCGACTTCGGACCCATCAACTATAAATGCGCTCCCTCATCCTTGCACCCTGCATGCGCGGAGGGTTGGCTTTTTGGCTTTTTAGCCTTGGTTGAAGGTGTATATAAGTCGGTTTGTGCACCTGGCTGGAGAACTGTGGAGCCGGTTCTCGCCAGTCTCAGATTTCGACCAAAGGTCTTTCCAACCCTGTTAGGTTTGTTACTTTCGGTTGAGACGAGTTTTTGGATCCGTTTCACTCAAACCTACCAGCACCGCCAGCTCGATCTCGGGCTATTTATGCATGAGGGAAGTGCAGTGTTTGGAGAAAAAAAAAATAGCAGGTGCCAAAAAAACGTCAGCGGAAAAATTGGGTCAAACGAAAGTAAAAAAAAGTGATGGATATTAGTCTCTGTGCATGTGTCTAAGTGTCTGAGGGGGGAGTGTTTCTTCCTCACTACTGAGACCCCTTAGCCTCCCGCGTGACCAGCCCACACGTGACGGCTATTAATAAACATGTTCCATGCGTGTAACCGTATTCCTAGAGTGGGTCGATGCAAAAACGTGCATGAGGTGGAGATCGGAGAAGAAAGACAAGAAAAAGAACAAGAGAAAAAAAAAACGAAGGCGGAAAAGCAGGACAGGAGAGGAGCAAGCAAAAGGGAGAGGGAGAGAGAAAGAAGAAAAAAACAGTTAAACGCCGAGGCGGCGGGTTAGATGCCGACCCGACTGGGGGGTTGCGTTACGCACGTACCAGATAACGGTGACGGTTGGAGTTTGAGCGCGGTTGAAGGAAAAGGTGGGGGGAAAGAATGGGGGAAAAACAGTCGATGAGATAGTTGACAGACGGGGGAGAAGGGGGCTGGTAGTCGAGCAGTTTGACCACCTGGTACTGTGAACTGTATAGTACGGCACTAACCTGTGCTACAGTACACTCCTACACTAGACTGAAACAAACTCAACGGCGCAACGCTCAACTGCAACGCTCAACTGTAACCGCGTGTAACGCTCAACGGTGCTTTAGATCATTTTGAGCATTTATGAATGCACTTATGAAGCAGCCCGTTGTATTTATGAACGGCGTGGCAGGGCATGGTGGGCGTGAACAGCGTGAAAACTTCTCGGTGACGTGTCCCTCTAAATGGGACCGGTGGTGTTGGAATTGGTACGACTGCGTACAGTTCTCGTATTGGTGCACCACCCCGGAGATCCGTGGAGATTGTGAGATTGGGTTGAACGGTTAACGGAGTTTGAACTCGTTTGAACGGGCGTGTTTCAACGAATGGGTTTGAACGGTTTGAACGGTTTGAACGGGTTTGAACGGGCGGAATTACTATTGTCGATCCCCGACACTGGTACAATATATAATACATTAACATCTATAAATAAGGGTGGAGCACTGGCGCTCGATTCTGGAAAGGGTGTCATCAGAAGAGCGTTCCAGTGTTCCGTCTTTTTTTATGTTGACTGAACAGGCTGAACAGGCTGAACAGTTGTTTTTGAACTGGCAGTTAAGCAGTTGTTTTGTTTGACTGACAAGCAGTTGACTGGAGCAGTTCAACTCACTTGAACAGTTGTTTTTCTCATTTCCATCATTCCCTCTTCTCTACCACATGGTTGACCCGCTCATCTCGTCAACTCGTTATCCATCCGGTCATCGCATTGGCGCTCATCTTAGTCCTTCTTGCCCGCCTCCAAATCAACCTCGGTCACGGACGACGAACTAGAACAGATTTCCAACGTCTGCGTCTTCTCCTCCTCCTCTTCCGCCTCTTCATCTTCATCATCGTCAATAATCAAGTTGGCAATGACTCCAACGAAACCAGTGACGGAAAAACCAGAGCTCATGACCAGCTGAATGGCATCAAGGAAACCCTGGAGAGACTGGTTGTCGCCCTCATAGGTGAAGACAAAGGAAAACCAGTTGTTGACGAGGGTGGCTCCCAGACCAAGAACCAGCGAGGCAGTAAGCACAATTCTGTCTCGTCGAGTAATGGGGTTTCTGGAAATGATGGCCAGTCCGGAAACAGCCACAGAAGTGAAGAGAAACGTGGTCATGCCGCCAATAACCGGTTTGGGGATGGACACAAACGCAGCCGCAAACTTGGAAAAGATGCCCATCATCAAAATGAAGAAACAGGCCCATCCTCCAGCCTGTCGGTTGGCGCATTTGGTCAAACTAATGACTCCGTTGTTTTGAGCAAAAGTAGAACAAGGAGTGAGAGTCAGCAGACCAGCGATGGATCCAATGATTCCGTCTCCTCGAATGCCTCCCTTGATGCGAGATTCGTACTCAGGTCCAGAAACAGCCACTCGAGAAACGTCACAGGTGGCTGTAATGTCTCCAATGGTCTCCATCATGATGGTTAGATAGACAGCCAACAACGGGAGAACCACTGGTCCGTACAGCTTGAGGGGGAAGGTGGTTGTCCACAGAAAGGTGGCCACTGGCGCCTCGTTGATAGGAGTAGCGTCAAAGTAACCACAGGCAGCAGCTACAATGCATCCCACCAGCAAACCAATCACCACAGCACACGATTTCATGATGGGAGCTCCGTACTTTTCGCACGTGAGAATGGCAACATAAACGAGGAATCCCAGCCCGATGAATTGAGCTGAGCCCCAAGGAGCAGCCATAGGGGCGTCGTTGGAAGGACACAGCATGAAATCTCCACTTGTAGGACGTCCAAAACACGGGCCAGCCCCTCCTGCCCAATCCTTGAACCCAGACTGGATGAGAGACACTCCGATAACCAGAACAACGGGTCCTGTAACCACTGGAGGGAACAGTTTCATGAGAAACTTCGACGGAAGGAAGGAACAGAGCAGTTCGATCAGGGCGCACAACGAAGCAGTGGCAATGATCATTCCGTACCCCTCGGGGCAAGGTAAAGGAGCTCCTGTTTCACTCACAGGACAAACTCCGCTCTTGTACATGATGGGCAGACCGGTGGTGAAGACGGTGATTGTACTGAAACTGGCTCCAACCACCGAAATCAGACCAGTACCCACGTACAAATGAGTACCGGGGATTCTGAACCGGATAATGTGGATTAGCGAAAGCAACCCCGAACCAATCATGGCAGCCGACACAAGATACTGGGTCATCTGAGCATCGAAATTGGCTGCAGAAGCCATCAAAAGAGGAGGAGTCACAATTCCGGCAATCATGGCCAAAGAATGCTGAAACCCAAGCAAGATGGCTAGCAGGAGGGGAAGAGAAGAATCCACGGCGAAAAACGTACTTCGATTCTTGTCTCCCTTTTTCGACTTTTTCATAAACGGAATCTTGGGCGTGAAAAGATACTTGTAATCATAGTCGCCAATGAGTCCTTCTCTGGTGGTGGTCTTGAATTTGACCGTCTGATAAGCGTCCTTGAAACCTGAAGAAACGCCAGACATGCACCGCTTCACAGAAACGCCTGAAAAGCCCGAACCCTCCTTCTGGTCTTCTTGTCCTAGGATTGTCATTTTGAGATGTCGTCAAAAATGTCGAAAAAAATGAGAAAAAAATGCCGGCTTTTCTGGTTTTTCGTCAAACTACTAGAAAGGAGGTATATTAAATGCGTCCAAAAAGATTTGTGAAAATCGCTTCAGACCGAACTTCGAACCACTCCTGTTTTCCTTGTGTAGTATGTTGATGACGAGGAGAAGATGAGAGCGCCAAACTGTCTATATATTGTGCAGGTTTTTCACCTTAGAGTTTGGATGGTGGTCTGGGGAAGCTGTCGTAGCTTGGGCAATAATGGGGATGGTAAGATTAATGTGGTGCCATTAGATAGCTAGAGGTTTTGTTTATTGTTTAGAAGAATTGTCTTGTAATTTACTCAACTATTCATCAAGTTCTGGGGGTTTTCAAAATCATCGTGAAAAGTATAAACTTTTGCATTTATTTTTAGGGGATTTTTCAAAATTTCCCCAACTTGCTCAAAAGTGGCGGTAGAAATGTGTAAAAAACACGATAAAACACTTCTTCCTATTTAATATCCAACTCCCCGACCACTACTCTCCAGCTTTTATCCCCATTTCTATGTCACGTCTTGAGCATTTGACAAATCACCACCAGACTAAATTAACCTTTACCAGCCCATTTCTACCGAAAGCCGAAATCCCTCCGGAACGCTGAAAAATACACGGATTCTCAAAATGAAAATTTGAAATTGTACAGAAACATCTAATTACCACTCAGTGCGAAATTCACGTTGATTCAACGTCTCCTCATTGTTCTACAGAGTCTCAAAAAAGTGACCCGGGAACAACGTTTTTTAAACCCAAATTTCGGGAAGAACGGAACCTGAACAGGGACGGTATTTTCAGGGTGAAGAAAAATTCAGAAAATGTTACACCAGCCCTAAAATCCTCTCCCACTTTTCAAAGTGACGATTCATATTTTTTTCTAATTTTCTCTCAATTTTTCCTGCCCATTCCACACAAACGCGTGACGCCACTCGACCCACTCAGCCACTTTGCCTGCCGCACCCTGCATGCACCTTGTAAATTATCGTGTGACTGATTAGTTTTCTTTTTGAGAGGGTAGTGTGATTACCTAAGCCCCGTGGACAGAGTTTCGCGAGTCACGTGAGTTTCGTAGGGTTACATCACGTGAGACCAACCAGGGCTGCGATCGATCGATCGAAAAATACACACTGACTAATCCACACGGTTCAAAGCACGTCACAACCGTGTCGCATGTACATATACATGGAATCTATCTGTACTTAGTCGACGTGTCGTGAAATGAGCGATATATTGGTTGGAGACGGCCAGAAGAGTGAATGGGGCGTAACTTTTTGTTGACGGCTGCTATCGAAGAACTAAAGAGTGCATTTTGTAGACAATCGCGTGGAGAATCGTCTGGTGGGTTTCGATTTCCCATACCTCAATTGTAGGCCAAGCTGGCTACACCCTTCCTGCCTTGATTGCATTATGGCCTTCACATTCCCAGTTGAGGTGTGTCACGTGATGGAGATACTTTAATCAGTTTAACGTTGTATGTTTTTTTCTAAATAATATTCTGTTGGGCCATGGGAGTGAGTCACAAGACACTGTATAAGGAGTAGCGGTAAACAGAGCCAGTGAGTGATTTTTGTGAGCATTTTTTTTCTCTCTCCAGTTCTGTTTGTGTAGTGTCCGTCTCCTCGTATCTCGATTTTAAGTATTTTTCTTTCATTTTTTTCCTGCACACCATCGTGACTCTACGGGGTTGAGAGAAAAAGCAAGCATTTTTAATTTCGGGGATTTATGAGCGGCAAAAAAAAAAACAAGAAGAAAAAAAACAAGAAGAAAAAAAACACCCCTAAAGAGACACAAAAAGGAGGGCTAAAAACGGACAAAAAATGCAGTTGTGCCCGGCTACACATAGTCTTTTTGACTCAAGGCAGAAAGTAAACAAGTTGCTAATGTTAGAGCAGTTTCAACATGGTTCAGAATGCCTCCATTTTCTCATTTTCCCATTTTCCCATTTTCTCATTTTCCCAATTTCTCATTCTCATACATGACATGAATATGCAAGAGTGCCGTGAAGCTGTATGACATGTATGAGGTGCATGTGGTGTGGAGAGGGAAAGAAAAGAAAAAAAGGCATGAATAACCGGGGGGAACGACACAAGTTGTGTCGCGGGTCGAAATGTGGGGCGGTTTTTTTTCTTGCTATTTTTTTTCCTATTTTCCCTCTATTTTGGTATGTACAAGTGTGTATCTTGTGTTTTCAAACACCTCACTGGTTACGGCTTTAGCCACATGGTCAACTTTAAATGGGTCGGGGGGTCATGTTGGAGAGGGAAAAAAAAATACAGGAAAAAAGGCGGGTTTGGGCGGGAAAAAGAACAGAAAAAAAGCGAGGCGGATTTGAGACCAAAGTTTCTTGTGGTGAGATCGATCAGACGAGTTTGGTGTTTTTGACGACTATACAGGTGTCCAAACGGGACGAAATCAGTCTCATTCTGTTGTCCTCGCCGTCAGCTACATTTTGGTACATTGTATTTCCCTCCACCGTGTCTGTATCTCTCGTTTGACGCGTTTTACTCATTGCCACCCCCCGAGTCATGTATGGCTCCCCGCCTGACGCTGATTGGCCAACGATTCCAATATGCACTTTAATGAGAAATTTTCGTGTGAGACAGAGCTGGCTTGGGTATATTGTGGCACGGTCTTCTCACAAAACGCCGACCCGTCCGCGTAAATGTCAGCACGAAGCCAAGAAACACAAAACGGAAAAAACCCAAAACTCAAATGCAACCTGGTTCCAAACAAGGAAACTAACGAGCCAAACCAAAGACTTTTTGGTTTTTGGTTTTCACTGTGTGTGCACACATGTCAGAGTGTAGCGCTTAAAAGTGATAAAAAAAAAAGAGGCCTGACTTTCTCCCCAAACCACATTACTCACGGTCTGTGTGTTTGTCAACGGCTCCCCCCCCAAACAACCCCCCCCCTCAACCGAAACGGAGCTTTTCGCTAAGTCTTCGTTTCACGCCTGCCCTCTGTCGCTGCCCCTCCAGCGCACACACTCTCAACTATTGACACGAAACCAGTACGGTACATGGATACAAACACCTCCGCAAGGCCATACTAACCCCATCACCTCGCCACATGGCCTTCCAGTACCCCTACAGCCACCACCACATGGCTCAAGCCCCGCCCATGGACCAGGGCTACTTTCACCAGGCGCCACAGGCACCCATGTCGTCGCACTACTCGCACTACGACTACGACATGACCCGCGACATGGGCTATGACATGACCCGAGGCCCCGGACCGTACCCCTACGCCATGGGATACCCGCCCCAGGTGGTGCCGCCACCCATCCAGATGCCGGCTCCAGCCCCACCGGCCGCCGCCGTGACCGGAGGCGTGTCGGCCAACCTGGACTACGAAATCAAGGACATGGCCGAGTTCCTCACATCCATGGCGCTGGGCATCATGAAGCCCAACTCGGAGGCGCACGACGCGTTTAAGGCGTTTGCGTCCCAGGTGCTGTCGGCCACCCGGCTGCCCAAGGCCACCGTGGTGCTGTCGCTGGTCTACCTGTCCAAACGATGGGCCATGAAGGACCTGGAGCTTGGCCACGAAAAGTCCAGCGGCTACATTTACCGCATGTCGGTCGTGTCGCTGCTGCTGGCCAACAAGTTCCACGACGACAACACCTTCACCAACCGCTCGTGGTCCCAGGCCACCGGTATCGCTGTGACCGAGCTTACCACCCTCGAGGCTGACTGGCTGCAGAAAATCTCGTGGTCGTTGCACCTCGACCAGCAGGACCTCAAGGGATGGCACCGATGGAACGACTGTTGGAACTACTGGGTGGCAAACTCGCCCAAGAGCTCGGCCGCCTCGTCGCCGCTGGTCAGCATGTCCAGCTCCGAGGTGTCCACCACGAACACATCGCCCCACGTGTCGTCGCCCGTGTCGCCCGTGTCGCTGTCCAAGCCCAAGGTCGGCTCCGTCGTCATGGCGTCGCCCGGCCGACCTTTCTACACAGTGCCCTCGTGGTACAACCAGCCGGCGAACACGTCGGTGTGCGCGCCGCCTCAGCAGCACCACCACCACCATCGACAGCACCACCAACAGCAACAGCACCCGCCTGCCACCTTCACATCCTACTTTCAACAATCGTTTGCCTCAGTAGGACCGCCCGTCCAGCCACCGATGCAGGCCCCCTCGATACCCCAGCAGCATCACCAGATGGCTCCCCAGGCCATGCCCATGCCCGCGCCCCACCACCACAACTCGTACCCCGAGTGCAAGGAGGGCCCGATCGCCAGTTACTACAATCCCGTCTGTGACTGTGCCCACTGTGTCTTTGACCCCTTCCCCAAGCACGTTGTTGCGTGCTAGACGGGCGAAACACGACATGGACACACAACACGTTTAGCCACCAAGGTCACATCACATAATGCTTGGTGGGCGACACTCCCCACTGCTGCCCCCCCCCTCGTTTTTTTTTCGCGGGCAGCTCTCAAAAGTCTTTGGACACTTTAGATTCTTTTCTCGGCGGGCGATCACCCTGGATCGGCCCTGCCTCATTTTCTGGGATTTTTTATTAATGGTTGACACAGGCGGTACCACAGCGAAGCCGAAACAGGGAAATTTGATAATCTGAAAAAACTGAAAAACATGAAGAAAAAAAAAAACATGAAAAAAACACCTTGAAAATTTGCACCAAAAAAAAGAAGAGAGAAAAAAAAAACACAGTTGAGAAAAAAGAGAAAAAAGGAGGAGATTTTCAGTTTCGGTTCGCTTGGTATTGTTTTTGGAGAAGAGTTTTGTTATTGCTTGGTTTGATTTGATTTGATTTGACTTGATTTGATTTGATTGATATTGATTTGTTTGATTTTTTTGGACTTTTTTTAGTTTTTATTGGCAATATATTATCGAGCGATGAGCTCATGCTGAGATGCCGGATGCGGTGCGTTTCTTGTACGAGTACTTGTAACAGTGTGTTTTGTATTATTTAATATTTATTTTTTTCGTTGATTTTTTCATTTATTTTTTTTTTTCCCACATCATTGGTTATAGATTGCTCCCCTCACTAGATCGATTTAGAGCTCGGAGATGTTTGCGATGTCTTAGACGACATGTGTATAAGGCCGCGTGGATGGAGATGACAAGTGAGGTATTTAGAATGTGTACAAATGGTGTATAGACGGTGTACAAACAAACGATTTTGCACAAACAGGTGTGGTTTGTACTCATTTATTTTATCTGTGTACAAGTACTGGTACATTACGCACAGGTGACCGGCCAAGACTGTCATCTGTTGAGATTGTGCTTGTATCACGTTGGCTAAAAGAAACCATCCACGTGCAACAGCATGGTCTTGTACCTGGTACGATACTGCAACCCGTGGGCGTTTTTTATTATTTAGTGTGGGATGAGATTGGGGAGCGTGCGTCTCAACAAAGAGGTGTCAAAGATGTTGGCTTGGAGCTATAAAAAGCTCACCCGCGAATGGTGGGCGTCACATGATGGAGGCGTCCTTGTGGAGCTATTCTTTGTGGTTCCTTCTTGTGGGGTAGACTGCTAAAAATACCGTGAGCGCATAGCTACAGTACACCGGTATCGGTGGGTGTTGGAGATGAGGGGAACTTGGGGAATACGCTGGTGTCATTTTGTGGCCGTCATTTTGTGGCCGTCATTTTGTGGCCGTCATTTTGTGACCGTCATATAGATGTTTAGGTGAATGGCGGTGAGGTCGAGAAGAAAAAAGTAAGAAATTAAATTAAATTAAATATTAATAAAAAACACCATGACATCCGACCACTCTGGTCCACTACATATCACCGAGAATAACAATTGCCCGGTTCAAGCACTGCTCCGTCACTTCAGAACGACTGGCGACTGGTTCGACCTTTCCAAACACTGGGGGTATACTAATTATAGCCGACTACAGGATTCATACTAGCAACGTCCACAATTGAGCTATTGAGGGGTACAGTACCGGTTGACTTAGCTGTAGCTGGCTACGACGTACCTGGTATCAGGTCCTGTATCGTTTTATTTCATTTTTGATGTATTGTATTTATTTTATCTATTTATTTTATTTTATTTTTGTATTTTATTTATTTATTTATTTATTTTTATTTATTTTTATTTATTTTTATTTATTTTTATTTATTTTTATTTATTTTTATTTATTTTTATTTATTTTTATTTATTTTTATTTATTTCCAACTATTGCTATAGCGAGGCAGCACCGCCGGCCTACCGCCGAAAACAGACCAAAACCCAGTAACCATCGAGACAGTCCATCGGATGCCATCCGAGGGAGGGGTCTAAGCCTGTTTTTGTATGGAGCCCCAAGTCATGGGTGTGATGAGTGTGGTCTCGTCAAGAAGTGTGCAAGTGACACAAACCACTATCGCCAATTGGTTTTGCTCTCCGACGTCCGAGAATGCCCAAATGAACACGCCCAGATCTGTGGACATCCGATTCAGTACTGTGCAGTCCGTGCCCCATTCTTTCATGCCGTGCGTACATACAAATCGTTGATTCGGTGTATTTAACCATGAGCGGCTCTGCCGAATGCGTTCTCAGTCCCCAAATAACCGGACCAAACGCCCACCTCTTTGGCGGTGATGTTACTCTTTTCTTCGATCGGCTTCAGCATGAAAGGCCGGTTCCTCAGCGTCGATCGAAGACCCTACGCGTGCGTCGCCATTACCACGATGCCCCGTTCAATAGTGTTCACGATTCTTACTCTCAGATGGAAAACACACAGGCACCATAGAGTAGGAGAAGCAGAGTATGGATGGGAAGCGGGAGCGATTTACAGATCAACAATTCTGTCCTGAATCTACGTGCTTTCACACAAGGGGTAGAGGGATTTGACGCCCTCAAATAACCCAAGCCGAACACCCCTTTCTCCATCTACTGAACTGGTCAAACCTGGTCAAACCTGGTCACCACTCACGGAAGCTCAACCCATATTGTACGGGTGTTTCCGTCTTCTACAAATACACCACAGAGACTGTGGCATTTGGCGTGACTAACACAAGAGACTGAGGCATGGGCCAAGTTGGTGATGACCCGAAAACCATCAAACCAGACAACCGACTCGTCACACACCAACCATACGAAAGAACCGTGATTGGCAGGTAAGCCGTGGCAGGTCATTAGTTGACCATCTCAACTATAATCCCAAGTGTGCTCAACTAACGTTAACTAAATGGATGGAAAAGAAGGGGACCTCATTTTATAGAAAATACTGGCTAAATCGACCTGAAAACAAGCGACAATATGTAATTCACCCTGATTAATACTTTCATCTACTTAGGTATCCATCTTCCAGTACTAAAAAAACACACTATCGAGTAATATCGTTGTGAAATCTATAATACGTCTCCAAACGCTCTGAAAATGCGACACCATATCCACCCCATCATCAGCAACACTCCGCGACTTTTTCATCTCTCCACCTCATCTCCACCATCTATTATTACACTACCCTTCTTGTATGGCAAAGTACTCGTTCCACCCCTTCATTCCGACACAATACACTTTTTCCGTTGGGACATTCCACTCTTTTAAACCCCCGTTTCCGACACACTCTCAAGGGATCCAACCAAAAAAAAAATATACTGCTGAAAAACGCTGCCGTTTCCAACAGCGGAAAAAATGACAACCGAGAGATTCGAACTCTCGCCTCCGAAGAGACCAGGATATTATGTTAAGGTGTGACCTTAACCTGGCGCCTTAGACCGCTCGGCCAGGTTGCCTTGGTGTGTCGAGGGGGGTTTGGACGTATTTGGGTGTGAAAATGGCGTTTTATGCGCCCAAACGCTTCCTAAACGCGTCCAGTTCTTGTCATATTTGGTATCAAAATAAAGCCCAAGAACTCACAATCCCAAATATCTGGTCCATTTCCAAATTGCACGTCTCCAAGGTCGTTTTCCAACCCCACCGGTTTTACACCCATAACCCTAACCCATCCCAATATGCGAAATCCATTTACGAACCTACCAGCACGCGTCATCATCACGGTTGATTTGATCACAGTGTGCAAGTGCTGCTACTCGTACTGTACAAGTGATTAAGTCCCAGTTTTTATCACGTGAGCTGCTGGTTTGTTTTGTCACGTGACCGCTCATCGCGTTTACCCCCTGCTGAATGAAAACAAATACCCCCCTGGATGAACAGCTCAAGCTGAGTCTTGGGGCGCGCGTCATTGAGCTGTGTTCGATTCCCGGCCATGCTCTGGCGCGAAATCTCGTCGATTCGCTGGTTACAAGCACTCTGGAAGAAGGAAGAGCGGTTGTATGGTGCACGGGCAATAGAAAGGTGACTTCTGAGAGATGGATGGAGCAGTTGAGAGAAAAGAGGGGAGGAGGGGGAGGTGGAGAGAGAGGGTCGACTCCGTTGGGCTCCCTTTTTGTGGTGCACACCCCGACTCTGGCCATGCTGTTGGTGGCTCTACGGAAAAACATTCCTCAGGTTTTGGTGGAGGAACGAGCTAAGGAGATCGCTAGTCGGCACAAGGCCGGTATCAAAGAGAAGCTGAGCAATCGACATGGAAGTTTGGTGGTTATAGACGAGGTTGCGACCCTGTTGCAGCTCAGTACCGGTCCGTATTCGTCTACAGCCACTGTTGCTACTGGAAGAGGAGTTTCTGCCAAAATGTCCATCGTGGCATTGTACAGAACCATAGGCGAGCTCATTTACTGCACGCATACAAACGTGGTGATGCTGGACTCGTTTGCCACCAAGTTTGCGGATATAGCGGAAATCACGTTTGAGGCGGAGCGAAAGAGAAAGGAGGAGTGGATGGAGGTGGCGACCCAGCCGTCAGCTACCCAAATGGCTCCTCCGAAAAACACGCCGTCGAAAAACGGTGAGGAGTTGAAGGGGTTGAGAGAAATGGTGCCGTTTATGAAACTGCAGGGTCCGGAAAGACAGCTATGCCATGCTAGGGTTCAGGTCATTTACAAGAATGGCAAGCCGCATATCGATATGCAGCATCGTCAGGATAGGCGCAAGACGCGGGCGTAGCGTACCACGAGCGTAGCCTGTACACGAGCGTGAGCGTGAGTCTGGGCGTGAGCGTGAGTCTGGGCGTGAGCGTGAGTCTGGGCGTGAGCGTGGGTCTGGGCGTGAGCGTGAGTCTGGGCGTGAGCGTGAGTCTGGGCGTGGTGCGTACGCTCGTGTACTGGGCATGACCCTGAGTCTGACCGTGACCCTTAGTCTGACCGTTATCCTGACCCTACCCGTGACCCTGAGTCTGCCCCTGATCCAGAAGCCTGCCCTGACCGTTGTCCAGAAGAACAATTCCCTGATATCCAACGCGGTATACCACTCCTCTTAATGTGCACATGGTATGTTGACAGATGCAGTGTAACAGGAGACGGTGAATCATTCAGTCTATCTACTTTGCCTCTTGGTGGTTTACGGCCCAGCTGGTTGGCATACCACTGCCACGTGACATCATACCACTGTCCACTGTCGCAGTCCCACAAGCGGGCGTTGCCCTAGTTGTTGATTAGCGCATTGTCCTCGTTGCCCGACATGTTGCCGAGAAGCGCACTGGCACTGGTCTCGTTCTAGACATGAGCCGCGTTCTCGGCCATACTGTTGGTCAGCTGGAACTGCCGCTGCCGGTCAACCGTCTCCAAGAATGAACGCAACCGCCATCTGTAGCCCGTCGTCGAGGACACCATTCGGTGCTACTGATCCAGGCAATGTTGAGAATACCGTGCAGCAGCAAAGGCGCCAAAACTGCGAAAGCGTACGAGTACTCCTGCTGGTCCTCCTCGTGGTTGCTCATGATTCAGAAACGCGAGACAGTCTTCATCTCCTGCAGCAGGGAACCCAGTTCCGCCGTCAAAGCGAAGGAGCTGTAAACATGGCTACTGTGGAAGTATACATAACAGCGTCAGATGAATGTCTCTACAGCGTTTTCCGAACATACGCCATTGCACAGCAGTATGCAGTATCGTACATAGTGTAGACCATCTCTAGGGAGTCCGACTCGGGTAAAATCAGGTAAAAACACGAAGATGTATTCAACAGAACACACTCTAGAAGTTAGTGTCACCCGTAGAAGTAGTTCACTCGTCACGTGTATCACGTGGTACAGTATCGATCCGTCTAAAGAGATTCTGGCAGTTCCGCATCTATCTGATAACTGTTTTCAACCACTCAAATAATGGGTGTCATGTTTTACAAGTATTACCTGGTAGCTACAAGTGATCGTACACTGTACTCATACCTACTCGTACCGCTCCGGAATCACGTGTAATATCAATTCTGGAGGTAAACAAACATTACCACTAAACCCGTCTCCCTTTTACGATCAATCTGGTACGCGTTTTTCCCCCATTTGCTCTATGTAATCAGTGTATAACCACGCCCCTACTTGTAGTTGACACAGCGCAACCATGGAGACATACGTCCGATGATCGAAGGAAGTGACTGTATGGTTGCTGGGGCTTCTCCCGCCGTTCCACGGAAACCCTTCTCGGGCTTGTTTGTACTGTACTGTACGTGTACAGCACCTGTCAGACACCTTCTACACATTAGTTGTACCGTACCGGTGCGATACATATTGGTCCCATTTTAGAGACATAACTGAGTTGTATGAAGGTGTGGCGAAAAACACGCGTGCGACACGAAAACCACATTGCCACACTCGCCTCGCCGCGCTCTACAGGTCTACGTCGTCCATTCCCCCGTACCTCCTCTTCGCGTATTTCTCTACCCCCCACAAACCCAATTACCAACATTAGTCAACATTCCGGGAGATTGACAAAACACGTGTAGGCATGGCATACGCGCGCCATACCACCGCAAAAACAACACGCCCTTCCTTCCGCTTATGCAAGGCACGGAAAAAGAGAGAAGGTGTCCTAAATATGTGCATGGTGCATACAAGGAGGGAGGGGAAAAGTGACAGACAAGCAGAAAAAAAGAGGCAAGGAAAAAGCGTGAAAGAAAAATAAGAAAAAAAGCAGACAAGACAAGCAGAAAAAGCCGACAGAAAGCTTTGGGGGAAAAAATAAATAAGAAAAAAGACAGACAGACAGAAAGCCGACTGAAAGACAAAAAGACAGACAGAAAAGCAAACGAAAAACAGCCACCACAGGGCCCTGCAAAGTAAACGCTTGGATGGGGGTATACGTACGTACCAGTACGAGTAGTCGTATCGTAGCGTCCGTAGCGTCCGTACCGACCGTATTGTAGAATACGTGCCGCTGATGAATGGACCGAACAAAACAAGAAAGTTCCCGTATCCGTTCCTGTATCCGTTCTTGAACTCGTTCTCCAACTCGTTCTTACTCGTCCCTGTACCCCGTTACACGCACGTACCAAACACAAAACCACTGGGTACTAGTGCCATCCCGTTTAGCCGCATCAGCTGACCCTAGCCATGTCATGTACTGCACTATTTGGCTCTGGTTTTGGCGAATATTTTTCTCCTTTTTTTTCTCCCTCATTTTGATATAATATTTGAAATCTCGCTTGTCTCCATGACAACGCCAAAAAAGACACGTGATAACCCCACCGGTAGAGTTTAGCACGACGTAAGGGGCTTAATATTTGACGAGTCGTAGCCCGGTGTCGTGAGTATCGTACAGTATCGTAGCGTACTCGTACAGTAGTGTGGTGGTACTCATAGCGGGAGGAGTTAGCCGACTCAGTCCCCGATGTATGCTTAGATTTAAAGGGGGTGTTTCATGTTTAAACGTATGGTTGCAGGGTACAGTCGGCAAGGGAGGAGGGTTTGTTGCAAGGAGGGAGGCCGAGGACGGCGGAGTCCGACTCGTGCGTGTTTGTGTCCTCCTGTGTTTGTGTTTGTGTGTTTTTGTTTTGTGTTTGTGCACTTGCGTCCGTGCCTCTGTCTGTCCGTCTGTCTGTCTGTGTGCCCGCCTGTGCCACTGTGTCACTGGCTCTCGTCCATGTCAGATACACGGGCTGTGTATCATGGTTTGGCAGGAAAAGGCAGCAAGCAATAGCGTTAAGAGGGTTTAGGGACGGAAGGCTGAGAAAGGCTGGGTGGACGCGGGCGTGTTTGGCGGCGTTCGGGCAGATATCGTGAGTGTTTGGCGGCGTTTGGGCGGATATCACGTGTGTCTGGACGTGTCTACGGCGTGTTTGTGGCCGTATTACCGGCCATTTCGTCCAAAACTAACGTTACACTTTTTGTTGGGATCGTCGCGATGGCCGGTTATCGTTGGATGTAAAACCGGATAAAAATAAAACAAAAACGAGCGTCCAGAACCCCCCACCAATGCAGCAACAGGAAATTTCGGTGATGACCGCCATCGCCAAATCGACGGGAATCTGAGACGGTGGCTTTATTTTTTTCTCTCTTTTCCCTCTGTCTCCAAGTTGCTCCTTTTTGACGTCATCCACCCAGGGCTGGTCATGGGACGCTTGAAAGAGGCGACCAGTGAAACTTGCTGTGTTTTCCCACTGAGACAGTTGAACACTGTATGGAGAGAGGAGGTGTCACGTGGAACATCTGGGCGGGTCAATGAAAATAAAAATAGAAGAGCAACCAAGAAACCAATTATTAGCCGATTATGTTGCGCCGCGTTGCCTCCTACTGTAGCTCACGTTGACTACACCCTGTACAGCACGCACTCGCACTCGTCCAGCGCTCGCATTCCTCATTGACGCCGACATTGATGACGTTCACATAGATGGATTAGCCTGAACCGTCGACTTGGAGAATGTGTCACTATTGCAGAAGGGCACACGCAAGCTGTATCTAGAAGGTACCCTCCATGTGTGATTATTGATAATATAGTAGCTACAGGTACAGTACATGATTGCTACTGCTACGGCTGGAGTAATTAAGTCAACATTAGCACCGTTCTAGCCCACAGAATCGCTCTAGCCCACAGAATCGCGCGCTAGCCCACAAAAACAGCAGACCATCACGTGATTCCTCGACTACCAGTGCTCGTTTCCAAGGAAACCATCTGGTATTGTTTGTTGATCAGATTGAACCTTGACGCCTACTTGGGGACCAAACTTTTTCTTCTTTTTCCTCTTTTTCCCGCCTTTTCTTTGTCTCAAATCTAATTTGGATATTGGGATCCAGCACCGTTGCCAATTCTGGCACCGTGGGACTTGGCTTTGTCTTTTCGCACCCTTGTTCCTTTTTCGTTTACACTGCAAAGCCACCAAAATTCACTTTTTGGGACTGGGATATTCTGCGAAGATCGGACGATCCGGGGGAGGTGGGGCTGCGATGAGCGACGAGCGATTTTCCTTCGTGGGTGGAACGATTGCTGTGTTTTTTTGCAGGCTGAAATTCGCCCACAAAAAAGAAGTGAAAAAGAACACGACCTAACCAGCAACATGGGCCCTGTCGCGGGTCAACCATTCTTATCATTCCACATTAGCCTTACATTCCCAATCCGCTACTCTCCTTGGTCGCGTCCACGCTGTGCCTGAAACTGAACCTACCAGGTATCGACATTTCATTTTTCGTTTCTAAAATGACGCAGTAAGAGAGACTGACATGTCTGACAGTGACACAGAAACAGAAGAGAACCGAGACATGTTGTATAGATAGATAGACTGATTGACAGAGAAGGTGCGCACGGAAAGAGTAATTATCGGAAAGCAGCGACGGAAGAGTTGCTAAAGAATACAATTGAAGGGGGTATAAAACGCCTGATACAAGACAAGCCTACGGTTCGCGATACACATGAATCCAGCAAGATAATAAGCGAAGGGATCCATCTCCTACAGTACAAGTAATTACCCATCAACACTTCTCCAACATTCTACGGTACTCGTACGGTACGATACCACGGACGTCAGATGCCTGACCATGCACGGCGCAGCAACCATGCACCAATATTGGCATCATGTTTGTTTGATTACCTTGCATGGCTTCCCAATTAGGCAGCGTGTTTCCCGAAATAGTGTGCAGCAGACAAAGAGCAGTCTCCGAGTTTACAGTGAAGAAAGCGATAATTGGCGGTTATTGGCTTGTGTAGCGAAGTGGGAGGGTCGATAGACGGTGAGGTGATTGTGGAAACATGGGGGAATGTACCACACTGATTTTCAACCGCTCATCTGTGTTGCTACATGCACAAATAACCACCCCCCCATCACAATACCCACCGAACCACAAAACCCTATGATAAACAAGCTTTCAACCGAAGCAAAAGCCTCATAAAAGTCACCAAACCTTATGCTAAAGACAGTCCCAAACTCAATCCAAAATCTAAAAAACACAAACCCAATCCAGTTCCAAAAATACTTCCTCCTTTTGTATATAAGGCCCCCCCCAGCTTCTCCTTCATCTCACCAACAAATTCACTTTATCCACTCGCTACTACAATGAAGTTCTCCGTTGCCACCGTCGCTGCCCTCGCCGCCGCCGCCTACGCCCAGGTCTCCAACTCTACCCTCGCCCCCACCGAGGCTGTCCCCGTTACCTCCGCTGAGGCCAACAACGGCACTGAGATGACCACCGGTACCATCTCCGTCATCAAGACCGAGACCAACGTTGTCACCGCCTACACCACCTACTGCCCCTACCCCACCGAGATTGTTGAGGGCAACAAGACCTACACCGTCACCGAGGCCACCACCCTGACCATCACCGACTGCCCCTGCACTCGAACCACCACCGTTGTGACCGAGACCATCACCACCTGCCCCGTCTCTGAGTTCCCCACCGAGCCCATCACCGAGGCCCCCAAGCCCACCGAGTCCAAGCCTGCTCCCGGCCCCGGCCCCGCCCCCGTTGAGTCCAAGCCCGCTCCCGGCCCCGAGCCCGTTGAGTCCAAGCCTGCTCCCGGCCCCGAGCCCGTCGAGTCCAAGCCCGCTCCCGGCCCCGAGCCCGTCGAGTCTAAGCCCGTTCCCGGCCCCGGCCCCAAGCCCACCGCTTCCAAGCCCGAGGAGCCCGCTGCTTCTACCCCCGTGCAGACCCAGCCCGCCGTCTCTTCCGGCCCTGAGCAGGCTTCTTCCGCCAACAAGGTCACCGTTGGTGCCGTTGCCGTCATTGCCGCCGCTGCCTACCTTATGTAAGCGCGCCCTTGATCAGCTTCTTTAATAATTTAACAAAATAATTCATACCTGGCCTGCAGTGCCGTTAATTCAAAGTCAGCGTGTACGTGTAGAGCGACCAGTAGATAGTGGCACAAACGAGTGGCACAAAAGGACCGTAGAATGACCCAAACAAGTTACACAAAAAGACTCAAAACGAGTGACGCTAAACAAAAATCACAGCCTCCATTTCAGTCGATCCATACCACGATCTTCTTTCAACTTTTTAGGTGGAGTGTGAAAAAACAAAAAAAGAGTAGCGTGATTGTATCGAGCGGAACATATCGTGAAGATGTTTTTGTAATAACACAATACAACGACTACGTTCAGGAGGTCTGTGTTTGTGTGCGAAAGAGTTTGTGTGAGAGAGATGCACGCTAGGACAATAATGGGCCGGAGCGGTGCAGAGAGCTGTGGGGAGTCTTTGTTGGAGGGGCGTGAGAGAAGTAAACGAGATATGGCGTAATATTTCCCTCTCTCTCTCTCTTGGTTGTTGTTGCTGGTGTCACAGGTGTCGCACCTATGGTACAGTAGTCGTACCGTTCCCGGGCGCGTGCTCTCTGATGATGCCGCCATGCTGCCCGCCATGATGCCGGCCGTGTGGCCGTGTGGCCATGACGCCGCCAATGCTGCCGCCGCCCCCGCCAATGCCGCCGCCTCCTGCCGCTCATGCCACCAATAAGGCGCCTTCCACTAATCCCACGGAAGCGTCCGATGCTACGCTTACACAGTCGTCTCACTTTTGAAACGCTGGGTGAGACTCTTGTCTACGAGTCCGGCTTTTTTTTGTATTTTTGCCTCCCCACCATACGCCGGGAACATGTCTCACGACAATTATACGCCTATTCTGGCTCGTCGATCTGTGAATACGAGGGAAATAAAATTAAAAAAATACGAGAAATTGATAAATGGGTCTTCAAAAATAGGAAAAAATACCCTCAAATCGCGCCCCGCAACCCCGGATTTATTCTATATTTTATCGTATTTTAAACGGCCATGTTTCTCTCCTCAACCTCTGTCACATGTACAAATCTCCCCTCCTGCACTTTCACATTCCCGGCATGAAAGTGGGCAAGAGGTCTACAGAGTATAGTGGGGCACATCGAACCACTCGGGCGAGCATTCTACACTGTACAAGTTCAAATTTACCTTGTGGCAAAAGTGTGTCCTTGATAAAAAAAAAAATGAAGCATAGCTGCAACGTAGAGGCACTTGTCTTTTTGGCCAGTGTTGCCGTCGCTGTCGCCATGTTGCCACATTGGCCCGGATCTCGAATTTTATCTCTTCTTTCTTGTCTCAGCCGGAGATGAAGTCGATGAAGACTGACAGTTGGGTGCATAGTCGTCTGCTGACTGACACTCGCTGCGTCAGTCTGCTGCAACAGCGCGGCAGCAACGCAACAACAGCAGCAGCAACAGCAGCAGCAGCAGCAGCACATTTGGAGGGTGCATCTAGTTGTCACAATCTACTGCAGGGTACAAAGGAGAGTGATCCACCGAGATTGCAGGCTCGCGTCCTGTAGTGTGTAGCTCACCAACGGTTCCCCTCATTATTGTCGTTTGTTTGTTATTGCCGTTGTTTCGTTTTGTGGCAGTTGCTGCAACAAACCCGTCGCTTGCAGCATGGCGACAACACCTTTTGGCTATTTCTGGAATATACACATACACGCCGTTTGTACCAGAATGTCTAACAAGGACATTACATTACCCCGCTGTCACTAGAAGGATTTTGCTACCCCACACGTCTTATCGTGGAACTGTCTCACATGTTGTCGTCGTGATCGTATCGGGTGGATTGGATTTCCCCATTTGGCGGGGCTCGGGGTTGGGGTTCTTCCTCTCGGGGATGCGGGTTAGGGTGCCTTTCTTCGTTTAAGTGGGGAGCTGCCAGTGGGGTGTTGGCCCAAAGAGGAAATGTGTTGGGGTTAGGGGAGGAAAACCCTGAACTTTTCTGGGACTTTGTCAGTGCAGTACGCTCGCTCGGAGAAAGTATTAGGGTTAGGGCCCGCTCCCAATCGGAATAGGGGTAACGTTAACCTATGCATGTGCCATTTCTAAGACATTTGGCGAGTTTTCATAATGTCTCAAACAGGAAATGACTGAAAATAATATGAACGAAGAAGAAAAATAAACACAAATCTGGACAAACAACCCACAAAGTGACACTATTCTCTCCAGACTCCCCTAATCCACCCCACTATACCTAATCCTCGGTTTTCTTTGTCTCACCAAGCTACCGTATACTGTAAAATTGGGGTATGTCCGTGTCCAAACGCTAAGCAGAATGACTTCATAGGATCCTCCTGTTACTGAGGGGAAAGAAAAAAAACGGGTGTACAGCTCATAAGGTTCTCGGAGGGGTGTGTTTGATATTTCATGTTTGTTTTAATTTTTATTAGTCTGCTGGATTTTTATACATTTGACAAGGTGACAAAATCTGCTCCTAGTTTTTTTTTTTTTAGAAACCTGTTCCGTACTTCAGGGAACAGCTCCATGCAGACGATCTGCGATGGAGGAGGATGCGGTAGACATGGGATCACGTGACTGCAAAAATGCAGGGTCTCCAGGGTCTTTGCAAGGGAGGTTGAGCATGGGGGGGGAGGCGAGTAGAGGGACTGAGACACGGGAAACGTATTCATACGTCTATACAGGAGGCTAGAAAGGCTTCTAAAAAAAACGTGCCACACAACGTCATGAGTGTCGATGGTGGCATGCATGGTTCAACGGTTGTTTTCCACGTGGGATTGGATGTGAGACGCTTTTTTTTTTTTTTTTTCCTGGTTTTGGCTGGAAAAAAAAACTGTCGATACACGAAAATGGCGCCGTAAAAATCCAATAAAATACATACACGTGTTATCCAGTATAAAACTGAATCTCAACAACTGATTCTCCACGAAGACTCTTTCGGAATTTGATTTGGCTTCAAAATCACCACGATACGACAAAATCTCCGATTCCTGCACCAGCAACTCTGTTTTTGTACGTACAATGTCTCAGAATGCGCCAGAAGAGACTTTTTCACGAGTTTCAGAATCAGAAGCGAGAGGGGAATACCGTGGAGAAGTTGAGGATTTTTCTGCTATTTTATTCGAATTTCTGGAGGTAGGCTTATGGTTATTCTCTTAAGATGCGTATACGGCGATACAGACATGCAAATACGAAGTGAACGGCACGAGATGAAACGCCGTCTCCGGGAGATTGCAAAACTACAGCAAACACAAAGCCAAGTCGTGTGGTGGACGCGTGGGAACGCCGAACCTTTTCATCCTAGATCAAACTGAGTTTTTTTTTAGCGTAAAGCGATTATAAATTCTTCAAAACATTCGAGTTGTTAGATCGCGAGACTCGTATACGTATGAGTAACCCTTAGCCGCTAATTATACGGAGTATCGGATGCGCGGGACATAGAATTACGTCTCGTGCCGTGCTTAACTGTATCCCGTTGAGTTTAGCGAATTTTCTAAATAGGTATCATACCACAGATTCAGGAGAAGATTTCGATGCATGTTGCTTTTTCCCGAATTCCATACGCATTTCTTTTCGCGAAATTGGGGCTTTTCCTGTATTTTTTCCACGCTCCAGTAGTTATTTCATTTAGGTTGCTCTGGGTGGATTAGGGTTGGGCGCTGTTTAGGGTTAGGGCTGGTCCCCGAGGAGAGCCTTCTCCTTCCCAATGCTGCTGACTTATCAGCGGGAGCTTACTCAGCTTGGGAGCAGCAGAGGGAGGGTTAGGGCCGAGCAAAAATTTGCTTACTCAGCTGGGAGAGAAGGGTTAGGGCTGCGTGCAACCAATGGTAGAGCACAGAATAACTTTGATATATCCATACATACTGAATCCTCAGCACGACACAACTCACACACAATGTCGTCGTCTTCGTTTTTCCGAGTGCTGCGAAACGCCTGGGAGGTCGGCCCACGATCTTACTGGAAGCAGCTCAACTCTATTGGTGATACCAAGTCCGGCCGACTCGTCGGTACTGATGTGAGTATTTTTAGGGCATGACATGAACCATGTGATGGCATGAACATGAAGGGTAGATGGGATGAAGAGGGAGATGGAAGGACAAGTGGGATGAAATGACACGACAAGGAGAATGTGATGGCACGACAAAAAGGATGTGATGGATTGGCTATAGTGATTTTGTTCGGTTATTTGGAGGTTTCATGGATGGTGTGGTGGTGTGGAGTGGGATGCGTTATGGTACACACGAGCAATGTTGTGGGTGGATCGACAACGACATTCTGAGTGTTGGTGACCACGTTGAGAGTGTGGTAACGACTTTCTGCATGTTGGTAACGACTTTCTGAGTGTTGTGATTGCAAGAGATGCAGTATGTTTGATGCGTGTTTTTCAGGAAACACATACCGCACTCGAACATTGTCATGCTTGTTACACAAACACGAATTCATGACCAAGCACATACCCTGCCCAAATACGTACCCTTTCCAAACACGTACTCTCCCAAACCCGCTTACCCAATGTTTCAAACCACGCCAATACACGTTCTGTACCATCCCATCACAGTAACGATGCCACCATCACCACTTGATCATGTCATTCATCAGCAAATTGTTCTGTTTTGTCCGCTGGTCGATTGAGCCCCGATTGCGCCTCGATACTAACCCAGGTTTACGGCAACAAATTCTTCGAGACCGACCACCAGGACGAGATCCACCTTCGAACCCGATGGGTCGAGTACAAGGAGAAGGACTACGATATGTCCCAGGTCGAGCCCGGATGGCATTTCTGGCTCGGATACGGTGTTGACGCCGCTCCTTGCAACACCCCCAAGGAGAGGCTGCCCATCCGAGCTTACCCTTACAAGTTCCAGCCCAACTACACCGGCACTCCTGGCGCGTTTATCACTTACAACACCATCAAGCCCAAGATCAGTGCCTGGGAGCCTGTTGCCAAGCCTCGAGCTTAAGCATGTGCATGTAACAAATGATTTGATTAGAGAAACCGACGCAAGCGAGGAAGTGACGAGAGTGTCTCAGTGACGATATTTCTTGGTATCGTAGGTTGTGTCATTGACGACATTGTGTCACGTGTAGAATGTGTCAGTGACGAGGTTGTGTCACGTGTAGATGTTGGTGACAGTAGAGAGGTGACTACTGTATGTGTGTAACAAGCATCACCCCAAATCTCAACCACCACACAACCACTGAAGCGCCCATGACTGTAGTTAATCCACGCCCTTTTTGTATCTGTGTGATACTCACTCTTGCTTGTGTCAACTGTGTACCAGTAGACTGTGTTTGTGTCCGTTTGTCATGTGTTCTGTTCTGATGTTCTGTCTTTCTGCCTTTCTGTCCACACCTGCTCCCTTAAGTACTCTCCCAAGTGTGTGTTTTCCATCTCAAGTATTTTGCATCCAAGTTACCCTCCTCTAAGTAAACTACACGACTTTAGTGACGACTTAGAGTTCAACCTCATCACTGTTCACCATCGCCCAAGTCCACCCGGAAATCCATACTCTTCAGCCCGAAACACTATTCCACTTTACCACCTTGTCTAATCACATCTATCTCCGTCCTATCGAACTTTGACAGCCCTAGCTTTCCTAGAGCGGCCATGACGGACACTTTCCTTATCGAGTTTTTCGATAGTGATAACTCCGAACCTATGATTTATCACGAGCTGAGCTGATATAAACTACTTGGTTGAACTAGCCTGATCCGGAGGTGTAGTTCATAGTACCCTTTTTCATCGTGTTTTCACGGAAAAATAGGTTAAACGATAATTCCATCACCCCAACCGTTGGTCCACCCAACTCAATGGGATTGTCGAAACGCAGAGAATTCACATGTCCCGACTTCTTTGTCGTTTGGCCCCCCATCCGGAGGCTTTTGGCCTAGAAACCCCCCACCCCAAGTTTCGTCCACTTATGCTTTGCAAACGGAGTGTATATAGGTGGAGGTTACATTAGGGAAATATGTACCTGCAATTCACGTGCTTACGAGGCAAAAAGCACTTCACAGCCAGGGGGGGAAGTTATGGACCCGTTCGTATACGGTACTGTATACTTTACTTGTGCTCGTACCGGTACATCTGTTGAGTTGTCTGTATCCGCAACAATGCACTCACATTCCTGGGTACTGCTTGTATCGTGCACTGTTGTCGTGCCGAACTCGCACACACACATACATCATGTCTCAGCGGGAAATTAACACATTTTCTTTTTCTCGTCTCCTCTTGACGGTAACCATGTTCTCCCCCAACTGTGTTTGCCTGTAGGCACAGTATTTCTTTTCTCACCTGCACAAGTCCAGGGCTCTGTTCTTTGACAGCAAATGTCGTATGATACCGTGCACTTTGTCAGCGTCCCGTGTCTTAAACGCTTGCAATACATACTACCCTGAGACTTTGCCGCTGAGCCGTTGGAAGTAGAGTTTGAGCGTGGGGTACGGACAATGCGAAGAGTCAACTGAGTCATTCCACGGCCGGCGGCCTAACTATGGCCACCTGAGACAGCTCCAACGGAAGACGCTGTCTGCTTCTTACCCCTTTTGGCCTCTTCTCATCCGACAACAGTTTCAAGTGTACAAGTGTTTTGGATAAACTCATTACCCCACACCGAAAATTACCAAGACAGATCAGCAAAGTTTGTGATCCGCTGCAGTTCTAGCTACAACCGTACCGGCACTTGTAACGCGTCACGAACGGCGCACCCTTTCCGATCTCCACCTTCTCCACTCCTCTTTTACATTTATCTGTTGAGAACCCGCTGGCTATACAAAGAGCTTTGTGCGCCAAAAAGAAACCATCTTCCACCCCCCCACAAACTAACCACAGCATATCCCCACATGACCAACTTTCAGGGTGTGTCTGGGCTGCAGATACATGTCAGCTACGTCAGCTACTGTGCTTGTTCAGGCCACTGCTTGTCTCCTGCTCAAGAAGTTGACACCAGAGTTGTAAATACCCCTCAACAACGGCCCCCACATTGTCGCACATTTGAGAGTTGAGCGGGGGATGTGGACTGTGGCGGGGCACGGTTTGAAGTGGTTTGGAGTGGGTTGGAGTGGGTACAGTATCTCTCTATTTCGTCTTTGGTGCTGTACGGCTTTTTTTGTTTTTCACTTTTTCACTTTTTCGATTTTCTGTTTTTGCGTTTTTTCGCTTTTACTTTCGCCTTTGCCCGTCCTTTCTCGTCTGCGGAATCGCTGCGCCGACCTTTCTGAAATGAATACAAGTGCTCTCACTCTCTCTCACGCCCGCCCCGCTGTCGCTCCGGAGCTAGACACTTTTTTTAGACGTAGCTAGTTGGGAGCGGCAAACAGGCTTTTTCGCCTAAAAGTAAGCTTTCGTCTAAATTCGCTTGGAAGGACAAACAAGGCAAAGGTTAAAGTTGACAAGAGGAAGAGACAAGCAAAAGCTTAAAAAATAGAGCGACAAACGTGCGTGACGTAATGACGCAGGTTAGAGAGAAGAAGGGTGGGAAATAAAAATATAAAAAAAAACCAAAGAACAAAAAGAACAAGAGATGGAGTGGAAATAGGTGGCCTGCGACGGACTATTGCCCTCCGTACTCCCCTCAGGTCGGCTTAGTTATACCGCTTTGGGAGCAACCGAGTTTGCAACCACAACTGTATGTATGTGCGACAGGAACTATACTATACTTGTATCGTACCTCAGACATTATTCATTCTGACAAATTGATAAGCGGAACGGATGGAAGAAAACACGATAAGAGCTCCCCAGAAAACCGCTGGAGTACACTAACTTGTTAATGATAGAACCAGAAAGGTACGAGTGGTGTAAAGAACAGTATTTCTGTACAGTACAGTAATTACTCATACAAGAGATAATTACTGAACTGTAGCTATTCATAGATTGCATGTGGTGGATCCAATGACCAATCCTAAACATGCCCACACTCTCTTCCGTTCTTGTCCCTTCTGCTCTGCTAGAATGACAGTTGACATTATGATGCTCCAGAATAGGAAGAGCCCGTACAAACAGGAGCGTTGTTGCAAACCCATCGTACGACTTTTGAAGACGATAATTGCCGTCTTTGTGGGAGGTATACATTGCCAAAGATACGGGTATGTACGGTAACCAAGAGAAGGGTGGCTAGTGCTTAAAGTATAACCAGCCAAGGACTCCAGAGGTTGTGGGATAGTGTATAACTTTTGCTACAAGCGAGATGTGAGGATTTCAAAGGCGTCAGAGTGTTTGAAATGGCCCTTTTGGTCATATCATCATGTCTCAGAATATGCTGGGCTCTTATTTGGCTCGTTATACAGCTCTCCTCTTGGCATCACTACACAGACAAAACATGTAAGTAAAACTCTAGAAATGATAGAGCTGGGGTTAGGAGTTTAAGGGGGGATATAGCAGTGTTGAGAATTGCTTGTTTCAATTTGTAGCTATATTGGAGAGATATTGAAGTCAGAATTGAGATTTTGATTTTTCACCGTGAAAAGTGCCCACAACGTGTAACTAGACATTTACGATAGCTATCAATAAACGAGAAGAAGCTTGGTATTCTTTGACACCAAACCAACACTTCTATCAAGTCTAAAAGATCACTACGCTCCAGCTTGTGATTTCACATGCTATTATCTAAAAACACTTGTCCTTCAATACACACTGAATAAAGAAGATATACAACATCTGAAGAAGCAATTATATCCCTAATAGTGAGTGAATTGATCCATTCAACTTCGTCAATCCCACCTTGCATGCCCAGCCAGTATGCACCTGGTTTCCAAAACCCCACACGTATAGCGATACCCATTTAGAAACCGACACCGAGCAGATACAACAACTTAGACTACCGCTAACTACTCGACTAGTCTCCGCATTATAGTCCACAGAAACTTATATCCTGATCTACTCTCCATCTTCATTTACACCCCTCCTTTCAGTCCATCCCCCGTCCATCTAACTCCCGCTACAGAACAGATACAGTAATTGTACAACATGCAAAACATTTCCCCACTCTTCTACATTCCAACCTAACATCCCCAGCCCTACCCCTGCTCTACTCATGCCAAAATCCACTCTCAAATTTGGACACTCTTCCATCCGTTAACGTACGGTACGATACTACTATACGTGACACTAGCAATACGACAACCACGTATTCCCCAGAGCCGAACTTCCGTTCCAAACGCCAAATCTCCTCCCTAACCTCTTGGCGCAAGGTGGGCATGTTTTTCGGCCTTTCAAAACCACCATCAAATTGGCCCTCTAGTCATCTAAGCAGAGTTATAAAACACCCATTTAGTGCCCTACGTGTGGTGAAGATAGCCGTGATCTTCTAAATTCTGCAGCCAAAAAAACGAGCTACTGTACGGGTTTGGTATGTACCTGAGTAAATCATGTGGGGGTTCAGAGAGGACGGAAATGAACGTCATGTGGGGGGTCACCTAATACGGTCATGTGATACAAATAACTGGCAGAACTGCCCTTTCCTGGATGGTGATTTAGCGTGATGTGTTAGCGTGCGCAAGCTGTCGAGCTAGAGAAGCGCTAGAGGCGGTTACACGAATGGTGTGATGGGCACGACATAACGAGTGTGGTGACCACAGAGCCTCTGTGACGGGTATTACATCACCTCTGTCGTGGCCACATGATTGCATACACCACGTCGTGCCCACCACGTACACTCTGTCGTGCCCACCACATACACTCTGTCGTGCCCACCACATTACTCATGTAGTGACCACATCACTCATGTGGTTTTAACTAGTGCACGTATTCCCACACTAACCCGCGCATGTGCTTGAACGGAGCAATCAGAAAGCAGGATCGTACATCCCACTGCTGCGGACTTGGCGGACTGACAGATATCGAAAACAAAAACGTCCTTGAAAATCCCCCCTGAAACGTAGCCTCGAATACCTTGCTTGTTTTGCTTGTTTAAAGCGTCGGAACCGCCTTGGTAGATTGTAGCGCTCGACTTGTAGCTTCTCAGATCTCAATGGGGAATGAAAGAGGTTGCGCTAAGGAGTACAGTAGTTCGTCGGAGCAGCAGGATACTAACCAACAGTGGCTGGAAATGAGGTGTCTGTTTTCGGACATGTCTAGCGTTTTGCACTAGTTCATCTCAGGCGTTAGAACGATGCTATAGGTTCTAAAGCGGTGTTGATAAATCACATGGTGAATGAGGGGTACAGTACTGTACTGTAGAAGGGACCGTAATTATTTGTTGGGTTTACTTGGATTCAGTGAAGTTTAGTTAAGATTGCGTTTGCAGAGGGGGAACTATTGTTAAGTAAAATGAGAGGGATACAAATGATGGTATTTTAATGGGGAAAAAAAAGAGGAAAAAGATTGGGATCAGTTCCAGAGGCTTTAGAATGGGTGTAATGATCACGTGACTGGCTTATAGCCTGGTAGTAGTAGTTTGTTTCCCTATAATTGAGACAGTCCTTTTATCCAACCATAGTCGACATTCACTTGTCCGTAAAATACCAGACTGAAATACTCAAATGAATACATACCATTGTTTTTCTTCATAAATAAGCATTTATCAACTCACACAAACACTCCCCATTCTGGTCCAACCATTAAATACAATGTTGTACCCTTATCCATTCTGAGAGTATAGTAGTTAGTTACAACCTTGTTAGAATTAGTTGAAGAAAAAACAACACTGGGGGTACCTATTTCACTGTTGCGGGAGGGCTAGAGAAGTGAAGGAAAGCGGAAGCTATAGATACTGGTCATATTTTAAACAAATGCTCTTTCATAATATACTATTTTAGTAATGTATTTCCGAGAAATCCGTGTTTTAGTTCCCAGAATCTAAGTATACTTCGTTGACATTATAGTTAACTAATAGTTGAATTTAACAAATGGGTGATTGTCTGAGATGTAGCACGGGTACTGCTCTGTACAGCACTCCACACGAGCAGGTGTTTTCATGTGATAGTAAATCAAGACGAAATGTGTTTCAAGTTGCTTCTGGGAAGGAGCTAACAGTTGCGTGAAAACTACAACGGACATATTCACGTTTCTGAATGTGGTTCTCTATTCATCGTATTTAGTTAGGTTTGCTTAAGATTTTAAATTATAGTTGGTGTTTTAGTTATATAGAACTATGATAGACTGGAACTCATGACTCAACGTAAACAGCGAGTATGAACCTGGTATAGTAAAGAAACACATAAATAGGTGAATCTACATAGTTTTTACCTGATATGTCATTACCATACGTAGGTAGCTACTGACCCGCACATGTTTTGTAACCACCACAATTTTAGAAAATCAGCCATCACACTCTATGTGATGGGACGACATGGTTGGTGTGATGGGAACCACAGAAGCTATGTGATGGGACGACATGGCTGGTGTGGGGGGTTACAGAATCTATGTGATGGGACGACATGCCCATGTCACCCACAACATGACCAATGTCACGGAAACAAAAACCCGTTTCTTATACAACCCAAGACTAGCTGGGCACAAATCTTCCCTACAGTCACTGCTCTCTTGAAACGAAATACGGCACAGTACAGTTAGTTGGAATACTGAAAATACACATAAATTAACCAAATTAACACATTAATGAGACCCGGAACAACGACTTCAGCTTGGCGGATAGTCGTCATACGTCTCGGACTACGAGCGTACGGACGGACTACTCATCACGCTCGTAGTCTGCTTGTAGTCTGTTTGTAGTCTGCTCCAGATCTAAACTGGTTGCCTCGCCCGCAGTTTAGTTCTTTGTCGGTGGGGCCGCCTGACCAGCCCCCCACTGCTCGTCGGGCTGGTAACTGGGAGGAGCAGCATAGGCAGCATTACCTCCTCCTGATCCAGGGTAGCTGCTCTGGGGCTGCTGGATATTCTTCAGGGCAGGATGTCCGGTGGGGCCGGGTCTGTTCATGTGCTCGTCATTCTGCATGGCCTTGAGCGACTCTTCATTGACACCCTTGGACCAATTGCAAATGGTACACTTGATTTCCTTGGACCAGTGGATGGGAATGACGGGAACAAAACAGAGAGTGATGAACTCCCGGCGTTTTCGAGCCTCACACGACTGGTTGTGGCAGTTGGGGCAGTAGTATCGTTCGGACTCGTGGCCTTTCCAGGGTCCACCAAAGTTTTGTGCTGGGTTAGTAAGGAATTGAGCGAAGCGAATCGTACATCTATAGCGCAGCGATGATGTAGTTGACGAGTGGAGCCTATGGAAGAGTATCCACATACTCGTAGTCGTATCACCGTAGCGAAGATGATGAGATGAGGACTATGAAGCACCATGAGATCATAGCACTGCAACACATCATAGAAGTGTACGATAATGTAGTCATGCGCCACAGAGCTGTATGATGGTGTTCTCAATAACGACACATAGCTCTGATGGTCCGTGATGTGAGGTGAAGCTGTGCGCCAACAGAACCAGCAAAAGTCTGTTAATCAGATACACGCCGGGCAGACGTCCATACCGAGTGAGATGATCACGTTGTCTTGGTACGTATCCTGGTGTCTAGTCAGTTCGTTTGAACATTCACGTCTGAGACGCGTCTGAGATACGTCAGAAATGTCCGCAAACAACATTGCAAACGGTTACTCCGGGAACATATCGTACCGCGTCTAGTCTCCGACACTATCAACGCCGCCGACGTTCACTTCTCATCAGACTTCTTCCGGAACGGCCATTTGCGAATATTCATCTGAGACATTCTGACACTCGGACAACGAAAATCTCGTTTGACGATCATTTCACGGACAACAGAAACTTCAACGCTTGACAGGCGACACTCCTCCACGTACCCCCTTATCGCCCACTTGTTCGGCCCACCTTGCCTCTTTTCTGGTCAGCACTGGAACAGTTTGGGACGCTAGAAGCGGAGCGTCTTGTGCCAAGCGCGGCAACGGACTCGGCGAAGCTCGTCAAGCGGCCGGTTTCAGAAAATACGAGCCCTGCAGTAGTTTATTGACAACGGCATTAGAGGGCTCAATGTGGGCTAGGCGTTAGAGAGACAAGTCAGAGTGATGTGTCAAAGTGTTGTCGGGGAGGTGCGCCAGACAGTCAAGCTGTACGTCAAAGACGTTAGACGGCTAGTGGTTTGGTACAGCACGTCAAAAATACGTCAAACGTCACTGGACTAGTCTACGGACCTGTCAGGCACTGCACCGTACCATTGGTACCCTGGAGCGTATCCAGCAACCCAATCGGGTCCTCCAGTGAGCTGTCATGTGTGTACTGTGGCTAGTTTTAGTCTGGCCCTGTCGTTGTCAGGCGAACAAGGATCGAGGAACGAGGCACGGGGAACAAGGAGCAAGTTTCATGTCATGTCAAGCCTACACCGTATGGTGTGAGTGTGGGTGTGAAAACGGAGCACTGGGGAACCGAACGGACGCCACTTGGCATAGCACACTGAACAGTGCACAGTGGACCGTGAACAGTGAGCAGTGAACATTGAAGATGTGTAAAGCGGAACACTGAAACCACAATAAATAACCGCCTCTCTCTTATCTAGCTCTCTCAGCTCTCTGTTTCCCACTAACTTGCCCATGACACATGGCATCGTACAGTAGTTCTCTTTCCACCAGCCAAAAAAATAGCACAGCGGAAACCTCCGTGGCAGATATTAGTGGCAAGCAAACACATGTGGCAAAAGTTGGGCAGAGATACGAATCGCGGAGAAACACACCGAAAGGACTCCGCGCGTATCGCTCCAGTCATCATCCGCGTGTTGAGACAGAGTAAGGCTTCAGTGAAGGCATCAGACTTGGTTACGTAAAGGGTAGTTAAGACCACCCAAATCACTCAACCCGAATAGCATAGAGCTGAACATAGCCCCAACTTCCTGAGCACTGCCTTCACGCCATAACACTGCCTTGATCATACGTCTGATCAGTGCAACGCCACAGACACAAGACAGACACGAGACAGACACAGACACCACCGCCCCAAAACACTACCACAAAACACCGCCCCAAAACACCACCACGCACATCCACTATGGGTATCTTTCATCTGTCATCTCATAGTCTCCTTCATCGATCATAGTCTCCTTGTCCTCCATCAAGCATCATCATCACCCCCCTCCTCCCACAACACTCACCTCCAAAAGTAAAGGGAATAAAAAGAAACATGGCGACAGTTCAGATGGGCGAAATTCGTTCTTGTTGCTCGTTTGCCCGTGCTCCAACTCTTGCTTTATAACAAGAACACAGCCTCAGGAGAAGACGCACTAATATGCATGGCGTGCGTCTAGCATGCACCTCAACAGCAATGAGGGGCGACAAGAAAATGATGGATGAGGAGGCCGGAGATTGCGGTGTGGGTGGTCACGTGATACATATCGGTTCAGACGACCGTTCTGATCATTCGTGCACCGATTTCCGCCCCCATTTGCGCCGCAAACACGCACAATTTATATACCTCATGGGTGGGTCCATTTATTCTCCAAGAGTGTAACTCTATGCCATGGCATATATTACAGGATGATTGAGAACACATTGGCATCGAAAATAATCACGTGACGATAAAACCGATTACACCAGGGAAATAGTCTCACTCTGGAGGTTCAGACAGTATGATTTGCATCCGTTTTCCTTCCACGCCCATCTACTTTGATATGTGTTTTGTAGCTATTTCTGCTCTCCACCAGCCCTGCAAAAAATAGCTACACTACAGTATAAAAAGCAGTACAAGATCATCGAGAATTAGTCCCAGACGGGCCTAAATGACGATTAGAATTGCAGTAGATTGGTTTGGAGGTCACGTGCTCTGTTTTAGCAGAGCTACATTGCCCGAAAATGGACATTCTTGCAACAACACAAGAAAAGAGATCTAAACTGTCTAAAAGTAGACGTGTAGATGTTCTAGATTCCGACTCTGTGATTGTTAACTGGTGCTGGGACTCGCGGCTATTCATTGACGTCCGTCCAGCAACAACATCGAAGGAGACAAAGTTTCCTCCACCGGAACAGGAAGATGATCGTCTGAGAAACTGCCGATCACGTGCCCGATCGAAGCAATCGAGTGATGCGGGGGGTGTTTCGACTTGTCGTTGGTGATGGAGAAGCGTGGGAACCGTTTTTGGAGCGAAGTTGGATGAAAAAGGAGAGTTTCTGGAAAAAGCAAATATCTGAATTTGGGCCAAAACGGTGCAATTTTTGGGTTAGTGAGGGAAACAAATGTTGCGGTTCCAATGGTACTATCGGTGTTGTGATGGGATTGGTTTGATGGTGAGTTTCGTTTCTCCGTTGATGTTCGTGTTCTTGAGGAAATTTAAGCTCTTCTAATGGGAGAGTAGTTAGTTGGGAAATGGGGCTTGTTTTGTTGAAGGGTTAGTTGAGGCTGCAAACAAAATGTGAAATGACGGGTGAAAAGAATGAGACAAAAGTTGGGGTGTTGAATATTACCAACAATGCTGATGGGATGGTCATTTACGTCTCTTATTGCTGTTGAAGTCGAGATTTACTACCGGTACAAGAAGTCTGCTTTTCACCGATGACAAGCGAGATAAACCTAAAGGACTCTTGGTATGATAGAAGACGTGTTTGGTATTTTCTGAGAAATATTACTATTGAAACACGCATGTTTGACTGTTTCAGGTGGATTCAAAAGGCTTTAACGACTAGCTGAAACTTTCAGATCGAAAATCGAGCCGGTATTTGAACAAGAACGAATCCCTCGAGAGTACCCTTTCTTATTACTTTAACTATAGATAGACCCCTCCCTGTTATTGTTGGGAGAGTTTACCTTTGTCATTCCTGATAACTACCCATGTCCACATAGTTGGCAATATTACATGGTTATTTGTTGACGGAAGTAATTTGTCGGAAACCCTCGCTGAGAGACGGAAATGTGACTTTTTTTTTGTGTCTACTCTCCTTCAATGGAGTATACAATCTGTTGATTAACAAACCTTGCATAGTTGTCTTAATATTCCGCCCAGTTCCATCTTCTTACGTTTCTCTTCTCCACTAACGTCCATCCAACTCAACCAATAATCATAGTGTGGATATAAAAATTGGAGACGTAATAGATATTTCCGTTCCAAGCACTTTGCACTCTTTGGTTTCTGTGTATCTCTCTTGTATCCAAAGTTGTGTTCCCGTCTCGTACAACAGCATGCAACCAACCTTTACAGACAGTGTTTGGGGCAAGGCGTGGACGGTAGACATTCTGCCAGACGCGGACGGTAGACATTCTGCCAGACGCGGACGGTAGACATTCTGCCAGACGCGGACGGTAGACATTCTGCCAGACGCGGACGGTAGACATTCTGCCAGACGCGGACGGTAGACATTCTGCCAGACGCGGACGGTAGACATTCTGCCAGACGCGGACGGTAGACATTCTGCCAGACGCGGACGGTAGACATTCTGCCAGACGCGGACGGTAGACATTCTGCCAGACGCGGACGGTAGACATTCTGCCAGACGCGGACGGTAGACATTCTCGGACTGCGTCCTCGAATGCGTCTTCTAATCATCATGTTAATTCATACTATATACTTTTTTTTCTCCTCCTTTTTCATCCACTCCATCTACTCCTTGGCAAAAGTAGCAGCAACCACCAGGGGGAAGACCAGGGTGGCATCGGCGTAGACCTTGACGTGCTTAGCTCCAGCCTTGATCTTTCCCCAAGAAATGGCCTCGTCAGGACGAGCTCCAGCGTCGGAACCGTCAAACTCCTGGCCAGTGTTGATGTAAACGGCGTAGTCGGCTCCGTTTCGCATCAGACAAGCGTTGGCAATATGGTGCTTGACGAGACCTCCTCCGAGAATGATCATTCCAGCTCGAGTGGCAGCCATGGACATGGCGTTGATTCGTCGGATGTCAGCCACGATATCAATCTTGATCTGCAGAGGAGACGCCTTGAAGGTGTGGAAGAAGAGCATGTCTCCGAGAGAGCCGTCGGTGAGAGCGGGGCAGAAAACGGGGATCTGGTTCTTATGGGCCCAGTACAAAACAGAGTCCTCGTTATCAATCTCCTTTCCAAGACGGTCAATGACGGTGGAGGGCGTCCAGCTGGTTCCCTCCTTCTCCTGCTCCTCCAGCATAGTATCGAGAATGGGGACAACCCACTCCTCAAACTTGCAGTAGTTGTCGTTGGGGACAAGCAGGTTTCCGATTCGGTTCATTCCAGTTTCTCGAAGAACAGAGCCCTTGAGCGCAAAATCACCGAGATAGGTCTCGGCAAGACACTTGATCAGATCCTCCTCAATACCGCCGGCAGAAGAAACAATGGCAGAAACCATCTTGTTCTTGACCAGGTACTTGAGGGTAGATCGCAGTCCAGAAGAGATCAGGTTGGAGGTGTACCCCAGGAAAATGGTCGTCTTGGCAGGGTTACCCTCCTTGTCTTCTCCCTCCCAGGTTCGCATCTCATCGATAATGTTGCAGGCCTGGCCCAGAGAAGTGGCCTGGAAACCCATTCCACCCATGGCTCCCACGAGGTCGGCAGCTCGAGTGTTTTTGTTCTCCTTGAGATCAAAGTCGATTCCGGTCACGGGAACCGCATCCTCGGGGACGGGGGCAGACTGGACAAGAACAGCCTCGGCAGCAAGATCAGGTTTGGACATTTTAGCGTGTGTGTGGTGGTACGATACTGGTGAAGGAGGTGATTTTTTTTGAAATGGAGGTTATTTTTTTCGTGCAGTTTTTGCGCCTTAGATAACCTTATTGTTTGGGAGCACACCACACAGGTTGCACCGTGGGTGTGACGGCCGTGGCGTGGTGCCTGGGGCGTCTGTCAAAGCGATTCATTAGACGGATCAATTATTGCGTGTTTCTTTAAGGATACCATTGTATGTATTTCAGAAAGACGCAAAATCTTTTGAGTTGAATTTCTGTGGGGATATATCAGAACTTTATTTTAAAGAGGGAAAATGGACATTACCATAGAAGAATAGATTAGGGTGTTTTTTTAGGGTTTAACTACAGTGTTTTTTCCGTCTTGTTGTTTTTTTGTTAATGAATTCTCACAGATGGTAATTTGTTCACATGACTACAACGCCCTGACCACTAACACACACACACACACACACCCCTTCACTCTCTATTGAAGCGGCTAAGAAACATGCACTTTTTTTCAATGCATCTGTTGGGAGTTTAGAAAAGGCTATTTGACGATTTAAAAAAAAAGTCAAACAAAGGTGCACGAAAACCGTTTGGGACGGGTACACCAGAAAAAAGTCTATTTGGATCAAACGTGAATGCGGGGTTTAAAACGGGTTCTTTTTGTGCAACATCAGCTGTCAGGAACGCTGCAGAGACACCGTTGTGTATTAAATCTTGTGGAGAATATACTGAAACTAGGCTTGTTTTGGGCGGATGTTTATAGACTGTTTTAGAAGAGGGGAGTTTTCTGGGGGTACGTTTTTTAAATAACCTTGATTTATTTTTTGTTGAATATACGTGGGGTTTTGAAATCCCGATAATGAGTTATTGTGGAGTGAAATGAGCCGTTTGAAAGCCTGCAATGTATTATTCAGGTCACGTGATATCGTTTGAACTGCTCTTAGTCTCTCTAGCACCCCCACAACCCCATCATTTCAACACTCTTCTCCTATACTTACGGTCGAAATAAAAGTCCCAGTAAAAGTCTAAACGCGTGACCCACTTTTATGGGGATTTTAAGGAACTTTATTTTGGGGCACACACCACACTGAAAGTGGCATTCTTGGTGTAATATAATAAAATGTGGAAGGATAATGGGTGTTGGCTGGATATTGGAGCAATTGGAAAAAGGAGAGTGTTTTTGGACTCTCCGTAACTCCACGATCAATTTGGTACTCGTCTCGTTTATGTCTGTGTCCATCTCCAGTCAAAAACGACCCCTTTCACTTTCCTTCTTTGGTCACTCTCTTTGCTGAGATACTCAAAAGAAGAACAAAGTGGTAAAAGCCTATAAAAAACGTGTCTATATAAGTAGCGGTGGAGGGCCCTGTTGATTTTTTTTCGGGCATCAAGAAGCAAAAAGTGAGTAACAACCACAAGTCGTTCAACTTTGATGTGACGATTGAAACTGAATATGTACAAAGGACTCTGATTTCTGAAGATTTCACAAGCTGACTCAAAACAAAAACTACTTTTGTATCTGATCTACTGTCCCATACTAACATAGCAATGAGTATTATTTATCAAATAAAAGAAGTGGGTGTCTGAAGTTGGAGCTGGATCTCATTCTTCACGAATTCTGTGAATGCTCCTCTTCTTGTCTACTGCCCGTCGTTCAGTGCTGATGAACTCGGTCATCAGAAGAGTGATAAAGTCCAACTTCTCGTTGATCAACCGGTTGGACTTCTTCAGACCCAGCTTCATCTCGTTCTGGGTCTGGGTCATGGTGTGGAACTTGACCTTCAGACTGTTGAGATCGTTGGCCTGTTCTTTGGCTGCCTCGTACATGACGTTCATTTTACGAATGTAATCGTCTCTTCGTTGGCATGCCTCCAGAACCAGTCTGGACTTGTGGTCGAAAATCTGCATCAGAAAGTTGTACATGAGATGGTCACACTGCTCGTATCCCTCTGGACGGGTGATATAATTGAGCAGAATGTTTCTGGAGTTTTGGGCCGCTTGGAAAAGCGAGTCCACCACTTGGTGGAGCGAGCAGGTGTCCATTTTGAACTTTTCCACCTCGGCAGACGGATATCTGATTGTCAGCACTGCTTTGACGGCGGTGAAGAGTCTCTGGCGAGCCTCGGAGTTGCTCAGAAACTTTTTAAAGAAAACGGAAGCGTTTTCTCCCTCCGAAATGAAGGTCGGACCATGGGCAAAAAACAGGTCCGGTTTGAAATTGCCTCCGCTGGGATCGGTGGCAGGAGTGAACCCATAGAAGGGTCCATTGAATCCGTTGGGAAACGTTTTGCAGTACATGATGGCGTACTCTCTGTAGTCCAGGTCCGCCGCTGGAGACAGCAGAGACTCGGAGCTGGACACACTTTCGTGTTCACAGAAGAAGGCCAATCGTTTGTGTGCTTGATCGTGTTCGTAAAAGGCCATATTGAGGATGGAGTGGTGATTGGAAAAAGAGGTGGAGAATGAGGTGGGGAATGAGGCATATACATGGGGCGGAGATTGCAAGAAACGACACCTCTTTCTCCAACAGAGGCAGCTAAAATAGTGGAAAAAATAAGTATCCAGCCCGGTGTTAACCGACGCTGGTGGGACTAGCAGACGGGGCTGATGGTGAGTAGCAGGTGGACTGACGGAATTGGCAGGTGGACTGACGGAATTGGGGGTGTTCTTTGAGCCTTGTGTATCCCATGGTTATACTCAAACTAATTCACGTCTGAAGTCTGTATCTTCTTCATATACGGACAGTTGGACTTTTGTGCAAAGGGGAGATGGTGACAGACACAGACAGGAACAGGCATTGATCCAACATGTTTCTTTCCTTCGGTTTTCCATTTCTTTCTCACCATGTTTTTCTTCCTCTCCTTCCTCCCCTTCCTCCCCGGAAAGACAAAGTTCGTCGTATATCTAAGGTTGGTCTAAACAAGTGTGGGGGACAGGCACCGTGCACGTAGACGCTATACAATAGAGTATCGTAGTTGATGGTGGTCTGTGGTTCAAAAGGGCGGTATTTGTTTACCCCGTAATATTTTTCACTCGGCGGGTCAATATCTGTACGAGTACAGGACAGTACCGGTACGGGGGCAGAATCCATGTGTTTGATGTCTAACGTTCTGGTTGCTGAACATGACCGACCCTTGTGTGTATCGTACTATAGACGGCTCATACTACTGCGCTGGTGCTGTACCAGGTATTGTACAGTGCGGCACTTTTATAGACGGAGATGCTGTGTTAATGTATCCATATTCGTCTCTACAAGTGTACTCTTTGCACTGTACCGTCATAATACCACTACATACTGTATCGTACGAGTACTCGCACTGTACTCGCACTGTACTCGCACTGTACTCGCACTGTACCGCACTTGTAGACAGTCGTGCTGTACGTACTCAGTATGCTACAATGTTTCCAACCCCTTCACTCTGCCCATCTCCCGAATACTCACTTCTGCTCAGAAGACTCCACTTGACACAGCCTTCCATACGGCCCTACTGCAACCAGCCCAGAGACTACTCTAGCCTTTCCGTGGACTAGCGTCGGGAAGGTGCTCAACATTGGTGCGGTACGCTAATCAGTTTCATCATTTTCGTGGGCTCCGGTGGTTCAATTGACCACTTTTGCATCTTGCCCTCCGTCGTTATTGGATGCCCCATGCAGTCTGACCGCCTGCTTCATGTTCAGCCTCTTCTACAACAACACCACTCAAGTCATCGATTTCGGACTCGGCAAGTGACGTGATGGTACCAAAATGACCGTCTCGATGGTGCGAATCCAATGGTGGGCTTGTTTTGTCGGATCCGTGACTCCCCATCGAGTTGCCGTTTGACCGAGTGAACAATGTGAACGGGTCATAAAGTCGGTTTTCAAACATGGGACAACAAATCTGAAAAACCCAATCAATTCTTGCGGTCCTCTTCATCTCCCACATCCCACCTCATCTACTCGTTTCCATACACCTCCACCCACATTTTGCTCCGCCCACGATCAAATCAGGTCCCATTTTAAAGTTCATGGGCCGAACAAAAAGCCAGGAACCGAGTGAGCGCTATTTTTTTTTTTCACGTAATTTTGACGGATCGTAACCGCATCCACTGTTTTTTCACGCACGCACGCACGCACCACTCAACGGTAGGGTAAGTTGGGAAAAACGGAGTAGAGCAAAATGGATATAATGCCGGCGGTGGAAATAGCAGGTCACGTGATTTGTACAAACATCCACCTTGCCGCTGTACCCTAACCCCCCCCCCCTCCCTCCCCCAGTGACTCATTCGGATGCCGTCTCACTTCTCATCTCATCGCATCACGTGGTCTTGCTGTCAACCAATAAGTGTCTTGCTCGGGCGGACGAAAGTTTGGCGTTTTGAGTTTGTCATTTTGGGGCCGGGAGGAAATGGATAATTAGAGGGAGATGAAAGTGGGAGAGAAGGGAGAGAGATATGGGGAAGCCAAGAAAGAGAGCGGCTGATAGGCCCGATTTGGTCTTTGGCGGCCGTTTGTGTAATTGACACGTTGTCACAATGAGCTTGGCAGTGCACAAAGTACCATTCCGCAGCCCCCCCACCGTGCAGATTCTCTCACTCTCTCACCGGCGGCCACTCACATATCTCAGCAAACCTAAAAGGCGCACTACTCACCGCTCTCCGCCTCTTACTCCACACACCACAATGTCCACCATCGAAGATCTCAAAGCCACCGTCGAGCGTCTCGCCGCGCGAGTGCACGAACTCGAGGCCTCTGCCAAGGCCAAGATTGCCCCCGAGGTGCCCAAGTCCATCCGAATGGTTCTGATTGGTCCTCCCGGAGCCGGCAAGGGTACCCAGGCCCCCAACCTGGTGGAGAAGTACTGTGCTTGCCACCTGGCCACCGGTGACATGCTGCGATCCCAGGTGCAGCAGAAGACCGCTCTCGGTGTCGAGGCCAAGAAGATCATGGATGCCGGAGGACTGGTGTCCGACGATATCATGGTCAACATGATCCGATCCGAGCTGGAGAACAACAAAAAGTGCTCCAACGGTTTCATTCTCGACGGCTTCCCTCGAACCATCCCCCAGGCCGAGAAGCTCGATGAGATGCTTGCTGAGAAGAAGCAGCCTCTGGAGAAGGCCGTTGAGCTCAAGATCCCCGATGAGCTTCTGGTTGCCCGAATCACCGGCCGACTGGTCCACCCCGCATCCGGCCGATCTTACCACAAGGTCTTCAACCCTCCCAAGAAGGAGATGATTGATGACGTGACCGGTGAGGCTCTCGTCCAGCGATCCGACGACAACGCCGACGCCCTCAAGAAGCGACTGGTGTCCTTCCACAAGCAGACCGAGCCCATTGTCGGCTACTACCAGAAGACCGGTATCTGGAAGGGTGTTGATGCTGCCCAGGACCCCAAGAAGGTCTGGGGAGACATCCTCAAGTGTCTGGGACAGTAAATGCGTGCGCCAGTGACCGAGCGAGCGACAGCGAGCCAAGCGAACGAAGCGAACGTTTCTGAATGATTTAGCGAAGACATGCGAACGACAGGGATCATGTCCATGAATAAAACTGTCGACAACGGAGTTGTTGACCTGTCTGGAGATTGAGAATGAGCCGAACTGCGAACCGAACTGCGTAGCTGTGGTGGAGTGTAGATCGAGTGTAGATCGAGTAGGTTGTAAGCGATTTTTCATTATGACACAGCTGTAGTATGTCAATTGTAGCAGTTGGCCTGAACCAAGAGTAGAGCTGCTGAATTCATGAGCTGCTCAAGACATGGGCTCTTGTATCAGAATGTATACAATTGCGCTGTAACTGCGATATTATTATTTGTAGCGTGTTCGGATAATACGACCGTCTGCTGTCGTGGCTGGATGCATACAAGGAAATGTAGATGTATGGCCCTGTGTAGAGTCCACTGAGCAGAGAATCATACTACTAAATAGCAATTGAGCACGCGTACGGTAAAATGACAATTGGGTGCGAGCACCTAGCTACCAGTACGTACTGTAGCTACTCGGTCTTATAGCCTGTTCCTGAATTGAGTGTACACGAACATTGTAGAAGACAACGCTGGCATGGACAGTATATCAACAGCCACAGAACAGCCACTCACATTCTGAAAAGTGCATTCTTTGAGGAGTTCATCATATACTCGTCTGTCCAATTTTCACGTCCCCATGGTAACTCCAACCCTCTGAAATACGACTACTTCCAAACCGCCCTCTATCCGTGCCCCAACCGTATTTCCGTCCCCCCAAGAGATCGATAAAGTGGATCCCTTCAGTTATTGGACGCAGTAAGCCAGCAATGGAAATTCTGAAAAGTGCGTTTTACTGGAAATTTTGCGGTTATCCAACTGACCAATTTCCAGGCCTATCATTGGCGTTTACCCAGTTTTACACGGATACCAATTAATCCGGCGTATTCTGTTAACCCTACTTAACCCTGGCCTTAAAATCTGTAACTCTACTTAACCCCTCTTAACCCTGAACACCCAATGCTTAACCCTTCTTAACCCTGGCTTAGGCGGTTACTGGAGTTAGAACTGCCCACCAAACAGCCCGTGTACGTCCAAAAAACGCACGCACTCGTTTGTGTACGATGATCATCGACATGAACATATCTCTAGTGTATGTAATCGACAGAACAAATCTATCCTCTACCATTCCATCGTCTATTTGCTACAGCCTTATGGTGGAAACGAAACACCTATTCGGGAAACAGAGACGAACATTTTTTGCCGTGAAGCAACATTTGAACCAGTACCGGCACGGGAATGAACACGTTTTTGTCACGTTGCCAAATATTATATTCTTTGTGTAGTATTACCGGCTATTCCTATTGCCCCGAATTACTGCCTATTTTCTGTAAGATATATCACAGCAATTTCCGTGTTTAAATGCATGAAAAAGGTACAAAAAATTGCATAATAAAATAACCACCACCGCTAAACACTACCCCTGATACAACAACCACACAATGGCTCCCAAAATCGCAATCGTCTACTACTCTCTGTATGGCCACATCCGACAACTCGCCGTGGCTATTCAAAAGTCCATCATTGACGCCGGAGGACAGGCTGACATCTTTCAGGTGCCCGAGACTCTATCTGAAGAAACACTGTCGAAAATGGGAGCTCCTAAAAAGTCAGATGATCCTCTAGCCACCCCAGCCACTCTCGAAGAGTACGATGCGTTCCTGTTTGGAATCCCTACTCGATTCGGCAACTTTCCGGCCCAATGGAAGGTCTTCTGGGACCAGACAGGAGGCCTGTGGGGCAAGGGGGCTCTCCATGGCAAATACGCAGGTGTTTTTGTGTCCACTGGAACTCCCGGAGGAGGCCAGGAAGTGACCGCGCTCAACTCCATCTCTACCCTGACCCATCACGGAATCATCTATGTTCCTATGGGATGCAAAAACACCAAGCAGTACTTGTCCAACATCAATGAGGTCCATGGTGGATCTCCCTGGGGAGCAGGCACTTTTGCTGGTCCCGATGGGTCTCGACAACCCACCGAATTGGAGCTGAACGTTGCTGCTATTCAGGGCAGGGACTTTTACTTGACAGTTAAGAAGGCTTTTTAAAAGCTAACGACATTGTATATAGCCGAGAATGATGAATTATGATACACAGAGATGATGTGGTGAAATCGTGTTATTTTGAGTAAATCCAGGGGTTTCATCACACAAACTTTCTCACAGAAACACGAGAAACGCAATAACTTGTGTGAGGAGGGTACAGATGTAATTATGAACATACGAATGTGTTCCCCTCGGTCCAACGAGTTGAATGGTCTTACTTTTATTCGTGTACATCAACTACATAGTTCAAAATCTACTTGTCATCAGTCTCAAGGGAAAGTGCGTAAAATACCAACAAAAGATCGCATAATGGAAATTTCTTTGTAGAATCTTAATAGTCATCAAGAGAAACCAGGCGGAACCCTCTTCTCTTCTCTAGCTCAAATATCCAGTCCTGTAACGAATATCTCCCTGGTACACTTCCACTCACCGTTACAACTCTTGAAAGCCAATTAACAGGCAAGATGAAAATTATTGGGAGTTCAGTGAGACCAGTTAAACTCTGCTCTAAACTTTTGTATCTCTAACGACTACCTGTCACGTGAAATCCTGCGTTGAAGAAATTCAAAATTAGATACATGTCGACATTGGTATTAAAATACTCCCCTTGTTTTCACAAATCCGACCGTACTATTTATAGAACTATAGGGTCATTTTTTGGCTAAAAAACATTTTAAGGTTGATGTGTATTTTTTTGGAATTACGTGTAATACCGACCTTTTAAATTATTTTACAAATATGAAACCTTAAATTAAAACGGCGATTAAAGAGGCTCCATGATAGTTGTGAAATATTTGTGCATGTCATAGTGCTAATAAAGAGCTTCATTTCATTTTTCCAACTTTTCAAGAAAATCAGAGCTGTTTTGGTGTAGTTATTATGAGCTTAATATTTCTATAGAAAAGAAGCTAGCGAAACAAAAATGAGACTTGGCGTTTTGAGATTTTGCATGTACATTTATAACTCTGGCTTAGATGTGATTCTCTTTTCCAATATCTCACCACGCGATTATTTATTGTGTTACATTGATTGTAATGTTCTAAACAATACTAGTATTGAAGAAGACGGATAGTGGCCGATTATTTTGGTATTGACATGTCTGGGTGGCTAGATTTGGTGCGAATACTTGAATTATGATGTGTTTTTGTACTGTACCAGTACATAGATTGTGTATCTCATTTTATTTTTTTCCTCAGTATGTGTTTTCCCCTATTGAGCTGTTTTACTACACTTGTCACGCTTAAGAACAGTCAACTAATGTCCCAACTAATAGTCCAAGTAGCTTAATTGAGGGCACCGAGGGACGGATACAGGTTACCGATATGCAGATTCTGATACCAAAACGACTTGAATTATACACCTGCATGATAACCTAGTTTCCAGGAGTCCGAAGATGTGATAAAATTCATACATCCTCTTCAACTTTTCTCCAATTTCTTCGTTTACCTTTCGTGCGGCATTAAGCATCCCACTTGCGACGGAAAAAAAAGTAAATGGCACTTTGTTTATCTCACACCGATCACCATTCCGATACGAACCCAACTCTGTTACTCCCAACTATGTATTCAAAAAGCTCAGTTACTATCTCTCTCTCTCTCTCCTTCCTTCCAAGCTAGGAATTACTGGGTTGGTACATGCATGTATGAAAGGCATCAACTAGTGGTTTCAAGAATGCATCTCTTCCGTGGAGTACTATTCGTGGGCTGTGTTTTCTGTTTTATTCTTTTCACGAAAAAAGAAAATAGCTCACAAATCTATACAGGATTGGTTAGTTGGAGTGGTGCGACCTGCTATTGATTGTTTTATTTTTCTGTTATTATTTCGTGCGTCATCTATTTATGCATTTCTAGACTCTCGATGCGTTTATCTTGTCTATTATTTTGTCTATTATTTTGTCTATTATTTTCCCTGCCCGTTATCGCTCAAGCCATCTCTTCTCCACCTTTTGGTCTGTTATCCAATACCCCGCCATATTTACTGTACGTGTTTTCGAATACCAATGTAATAACACAGATACAATGCCATGGAGCTATACATGACAATGCCCCACCAATACTGTGTGGAAGGGTCTCGCATTTCCATCTTTCCATCCCATAAGAAGTTGACATCTTTTGAGATCGATTTACGAGATTCACGTGGGGAATAGTACATACTGTAGACGGGACAGGAGTTCAAAACTGTTTCAAAAATGAGGGAAAAAAGCGCTCAAACTCGACTGCCTTACACACTTTCCATAGCTGTCTATCACTGTACGAGTAGTGTACGGACACGTGAAACTATGGCTCACAATTGTCCCCGGTGAAAATCTCCGGATTCGATCTGGCGGCTAAAGTGTTTGAAGTTTAGACCCTGAATTGACCGGATTCATTCATAACTCAGACAGTTATCATACACATATAGTTACCATGTGTACACGGCACACCCACGGCGCATAATAGCGGCTAAATGCGGACCCTCCTTGGCCACATTTTTGCACAGCAATGTATAGATGGCATTTATCGTCCGTCTGAAAAACACAAGCAGAATATTGGTAATCATAGGCCCCACTAGATCCAGGTACAACTTTCCCTACCCGGTAAAACATGCACTAATGAGCTTTTTTCTTTGATGCTAGACCAAACCCTTGGGGTTACAGGAAGCTTAGCTGCGATGGTCTCGAGTGGAGAAATGGATGACAAGAGGCGGCGTTAGGCTAAAAAAACGGGTCTGGGCTTCGGGAGCGGTGAGGGGTGGTAGTGTGGTTCTATATGCTTCCCTTCGTGATTGACGATGTCGACCAAAGTGTAGATTGTTAGTGATTATGCCCAAAACGTGAGGGAAAAGGTTGAGATTTTGAGGTGTGAGGAAATCCGTGCTGATGAGTTCAAAAATACGTTCATGTTTTGAGTCACGTGAGTATTTTATCTTGTACTGTGGTCTCCAAAATTCAAACTCTTCAGAATTAGATTACCCTATGGGGATAGAAGTGGTTTTAATGTATGAGTATCCAATGGGAATGTTGAAGTCTGGCATGAATATGGTGTTGGCTTTATTACTGTCGGTTCTACTGTCAGAGATGTTTAAGAATAGAGTATACCGTTGTGTAGAGTACATTGACGGGATCGTTTTGATGCCACGAATGGGTTCTTTATTACTTGTGCTGCAACTGATCATGGCGTGTTTCTGTTGTTTTCGTTGATTGTACTTGTTGGTGTTGTACTGATATTGACACATTGTTGAAAAATGCTCTTTACTGAAAACCGAAGAGAGTGTACATGAAAGCACACTTTCCCGCTTCTTTCTCGAGAGTTAATGACATTAGAGGTATTCAAACGCACAGAGAAGGCGCGGCTGCACTGGCAGTGTTGAGGCATTGGTATATCTAGCTGCTTCTTTGGCAACTTTTGTGTCGTTGTGTTGGCCTTTGCAGAATCTGTTTTGGAGCACGTTCCATCACATTCGACATTTCGTGAAAATATTTTGACGTGAAATGTTGGGAATGTAACATGTCATGCTGTCAGATTTTCCTACCACACCAACTCCATACCCACGAGCTCGAAAACAGCAGAAATACTTCGACGTCCCTCTTCAGTCTCGGGGTCGGTAGAAACTCGGGTCGCTTCAGCAATGGCTTCTTCCAGATTGATAAGCATGATTCCCAGCTTTTTCCGTAACTGATCTTCACTCCACCCCATCTCTGTACAGTAGTGGTGTTTTCTCATTAACAAGTATGTCTGGCCCATACACTTTAGAGGAATGTACATGTTAAAAATGTACGGCATGGCATCATACCCCACCAGCATGTCTTCTCGTGTGAACATTGACGCAAACACTGATCTGATCCTTGCTTCATCCCAAAACCCTTCTTGTTTGGTTTCCTCCACCGTCACTTTCTTCAACGGTCTTTTGATGACTCTTTTCGTCCCCGCCAATTCTGCTTCTCTTTGGCGATACAAAACTTCAGGTATCAGTTCCCTCCTGATCATCGCTCGTTGTTCCTTCTTTTTTTCTCAGCTCCTCGTTTTTCTTTCTCTCCTCCCCTTTCTCCTTCTCCTTCTCCTCCCTCACCCTCTCTGCAAACTCAGGACCAACCTGTTTGGAAATGGCACGGATATCTGCGTACATGCTGTCAATCTTCTCGTCCATCATCTCGTCTATGTGTTCGAGCATTTCATCCATCCGCTGTTCCACCAACTTCTCCATTACTGCCAGTTCCCTTTGTGACTCTGAGTCTTGTTGTGTCATGCTGTATCGTCGAATGGTATTGTCGTCGTGAGTTGTCGTGTTGCTTTGTCGTGTTCCCCACAAAACTTAAACTGTGCAGAAAAGAAACGTTAACAAAATCAAACTGTGGTTATCTCACTTATTTGATGTGGCATTGGATGCACGGAAAAATCTACAGAAATCACCAAAATGTTGTATAGAGGAGATTTCTGGTATTCTTTTGGAATCACACACGTTTTCCTTGGTCCATCTCCAGTTCATTTAAGATAGGATAGTTTGGTTTTTTTGGTGCATCTGACTCGTCATGTTTTGCTCTCATTACAATGCTGTTGTGACTGAGTCTTGTGGGTTTTAGAGAGATATAAAGGTACAGTACTCGTACCCTTCCCTCCTCTCTGACTCTCTTCTTCGTAACAGCCTTGGACACAAGAAGATAGAGTGCCACTATTGAAACCACAAATCGGGTCCGGAAATCAAGTCCCCATCTTGGAAAGTGCGCTGAATGAGACTCCTCATCGGGAGATCATCAGAGTCTACACCTGCGTTCATGGAGGAATTTGAAACTGTTCTTCAGAGCGGTCTACAGTACGAGTACACTGTACCGGTATCGATTTTGTCTACAGCATGGACTCATCTACATCCTCCCTTTTCAAATATCTCTCTTTTTCTGCTGCTCCGCGGAATCGAACTGCGGGTCAACCTTTCTTGCAATAACGCGCAAGTCACCGTACACTTTGTTGAGTTTCTTGTCCATCATTTGGTCCATCCGTTCGAACATCTGGTCCATTCGCTGAACCACTGTTTTCTCCAGTAGCTCCTGCTCGGATTCAGTAGCTGGAGGTATCATTGCAGAAGCGTGTTGTGTGTGTGTGTGTGTCTGAGAGTGGGTGTGATTGTCATGTGGGGTGGAGCTCCAAGGATGCATAATAAAGTTTATCTAAATCAGACTTCGTTATCTAACACTTAAAATATACTGTGGGGTTTTAGATATACTGAAAAAGTGAGTAACAGTACAATTTTTGGTGTTGTTAAAAACATGATATTGGGGTGGTTCTTTTGGTACCATGAAAGTGTGCCTGTATTGTTCTCCTGCTTAAGTAGAGTGTATTTTTCGATTCTGCCTGTGCATGTGCACATTTGACCTGTCAAAGTGACACAGAAAGTGACACAATACGGACACAAACGGAATCCATTAATATATAAGGATCTGTTCCCTCACTTACAGTAAACATTAGCTCTCATCATGATGGCAAGGTGGAAAGGAAAAGGAAAGAACAAGGAAAAAAAACAAGGAAAAAAAGGGTGCCCCCTGTACAGTAATTCTCTCCTTGTGTTTTTTCTCACCAACTCCATGTCTATGAGTTTCAAAAAAAAAAAAAAAAGAAACGAAAAAAAAAAAAAACGAAAAAAAGACGTTTCTCTCCGCAGTTCCGTATATTATCGTACGGTACCACATGTACACCTCTCCGTGTTCCCTTCTACAGCTGCACTATATCAACCAAGCAGGCGTCCTTGAAACGGAGATAAAAATGTCGACAGGTCAACAAAATCTTAACCAAATACCGCCCGGTTCTTCACACGAAAACACAAACGCATGCTTCTAGTCGCACGTTCGATTTTCACTCGGCCCAATTTTTATTTCTTTATCTAACCCTCCTCATTTCTCTTACTTCCTCAAAATCCTCCCTTGCGACCCCATCTCTACCGCCTGAATTAACGGCCGATCAAACGCAGGGTTCAGCGCCGTTTCCCCACTCAAAACGAGGTTCGCAAATATAGAGTTGAAACGGCACTGGTTGGGAGGCGAGTGGTTGGATGGTGCAGAGATGGAGTATTTTGGTGGTAGTGTTGACACTCTGTGGTCAATCAGCCACTTTGTGTTCAATTCTCTTATTTCTCGCCTTTCTACTGTACGTGCTAATTACAACATTCCTGAACATCGTCGCCCATGAGATCTCCCTCCACCCACCACCACCCACCACCATAAGGTTGACCAGCCCAATGTTCCATCAATGTAGCAATGAGAGTTGGACGAAAGATAACGGATATGGGTTTCCGCTTCAGCATGCAGAATAACGTATATGCAATGGCCACTGCTCATTTTTTTCTGATACTGCGTTTGTGCAGCGTGAAGTGGATACGTTGTTGGATGTATTACGAAAACATCCCTGTTTCAGTTGACTGTTACTTGATGTGTCAACCACTTTTGTTACATAAATGACACTCCCTGAGTGCCAATCGAAACAACTCTCCATTACAGTTGGACAGTGCGCTGTTAACACAGAGTTAGAGTATACACTGTGAGACAGTCGGAACCATGTTGTCTTTGAATGGTACAGTACGGGTAGTAGAAGTGATCCATTACGCAGGTTCGATTGGAACAACTTCTGTCAGGAATTCTCCATGCCAAAGTGACTCCACCATTTCTCTACAACCACGTGATCTCCGACCAATCTACACCCTGACACTACAGTACGAGCACTGAGTCAGGGTAGCAGTTTCTACGTCAACTCTGAGTCTGATTTCAGTTGACTTTTGATTGTGATGTCGGAGAACAGAAAAATGAAGAGGAACGAATTCAACAAACACTCAATTGAGATAACGGAGCTCAATCGTTGGTCGATTAAGTGAGCGCAATTGCCCGATTGAAAACCACACCAGAAACTACTAATAACTATCACCAACCACCACCATCAACCCTCTACGTTCACCACCCCATTGATCGCCAAACCTTTCTGTTGCCGATAACTTACCATCCAATGTTACATTTTCTGAATCCCATGGAAACTGGCCACCACTCCTCCGCCCTCCATCAATATAAATACCCCCTCCTTCAACCCTCTCTTCTTTCTCCAGACAGCTCTTCCATCTTTCCTCCTCTTTGATGCAGTTCTCTCTTCTAACCCTCACTACAGTCCTAGGACTCACCCTGGCTGCTCCTGCCAACCCCGGTTTCGTCCATATCCCTCTTGACCATATCAAGCAGGATAACGAAAACTCGCTCAACAACCCCAACAAGGCTTCCCAGGGTATCACCGTGGACCTCATCTCCGCCGTCTCCTCCTACAACGCCAAGGTGTCTCTTGGAGGCGAGGAGGTGACTGCTATCATGGACACGGGCTCGTCTTACCTGTGGGTGTGGGCCAAGAACTCCACCTTCTGTGCCTCTGAACAGGGCCTGTTCAACTGTTTGTTTAATGGAGCTTACGATCCTGCTACCTCCAAGACGTCCAAGAAGACTGGCCGAACTTTTGAGATCCACTACGGTCTTGGAAGTGCCAGTGGAGACGTGTACACCGATACAGCGTCCATGGGAGGTGCTACCCTTGATAACTTTCCCTTTGGAGTCAACGTGGGCAAGTTTGCCAACAACTCGGTCCCTGTGTTTGGAATCGGACCCAACCCCGATCCCAACTCTTCGTACTCTGCCCAACTTGTCAAGCAGGGTATCACCAAGAGAAACGCCTACGGTATGTCTCTTGGACCTCTTGATAGATCTCAGGCCAGTGAGCTCACTTTTGGAGCAGTCAACACTGGCCGATTTGAGGGCAAGCTCAAGACCATCAAGGTCCAGGACGACCCCTACCATTTCACCGTTCATGCCAACGCAACCATCAACGGTCACGGCTTTCTGGACGGAGAGCTCGTTCTCGACTCCGGAACCACCCTCACCTACCTCAACGATGACGCCTACGCCAAGTTTGAGGCCGTTCTCAAAACCTCGGGTCTCAAGATCACCACCGTCGACGGCCTTCCTACCTTCCATTGTGCTGATGGAGACAAGCTGATTATGGAGGTGGACTTTGACGGTCAGAAGATCAAGGCGAGCGCCAAGGATCTCGGCATTTCCCAGAGCGTTCTGGACATGGGTGCTGATGCAAACACTTGTATTCTGGGTGTTCTTCCCGGCGGAGAAAACCTCCAGGGAATGAACTTGTTCGGAGACACTTTCTTGAGAAATTTGTATGCAGTCTATGATCTGGAGAGAAAGGAGGTTTCGCTTGCTCAGGCTGTTCATGGAAAGCCCGATAATTATGTGGTCATTACTGGTGATGTTCCGGACTCCAATTAAGGAGGTAGTTGAGCGAACTCATGAGCTCTGTTACCGACCAATTAACGCTTAGCTACCGACCAGCTAACGAACCCTTTCATTTTCTATAGCTATTGATTATATGTCTTCAATACGATGTAGTTGTGGAGTAGGGATATTTACCGACCAATGAGCCAACCCTTTCATTTCTCCCAGTCCATATTTATACACCGCTTGTTAATCCATTCAGTATTGGCCGTTTTAGATGCATTGTCTTCATTAACACCCCTACCTTAGAATGAACATATATTTCAAACTGGACACTGTATAAAATCGTCAAGAGGTATGCATCCATAACTTGAGAGCTAGACGTCCTAAGAGAATTTGAAAGAGTGCATTTTGAACTTATTCCGTTTTCTTGATTAAAAAAAGAACTCCTTTCTCTATTTCTGCATTTATTGACTGTTTTAGATACTGCGTCTTGGTTACGCTCCTGATGTGAGGTAACTCGGCACGGTAGCACGTACCTGTACACTCGCCACAAGCACATAATCTCCTGTCTTGAGCAAAAAGTGAACATCTGACTGTGTATTGTTGTGTTGTATGAAGCCTGAATATGAATCATTAACCTTGCAGAAGTGTTTTGTTGACGTGTGGAATGTTTGTGGAAGGTACCAGACGAGTTATCGATACCGGTAGCTACTCTCATATCACCACTATGATTCCAGTGGCATTCCAGCAGATGTTCAATGATGTTTGATGCCGATTTTGAATAGAGTATTTCTGAACGACATATTGGGATGTTCAGTGGTTTTCGTTCCAAGGTCCTGCCTCTGTTGAGTCTTGTTGATGTTCTGAGACACTTTTTTCCATTTACTGTCTGACACTACCAAACAAGCTCAATATCGATGAGTTTCAACGCGGCGACAACGTGAACATATTCCTCTTTGGCAACAGGCTTGGTTTCATAGTTGCCGAGCACATTGAGAACACGATCAGTCGCTCCAAGAAGAGACCGATCGTCGAGAAACTCCATCTGTTGACTATACGTCATTCCAGATTCTCGCACCCACTTTTTCTCTTCATTCACCCGGTTCTTGATCCATTTGTGGTAAGGTGGAATCATGCGGAAAATAAACGGCAAGCTCTTGACACAGACAGCTCCGTTTTCATAACGATGATACAGTGCCACAAACAATTTTTCGAGCTTTTCGCCGTTCCAGAAACTCGGTTGTCTGAGCTGCTCCACCGTCGCTGTTCCACTGTCCTCCTCGTCTTCAGAGGATTCGTATTCCGGATCAACCTGCTTGGAAATCACCCGCAAATCAGCATACACCTTTTCCACCTTTTTGTCCAGCATCCGTCCCATTCGCTCCAGCATTTTCTCCATTCGCTCCTCCACCATCTTGTCTAGTTGTTGGAGGTCCTTTTCGTTGTATCCCGACATGTTGAGGGTCTTAAAATCGTCAGAAATCGTCACAAGTCGGAAAAATCGGTCAAAACTAGCCCACGTTCGGCTGGTAAATGTTCAGACACGTCTGTAAACCTCTCTCGAGAAACAAATCTCTTAATTGCGTTGTTGTTTAAGAAAAGGGATGCTAAATAAAACTCGAGCTTCCCAATTTACCAAGACGGTAAACCCAAACCTTATCAGAGTTTTGTCATGTGGAGAAGGGGGATTTTTTGAGAAACAAATCAAAAAACTGGGAAAAACTGGAAATAATTGGATAAAATCACACCATGAGTTCTATTGTAATAAAATCGTTGCTTTAACGAGCTCTTACAATCTTCTAAACTAAATCTCGATTTTCGAGTCCATTTGTTTTCATCAATCTTCTCAACTAATGTTCTCTCAGAACCCAAATCTTAGTTGGATCAACTTAACTAACTTAACCCTAAATAAAGCCTAGGTTTTCGACAATTAAACGGTGCTGAAAATATATCGCCCAGGGGATCAGAACTTTCTTTTCGTACCCAACCAAGCCGTTTTGCACAGGGGTTACCCGGCCGGAGATATCGTGGTTGAATGTGGGAAAACCAACAGTGATATTAATTTATGGGTACAAAACTGGTGCCAAACTATTTTCTGAATCTAGGCGACTCTAATGGTGTTATTTATATTACCATACTATTATCGTGGGAAATTATACAGTGCATATCTTAGAGCACGAGACAGCATCGTAGAGAAAACATAAAGAAAGCATCATAAATTACAACATGAACATGGCGCATATATGCTTCGTATGTTCTGTCAGCCTCATTGTGTGTATTAATCAAGTCTGAGATCTCTGGTATCACAGTTGAGCTTTCTAGAGGGTTTTGTAGAGTCATTATTACCCTTTTTTATTGAAAAAGACCAAAATAGTCCTCTATCTTCATAAAAGTTGTTAAAAGGGCTTTGTTTTCCTTTTTTTTATTACTATTTTAGCTTCTTCTGTCATCGCTGATGTTGTATTAATCACAAATCGGCGTTCTCCGAAACACGGAGTTAACGGGCATAAGCAATACGTCTAGAATCAATGACAAGAAGTTCCACACTAAAAATGATGGCTCTAAAGTACCAACTAATCAAAGTCTCCTCTTCGAAAAACATCTTTAGCCAATTCTACATGGTCATGGACAAGCAACAATGAGACACTTTTCGTTGTAAAAACACACAAGCAGCGTCAAGACATACCAAAAACGGACCACGGACACATACAAAGACTCATAAACTCCCTCCTTGATTTCCTTTGTAATACATGCTAAGAATGTCGTTTTTCGTTACTCTATATCCCTCTGTGACGTCATAATCCCTTGCAAAACCCAGAATAACTACAGTGAGGGGACACAAACCTGTCTTTGGTCAATAACAGCCAACAAAAGACCTATAATGGCATTTCCTCGTCTCTCCTGCCTTCGGTTCGGAAGTTTCTCTCCTAAAACAGCTATCCACTGCCCCAAGACTCAAAATAAATGCTCAAAAATACAGCAACCTCCTCAAATCATACAAGGAAGTTACTAACGGCCTCACAAAGAGTCTTTTCCAACGTCTACAAAGGTTGCTGTGGGGTCGGTCTTTATAATTATACCGAGTCCGGTTTTTTCCTTGTACGAACATACACCTTATTGGTATCAAAATAACCAGCAAGAGACGTTAATTTTAACCGTGCAATTCTAAATCACGTGGGTCTGATTTTGAAGATATTACAGCCCATGCACCCAAATAAGGTCAGCCGAACACAAAAATTGCCCCAGGAGAGATACAACTCCAAAAAGACAGTATTGTCACATCCTCCACTCTCCCTTCTCCGTACCAATTACTTGTTATTCCGAATATTCATTTGTTTCCGTATTTTCTTGTCCACTTTGAGTTTCTGTATGACTAAGACACGCTCCACTTGTGTATAAGACAATAACGAAAGCATTGCTTCTCCTACAGAATCAATACTTTTGTCCCCTCTCCTCGACTGCACCTTCCTCAGCCCGTTTCCACTTTCACATTCTCCGCCAACGTATTGAATATTGCCAATGTCTCAGAGGGACGGAGTCTCTGTTTGAAATGGGAATAAAAGATATTATTTGTGAAGCGCAAAAAAGCACAAGAGAAGCTTACAAATATTATTTCCTTGCGCCAGATACGACCCCAACGAGTTGCTGTTATTAAATAAAGTCAGTGCTGAGGAGAGAAATATTATCTGTACCCTGTAAAATTTGTAAAATCAAAATATTCCAGGAGAGTGAAAGAAAACGTGTTTGCTTTTTGTTACTTGTACGGTACGAGGTACATGTAATGTAACAGACTTGCATTTGGTGGAGGTTGTAGCGTCGTGGCATTTTATTGGAGGGCCGTTGATGTACGAGTAGCGTACTGTATGTCATGTAGGAAGCGGCTTGTGCATCCTTTAGTTGGGGTACAGATATTTTTTTTTATTTTTAGCACGTACAACATATACAGTTAATATGTACAGTTACGGAATGGTGATACTGTATGTATGGAAAATGGTATTACTGGTACATACGGTGGGTGTACGAGGTTTTTGTAAATAATGGAAAAGAAAAATGGAGCATTGGGATAAAAACAAAAAATGAGAGGTGACAGAGAATAGTTGTTGTCAATCTCCGATTGCCCATGTCTAAAATTGTGCCTGGGAGTCATCAGTGCAAATCAACGGTGATCTACCAAACGAGCCGGTGATAATTAATCAAAAAATACAAACAAAAATAAAAGAGGTTTCTCCGCCAAAAGAAAAGACCATACGAAGAGAGCGAGACCACAAAAAGAAAATAAACAAGTGTTGCTCAAACTTTCGTCTGTACCTGGTACCTGTCGGCATGACTAAAGAAATTATTACTTACTTTTAGTGAGAAACATACGATCTCTGGAGAAAAAAAGAAATAAATATGGGGGTAGAGGAGAATGGGACTGTTTTGGACTGTTTCAGATGGTCTCAGACCCTTTTTGGGTCTCTTTTGATACCGTTTGGTCAACTGTCGTACAGTAGAAAATACTATTGTACTTCACCACTGATAAGCAGGATTTGTTGAGAAAAATTAAAAACAGCATTTTCTTCTTCTACCTGCAACCCACGGAGGGCTGTAGATGTAGAATTACAGTATTTAGATTCCAATTTGCTGTGAAGAAGAAAAAAAAGCACCCAAGAATGTTTTTTTTTTCCTATATTTTATATTTCCTCGGCTATTAGAGCTGTGCCGAGAGAAAGCCGCCAAGCCCGGGTAAAATGCAAATTAGGTTATCGTGTGACTAAATTAGGCTTTGATGTGTACTAACCAGAGTCTATGTTTCCAAGGGGATATTTTCCAGAGGTGTTGGTTAGCGGATATATTTGTATGTAAAGGTGTGTAGATATTGGTCTTATTTTGATCCTTGAGTTTTCTGCATCACGGTGGTTGTATTTTTGTGTCTATGGAGTTGCAATTGCGAAAGTTGGGTAGGTTTAATAATTGTCTTGACTCATAAGATGAGTTCATTCTCGCACTGTTCCTTTAGTACAAGTACGAGTACGTGAGACGGACGATATTATTAGTTTTTTCGCGTTTGGCGTGGCAGTTTCACTACTTTGGTTACTTTTTCTTGACGAATTGTCAGTTCATTGTATCGTTTGAGGTGTGCATTTCTGAAAAGAGAGGCTGGTATCGTACAGTAACGCAGAAAAATGTATGTATGTGAATAGGGGTTGAACTTTTTGCAGTCCATTACTCACAGTCGAATGATTATTTTTTTCAACTCTCCATTTATCCATAACACGTTTAGCCGCGTTTTTATACTGTATGTTTAAGTGTCGGGAACACGGATAATCCCGAGTTTATGACAGTAATAGCCGTTTCAGTTTTGTTCCTAATGGTGCTTTATTTTTGTGCCGCAAAAAAGGATAATCCCGAGACGCAGCCACAAGTCGTAAACGACACTCTAACTGGATGGAACTCGTGATGCTGCTTCTAAAATTGCTTTTTACAAACTGTCAACGAGCGTCGCATAAAAGGCGTCCATCGAGTTGAAACGTCTGAAACACTCTGAAACAGCGCCTGGAAACAACCACTTTGCATATTAATATTTTTATATTGACGAGATGACATTCTTGACGGTATAGTCGTTCACCAACATGCAACAAGAAGCTGCAACAAATGTGTCAACTAAAAGTGTCATTTTTAGTCCCTAAAAATCAGACTTCCAAAACGGTGCTTCTGTGCAATCAGTGTGCTCTGTAGAAGCACCTCCATGCATCTTACGAGATCTTTTAAAAGCACTCTCCATTCACATCTCTTTTTCACTTAGATACGATAGTCAATCTCACTGGATCTCTGTGCCTGATTGTAGTGCATCATTAAATCTCGACTGGTTTTTCGAAATATTCTTGGCTGCTTTTTGGGTACGTCTGTTATGTTTGGTGTGTCTCAGTGTCATCTCGTGCCTCGAACTGTGGGCCCCCTGGCTGCTTCGGCCTCAAAGGGTTTGTAAAGAGAAGAGCCGCGTTTGTGTTTATGACCACCAGTAATAACTCGGAAAACACATAAAAATAGTGAAGGTGTACAATAAGCAATAGCTGCATTGTGCGTACTTGTAGTGTTATAGATGCGTCGGCGCGTCTTCTACTTGTATCTTTCCTTTTGATGCTAATTAATTAATCAACACAATATATTGTTAGTTGACGAGTCTCATTCTGAGGCTGTTTTGGGCTGTTTTTGAGGCTGCATTTTTGAGGCTGCGTAGAGACGGCGTTGGTATCAGGATACAATAGTCGCTTGAGACGCACTTGAAGCGGTGTAGAAACAAGCTGAAACGGCCCGAGTCGTCCAGCACGACATGTATGCTGTTTCTGCCCGTATTCACGTATCCACACATCCACGTTTTCCTTTTTTTCCACAGTTTTACATTATAGCAACATTCACAGTGGTGAACGGCACAAGCAGAAAACAGCCATGCGCAGATGAACAAAAGGCACAAACACAAGAGACAGCAACAGTTGTGACACAAATACGACGGACACAGACACAAGCGACACAAGCTAACGGACACAATCACATATACGAGCCCAAGTCTGTTGTTTGAACACCTCCTCTTCACTCTTACCTTTCCTTGCCTCTCTGCAACGTTGAGACAATTGAGCTGTCAAAAATAGTGCACGAGGAATGCAAAAAGTAAGCAACCGCCAGAGAAGGGGAAGGGACAAGAAATGCCCCCGTTCCAGTTCACCAGAATGTACAGCTCAGTGTAAGTAAACTGCTTGTAACCAACGTGCAAACACACAAAGCCATCTTCCCCTGCTGAATCACACCCCTGCACACTCTGAGCTTGCGAGACAGACCACGTGGAGAGCACATAATGGTGACAAGGGTGGTAAGGTGACTACGCAAGGCACACGTTTTAACCACCCTGGCCGCGTCGTTATCACAGCCCGCGTGTCTTATCACAAACTCCAATATCAATATCAAACTCTCGGCTATTATTAGAGCAGCTGAATATAGATGAGAGGAGAGGCAGGTGCAAGTGGGGTATGAGTAGGGGGCGAGTAGCGGTACAAGTATCTGTGTTGAGAGAGGGGAAGAGTTGTTGGAGGTCAGCATCGTAGACTCGGTCACAGTCCAACAATCATGTACCCCCAACTCATGTTACTACTTCTGAAACAACGCTGCCGTTATGCTGCCGTTATGATCCCGTTATTGCTACCGCTAGAGCTATCACACCGTCACCTGAGTTACACCCCTGTTTCATTCCAAAGGCTCTGCAACACCCTGGTAAGCTGTACTCGAGCTCTGTAACCCATCTCGAAGGAACCCAACCTTGAAAACACGTTTTGTGACTCAAGTGACTCAATCGCTCGGCCTGCTAGAATCGGAAACCGCCCCCCACGCTCGCTTGCCCCATCAGGTAACTGCACCAACCGACTTTGTGCACTTTATGAGCTGTCACACTGAGACCTCCAGTTACCTGAACAGGCAGGCCCTTGTTCAACGGCCAAGTTCCTTTTGTCTTTCGCAAAAAACAAACAACCTTGCACTGCCTTTGTTGACACAAAACACAAAATGTATCTTTCACACGGTGTAGTGGTTTTGATAGTCGATCTATGATCACATGGAGTTGGTAAAAATGACTGCCGCGACGAGATGATTCGAATGATGTCCTTCAAATTTTAATATATCGTGTTTTCAGCAATTTATCGCCTTCCGAACACAAGTCTTTGTGTAAACACCCTTTTGAAAATAAACCACTTTGTGTTTTGTGCTTTTTAATCTTTTATTTTGCATTTCTCCTCCTCCACCGCGCGCAACCTGGGGGGTAAGCTTGTTTTTCCGCGCCTGTAAGATCTTCAGGACGTGTTATGGTATTTTATGATGATGAAGAATGTAAAAGGGGAAATCAGTTTTGTGTCCAGCCGGCCCTTGCTTGCATTGTTGTATGTGTCGTATAGTCGCTTCTGTCTATCAAGTACCCATATCTGTCCTTTTATCACTCAGATGAGACTACTGGTAGTCATAAAATCAACGACAGCCGGTCCGCCCCCTGCAAGTCACGTGATGCAGTTAAGAAAGGCAGAAAACCCAAACAGCCTAATAAACTTTAACCGTTTCCTTGTCTGGTCAACGAAAGCGGGTCCCCCCTGTAGAGCCCGGTTTGGCCAAGAAATCTGCTAGATAACCACATTGTTGGAATCTCATATCTTCACCGGTTCCTCAGCACCATTTTCAACTCCACAACTCACTTGCAACGCTTTTCACTGGCATTTCAACGAAAACACAAAACCAACGGAAACGGTTTGGTTTTTCGCTAATGCAGTGTCAGACATGCTTTAGACCGCAAACGTTAGATTGCGTCCTTGCCTATACAGCTCCACATAAGTGGCTCAACCAGACGAAGGTAGGCCCTAGCAGCTTATGTAACGTATTCCCGAGAATTTCAGCTGCACCACTGTACACCTGCAGAGTAGACGGTTACAATGAGATGCAGTATGCCCTTGTAGCATCACTGTAGCGTTTGGTGCGCGTATTTCTGGCTGGAGCATGTGAAATCTCGCGCAAAACCCAAAATCTGTGACGGAGGCAGAACAACAGTGAGAACAATGGTAGCGCCAGCGGCATTGTCAGAGACATGAGACCCATTGGCCGCATCAGCGGTGGCTTCATCTGACGCATCAATATCAGAGTATTTCCCAAATTTCCCCTCCACATCGCAGATCAGAAGATCTGTCTCGGGAAGGTCGATCACCGTTGCCGATCACCTCGTTAAAGCTTATGTGGCACTTGTGGATATAGCGAAAGCTGCAAGATTTTCCCCACTGTCATGTTGTGATTGTTTTCTCTGCAAGTGGGTGCATTCGGGACCCGGTTCAGGTGCAGCTGGGCTGATGCAGCATGTTTGTTGCACCAGGTGGAGGTCTCACCCTTGTGTGCTTTGGTGCACCATGCAGGTAAGCCTCTTCATGTCCGATACAGTAGGTGATTGGCCAAGACAACATCAATCTAATGCACTGTTAGCTGCAGGTGAGCATGAGTAATTGTGGAGAAGTATCACATGCTGGAGACAGCGGGATTCGTACCCTAAAAACAGAATTTTCAGATGTATTTTTGTTCTGCAAGAAGGTGGAGTTTCCAGCTTGGTATAGTTAGGTTCGTATAAGTGAGACGAACACAATGAGGTAATTTTCGTGGTAGTGGCACAAGTATAGGGTATGAACTGGAGCTTCAAGTGTGCAACTCGGTAAATACTCACGTGATTAAAGCGGGACAATTTTTCCCGCATGCTCTGGGTTGGGAGGAAACGAACAATCAAAGGAGTCACGTGAGGGAAGGCCTGGTCGTTGTGCAAAACCGCAAAAGGTGGTATCTCAGTGGTTTTCGGGGTATTTAAATTTTTTGAAGTACTGAAATGGACCTTGGGGTGATACTAGTACAGTCATTTCACTCTTTTGAAGTTCCTGTGATTATCTGTCATTTTGCCGAATTTTGAAAAATGCCCATTCCAAGGGTAGATTTTGAAAATGCAATAATTCGAGACATACTGGATGGATAAAAAAGGTGGAAGTGCTCAAAGGATTCTGAACCCCAGGGGCATGTGCAGTATCAATATTTAATCATCTGGGTTAGTATTGGTTGCTTTGGAGTGAAAAATGTATGTTTGGGGGTCCTGAAGGCAGTTGTTTGGGATGATTTTTGTATCATTGGAATCTTCTCGTTTCGGAGATCATTTATAAGAACACACTTATAACGTATCATAGTTATTGTTCCAGTTTTAATGTGTTGATGTTTCTTGTACTTTGAATTGTATGAAAAGCTTGCCAGCATGGCTTGGGAATTTTGGGGTATTTGTAACGACTTGAAACAAAGCATATATCCACTCAATTCTTTGTCAGGCGGCTCGAGTCAAGTGCACAAACACGTCGAACAGGTAAAATCACCAAAAACGCGTTTTTTCGATGTTTTAAAGGGTATCTCAGGTTTCTGTCAAGTACAGCATTGAACTAACCATGCATAGAGTCAAACAATGCTAAGTAGCATGTGTTTGAAGAATAGTCGTTGAAAAGGATCTAAAAAAGCTGATTTTTGATTTTTTCCACGTGTCAGCTCTTTTGGAGCGTATTTCAAGGAAAATAAGAAAAACCAGGATCGAATTCCACTAGCTGTTCAGGCGTTACACGCTGTTCTTGTTTCCCAAGCTTCCCGCTCATAACCTGTTGAGAGCACACCCCTGTCAAAACGGAAAATTAGTGTAGTGCAGCCACCATAACTCACAACAACACCGATAAAAACCGCTCGCAAAAGAGATATCAACAGAAGGAAACCATGTCAAATGATACCAGAGCTGGAGAAGCCGATTGAAAGTGTCAAAAATCGCAAATTGCAAAAATCCAGCTTCTCAGCCTCGATTCTCATACCCCACACACAACTCCCCATCTCCAGAAGTCCCCAAACAGCAGTTGTCATACCACAAACACCTCCAAGTGTCTCCCCACGTCTCCCACAATACTCACAATGTCGTTGCGAGTTTCTCAGTCGAATACTCAGCTGGTCAAGGTGGTTTTCTCTACGTCCATCCAAGGTCCTGATATTGATCGACACAAAGATCTACATGAAGATCTACAGTCCTAAAAAGGAAATGCCATGACCTAAAGAGGGCCGTTCAAGCCTGCCACACCACCTTTGAACCAATCCATCGAGTAGCAGCTGAGATATTGACGATAAAGTACCCAAAACGGACGTGGGCGAGACCAGGGTCATGAAACGTACCTGGAAGATGATACTGTCACGTGTCTTTAAGAATTTACCGCTTCTTCCGCTCGCTTGCAAAAATTGCGCGTTTTACAGTCGTTTCCGATTTTCCCCTGTCACAAAAACAAACATAACTTGGCCGGAAAACGTCACGTGGGCGGAATAAATGTCCCACCCGAACCGGCGCACCCTGGAGATTGCTCTCATAGTATTAACCTTTATGTGTGACTTCTTTTCTTCTTTTCAAGTGGAGTTGAACCTTTGCGAGGTCGTAAAATCGGCCAAGTTTATGTTGAACAGGAGATAGTGGTACTACGAGAATCGTCTTGCTTGTGGGATGATTACGGTATAATTTATTTTCTGTTTGGACTTATTCTCGTCGTTCTATGGTTCTGTTTGGTTCTCGACATGTCATAAATTGATGAGTAGTTATCTCACAAAGAAATAAAACATACTACAATGATCTCTGAATCAATGCGGTTCTTTTCGTGCCTGTTTTATTCCAATCAGGCCTATATTCATATCTACCAGGGCTAAAAACGTGATAACTTTTTTTCTAACCTCACGTGACATTTCGGGGTCTCTCTTCCGGCCCTTTTTATCGTTGCGATTCTATTGGTTGGTTGATTTTGTTGATTACGTCTTATATTACCCCGTTTGTGGAGCCCATTGTCGTCTTTGTCAAACAGCAATCGAGGGATCGAGGCTATTACAATAATATGACAGGTTCAAGGTCATATGTTCCACGGGGATCTGATTGCTGTGGACTTGTGCACTCTTTCACGTGGACTACTACTACTCGTACATGAACAGGGTCCTGCATTTGTTGTGAAAGAAGGTGTGTCCAGGAACACGCACTGGTACAGACAAAAGCGTCAAGCGCAAGTCGGATAAAAAGCAAGGACTCGGATAAGAGTAGAAGTTACTTGGGCTTCCGGCAGGGACGGATGGGGGGCTAGAGATCGTCTTTTGTGTTTTTTCCGCTAGTTTTCAGGCCCCGGGTATGGTTTCGTTGCTTACATAAAGCAAGGGGTAATTTTATATCAATTTAGCGAAATAAAAAGACAAAAAAATACGTAAAAAAAGGTTAGCCCAAGAGATAAAAACCAAGGCACGCGGTTAAAGGAAGAAAGAAAAGAAAAGGACAAATAAAAGATTAAATTAAAAGATGGAAAACAGTTATGCCAGTCCCCAGAGTCATCCCGCTAGTGCAGGGATAGATGCAGGCCTGGGCTGAGCGCCCTGCGTATGAGGGGTTTTTCAGGGTCTGTTTTATGGTGTGGAAAACTCGCCTGAAATACATGCAAAAGACACTTCAAAGATACAAAAAGTAAGTAAAGATAAGTAAAGCATTGGAACCACGCGGTGGCTCTCAACCGTTGATCCCGCCGCTAGTCTTACTGCCGCTGCTCAACGTTTGCAGGGGTGGTTGTCAGGGTACAACAGGGTTGACCACTACCGGTACCATACGTACCAGATGTACGCCTGGCCACAGAGTTTATACAGTTCATGTATGGTCCACATATCTCCATGTGATTGTATTTGAGCAGCAGAGAAGCTGAGAAGTTGAGGCGCAGGTTCTTTTTCCACCCGTCCTCACAATGTCCATTGTCCATTGTCTCTCACGCCTACCAACGCGAAAAAGAGAAAAGCAAATGGCGACGATCCCAGATACGACGGAAGGATAGGGTGGATAGAATCAGTGTTACATTGTCTTGATCGGCAGTGCACTATTCTCTGACGTTTCCGGAAATATTTGAGGTCAAGGTCGAGGCTGTGGAAACAGAGCTGGCACTACTGTACCTATTACGCACCTCCAGGCGCTATTGAACACTACAGTACTGTACCGCACCAGGTAGTTATAATCGCTCATGTGGGAAATGAACAGGCATGCCAATACGAGTAAATTACTGGTATTGGAACAATTAACTGCGGATGTCTATCTCCTCGTAAAACTACCAGATACAGCACACAGAGAGTACGATATAGAGTACCTCAGTCCTTTCTTTTTCCACACAATGCGTATCAGCTCGGGCACTTGTCTATCGTATCCAGTCGCCACCCTTTTACATCTACACTTTTTTAACGTAAGACATCAGAGGTAGAACAGAGGCACTTGTACAGCAAAGGTGGATTTGGTGGATTTGTACAATATCTTTACAGTCGAATTACAGGCTACTCGTTCACGTATTAAATTAGTTAGTCATTACTGTACAAATAAATAAATGCATCGTTCGAATCGGGTCGGATCAACCACCTCTTCACTCTCTAGGCGAATGAATCTTCTGGTGTCGTCGCAGGTTGGACACGACAGAAAACTGTCGGCCACAACCGCTAAACTCACACCGGAAAGGCTTCTCACCAGTGTGCGAGTAGGTGTGAGTCTGCAGTGACGAGGGCCGAGTGAACCGCTTACCGCACACGGTGCAGACATGCTTCTTGAGAGTTCGGAACTGGCGCTTAGACGAAAACTGGTTCATCAGATGCGAGTGGGGGTGCATCTGCTGCTGGTAGCCCATCTGCTGCACCATCTGGGGCATCTGCTGCGAGTAGTACTGGTTCTGCTGCTGTGCCTGTGCCTGGAACTGCTGCTGCTGCACCTGCTGCTGCTGAAGCTGCTGGATCTGCTGGATCTGCTGCTGCTGGAGCTGGAGCTGCTGCATCTGAAGCTGCTGTTGCGACATGGGCTGGTTGAAGGGCTGGTTGAGCAGCTGCCCGTTACCCACGGCGTAGGGGTTGGAGGTGGTAGGAGACTGGTACTGGGGAGGGGAGTTTCGCACGGGCATGGACGGAGCAGAGGAGTTGAGCGACTTGGAGCCACGGCTGCTGTAGTAGTAGTTGTCCTGTTGGTACTCGTGGGGCACGGTTGTGGGGGCGGCCGGAACTGCGGCGGCAGCAACAGCGGCAGACTCTCGATCCTTAGGCAGCAGGTTGTACGAGTAATCCGATCGGGGCTGTTGGGCTGTGGTGGCGTAATAGGGCTGTCGATCTTGCAGAGCTAGCATGTTTGTGTCTTGGGAGGGGGGGTGTGTGAGGGTGTGGTGTTTGATGTCGGTTGCAACTTGGCCAGACCCACACTACTTATATATCGCCATGGTGTGTACCTGAATGTGTTTCTTTGTAGGAGCGCTTAATGGGCCGAGGTAACATTTGACACCACTGCACCGTGCAGGCTCTTTGTGCGCATAGTCCAGGGGTGCAACCAAAAGAAACGAGGTGCAGTAGCGAGCTGGTGGGGATTGTGTATGTGTATGTTGGGGTATGTTTGTGTAACTTGTGTGTTTGTCGTTGGGTTGTCGTGATTTCAAGGAACCAAATTGTCTTCCGTTTCTGTGTATCTCTTCTTCTTGCACCTCTTCTTTTCGGCTCCGGGCTTGCATCTCCACACCGTCCCATTGTTGTACTTTGCCCACCAAACTTTGGCAAGATGGTTTGCAAATGATTTTGCGTTTGCTTTTCGTTTTAATTGGGTTTGTGTACAGAGTTCAAATAAAGTTTCTTAGAACGAGAATAGAGTTTTTAGACTTTGGGGGGCGCAAAAAGAATTGGCTTTGCACAAGCTTGTTTGACTTTTTGCCCTTTTTTGCCTTTTAGGTCCTCACCTAACACAACACACACACACACAACCTCAGAGTTGGACCCGTCCCTCCTGAATATCCCTAGCCCTGCTCTCTCAGCTACAAGCTAAGCTCAGATACTGTACTAATCGCTGATTCATACTCATACACACGTGATACCAATAAAATGGAGGCCGTTCCCGAGCCGTTTTCGCCCGATTTCTACAAATTGGTGCGCAAAAACATGAAGGGCATGTACGAAGGCTCTGGCATGGGCTGGAGCAAACAAGCCAAGATGGAGGAGATGCAGGACGAGGACCTGTGCTATTACGCGTTGCGCAACCCAGCCGGGCTGCTAATGGCGTTTGTGTCCTTCATGCACACCACCGAAGATGATCGCGACGTGGTGTATCTTTACGAGCTCCAAGTTGCGCGGGATTTTCAGGGAAAAAAGATGGGCCAACTGCTCATGGAGATCGTGATGGAGGAGTCGCGAACATCCAGATTGCCCATCATGCTGACCGTGTTCCTCATGAACACACGCGCAATAGCCTTCTACAAGAAACTCGGGTTTGCTACTGTGCCTGGATCTGCTCCCGAGGTGGCTGCTGGCAAACGCGTTTGTGGATGGATGCAAATGGAACGCAGTCACGTGGAACTGTAGGTAAAGAGCGTCCCAAACGGGGCGATCGTCACCTCAAGCAGTTGATCTGGTGATCGTCCTGACGATCGGTGTTGATCCTTGGAATGTACGGAACGTTGATAAACGATGCTTGTGTTTGTGCGTGAGGGTAGTCGTCATATGACTGTTACCTTATCAGCTCTCTATGGCGATCTATGCTGCTCTGCAAAATGTACCAGGGCCATTACTTGGTGTGTCCATGGTATGCTACCTGAAAACCATAGTTAATCCAAACGCCCGCTACCAACCCTGCCCTGATTACCAGAGCTGCACAGGGTTAAGGTATCTGCACAGAGCGGTCAATAGCAACAAACGTCTTGATGGGTAGAAAACATCAATCACGGGAAGTGGGCATTCCGCGGAGAACCCGGGACAATTGAGAGGAAATTACAGCTTGAGCTCGTTACGATGGATCAATTCTCCCTTTATCCCGGTTTGTTTGGCCGCTCGTATCTTTACTTCTGCGATTCACCCCACACAATCACATTCGTTGATCAGGAACCGAGCCGAAAACAGGAAGAGTAAATCCTGGCGATCCCGAAAATCATGCGGGAGTTGGGCCCTTCCACCGCTTGGTTCTGTTTGCACCAATACCACGGGTAATGTAGAGCTCAAAGAAACAGCCACTTGCAGCTGGTGATGCGCAACTATAGAAGTAGACTAGAATAGAGTGGCAGGTGAGGATGAATAACAGCTACTTGTATACATGTGCCAACAGCCGCTAATGTGCCGCTGCTCATAGACAGCCAGTGGAAAAATGGAAAAAAAAAATGACACCACCGATCGGCAGATCGTCACCAAGAAACTTTGGTTTGCACTGAACCACACGCTGTGAAGAACATTGTCTTCCAAGCAGGGCAGAGGGGCACACATGTTTGCCTGAAGAGAACAAAAAGAATATAAACGCAAAATGGGAAAGGTGCAGAGAAGAGTTGCTGTGCTGTGCTGTGCTATGTTGTGCTGCGCTGTGCTGTGCTGTGCGTGAGCACGCCGGCATTTCACGAGTTAGTCAGGATGAGTATTACAACCACGAACAAGGCACACGGAATTTAGTATTTTTTAGCGACCAGGAACTGCACCCAGCACAATACGGCGGCAGCTCATGATGATCCAACCAGAATGAGCGACAATCAGAGGAGGTCAATGGTCAAGACCCTGTCAGGCCTATACAAACAAGCCCCAAAACGAGCCAGGATCATCCCGGAATGTAGATAGAGGATCTTCTGGATCAAGCACTTCCGTGGGGGATGGACAGGTGGATGGGTGCAGGGTACAGGGTTTGGGAGGTTTGGCTCAGCGTTTGAGCAGCGTTTGCGCAACGTTTAATGTACCTTTTCAAAGCAACTGAGGCAGCCATTGAGAGGAGTTTTTGAGGAAAAAGCAATATGGTGCAAAAAACGTGAAAGTGATAACGGTGGGGATGTGTGCTTTGATGGACACTGAGATGTGCGTGAGTGGAACAAAGGGAGGGAAAGCAGCTACTTAGGATACTGTAAGCGGAGGGAAAAGTACTGTTTTAGATACACTCACCTTTTTCGGCAACCGTGGTTACTATTGTTACACCCGTTATTATAGGCCGTCACCGTTTGCGTATTTCATAAATGTCTTCTTTGTGGCTCTATAGGATTTATTTTATTTTAATTTTTGATTTTGATTTTGCACACTGGCTTTTGATTTTGTACAAGTACACCCACTGGATTTTGATTTCTGACTTTTGATTTTTGATTTTTGATTTTTGATTTTTGATTTTTGATTTTTGATTTTTGATTTTTGATTTTTGATTTTTGATTTTTCAAATGGCTGTCTGGAACTCACTCAACTGTACTGCCCTCTGATAACTCTGTTTAGCCCCCCACCCGCTCTCAAGAATAAGGTGGGCATTACCCGGACGGTCTGGGGAGATGTGTATTTTAAAGACTGGCTGTATTTTCCATACTGCTCAAGTACACGCCATTCAACTGGGTCTTTCCTGTTCTCCAGCACCGTTGACACCCGTCTAGAAACGTCTGCCGGCTCGTTAGCGTCCCGTCATCATCTGTCTTTAGAGTTTTGTGACGAGTTTTCCTCTTTTTTCCTTGTCGTGGTTCCTGTCTAAGACGGCGCAGGCACATGTAATTGCAGAAGCGAGTGCAGGGACGCAAGCAAAGGAAAAAAAGCGAAAAGGAAAAAATTAGACGAGAGAAAAAAATAAAAAAGACGAAAAAAAGAAAACCAAGACGAAAAGAAGAGAAAACGGAAAGAAAAAAAACGAGCAAAAAGAACAAAAAGAACAAAAGCCGAAGAAACAGTCTCGCGCATGAATACTATGGAGCTGACCAAAGGACAAACGGAAAAACAAGGAACGCGCTCCCGGGGTGACAGCGGATGTCAATCAACTAAAATATAAAAATCAACCATCCATGTAGGGTCGATAATTAGTGGACAGGTTCTGTAAGGGTCCCTTCCATCTGATATGATGACAGGCAGAGAGGCATGTCTCCAGCTCCGATTGACGTAATCGCATCTGATGAGCGTCTCCGCGCCATTGTAACGTCCCACCAAGGTGTGCGATCGTGGCTATCAGCTCAGATCAGGATCATCGGGCCCCTGTCATTCACAGCAGGTGTGGACGGTCGAGCGGTGGAAAAAGGCTGGGAAAAAAAAAGGCAAACTTTGAGGGCTTCCCTGCATTTTCACGTTCCTCGCCAACCATTTGCTGGCAACGATCGACACTCCTGTAGATCTCGTCGCGGTTCTACGCGTACACTGATCGACAAAAGGCCGCACTGTGATATTCAGGATGGGCGTGATTATCCAAAACACACCGTAGACAATGGAGGGTTCCTGGATTGTGCAGGAAGGCGTGCCCTGCTGTTTGACGGCAGATGGACAGGTGATAGGTACGGTACGCGGTACGAGTAGTGCATCCTGTTGTCTTGGGTGTTCCCGCCCATCTACCCGTCATTTTAGCCATTTAATCCGGTCTCACAAAACGTCTGACAGGCCTAGCCCTGTTACCCGCGGTGATGAGCCGCAGTCCCATACATCACACCCCTGCTACCCTTCTAGGTACCCTTAGCCACGCGTGCCTCCTAGAATGCATGGTTCTGTAGGCCCACCCGGATAAATCAGGGTCTGGCTTTTGCTCAGCTGAGACAGTGAAATATTATCAGGCCCAGGTTCGCTTGTCCTAATGGGGCAGGTCTCTGTCAATCTGTCGATCCTACCAAACAGGATGATCAGGTACGTACGTGGTATTGACCCTTGTCGTGGTTCATAACAGAGTCCAGCAACCCTGCCCGTTTGTTTTTCCTGACAGCCTTGCCCCTGCCCATACCGCCATTCCACACACCCCTGCTACGGGCCGTTACAGGGTTCCAGAGCCTAGGGGATGGTGAAACAAAACTTGCAAGGGTGTTTGTTTGGGTGTGGAATGATGGGCCAGTGTTGCAAGTTTACCACCAGGCAGGTACGCTGTGTCATGACGTACGAGTACATCAACGGTGTTACACTAGACTGTGGGTTAGCAGGTGCAGGTACGTTACCGGGTCTACTGTACGAGTATAGATTGTACTAAACTCAGGGAATGTGTCTGGTACTTTTACAGTACAGATACGTACCGGAATTGTTGTACGCACTCACCCTCGTACAGTATCTCACAGTACTCGTGTACTCGTACGAAACCAGATCCAAAGCCGAGGCATGCAGCTGACATGTCCGATAGTACATAAGGCAAGTCTGATGAGGTGGTTAAAGGGATAACAAGGGGTGTAGAGACAAGTCTGAGGACAAATAGATCCATTGTAGGCCATCAACTGGCCCCATGACACACCCGTCCGTTTCCCACTCGCCACCCTCCGCTCTGGGAACGCACAGATCTCCAGATTAGCGATGGATCTTCGCCTACCACTTACCAAAGTCGGAAATGCAGAGTGCGAAAAACACCAGCTGTGACACAAAGCATGGTGATAACCTCAGTCTTTACCTGTTTTTTCTTCTCAGCTCCTTGTCTCTATAACGTTGCTGGTGCAGCATGGGGGTCAGTCTTCGGCACGAGTTACTCTCTCAGCTAAGCTCAAAGACCACAGCCGACGATGAACGGAAACGGCGAGTTGAAAATAGAACACAATAGGCACAAACGAACAAAGTCGACTTTTCGATACTCACCAAACCCACACGTGGATCGTTACCAGGACCCCTGGTCAAGTCGTGCCTTCTTTTACAGGCTCAGAATCTTCATGTGAAAGATGTTTCCTGCGTGCGCTGTGGGCGTTGTCGTAAACATGAGACTGTCTTGGACGCACAGTATGTACTGCGCAACTCCGTGATCCCTATTCTGTTTCTCCTTTGGACCACGGAGAGTGATTTTTTGCTGTCTGCGTAAATGTTTGACTTTTATGGGGTATTACAGCGGATACCCCACACAATTGTCTTGGATGTAGTACGAGTGGCATACCCCTCCTCCAACCATTCCGTACCATGCCTCTTTCCCCTGTCACCTTTTCCCCTCCTCACAAACGGTTAAACTTGACGATCGTGATGGTCCCGTGGTTTTTCCGTGACGCTCTTCCGCTACTCTCTTCTCAAGACACTTCTCGAAACATCATGTCTCACCGGATGCGGTGAGGACCCCTGCAAGAGGTGCATATAGAGGCGGGAGACGAGACACACAGAGACAGGGACTTCCCGGGGACTTGACCGTCGCTTTTGATGTCCCTGCATCGTAGTCGTGATGATTATTTGGGAGGTGTGGATCACCTTACAGAATCACTGTTTGGTGCATGTTTCGTGGTGTCATCTGTGTTAGAGAACTATATTACATGAAAAAGAAAAAAAAACATAGCAGTATACTTGTACCTGATTATTGGTGCCTCGTGCGGAATTCAGATAATTTTCGTTTTTTCATACATTCCCATATGTTCTCGTCTGTTTTCACATTGCTATTTTATTTTTTTTCATCCGTCAACACCCTGCACAATTGTACCAGTCCCTGCACAGGTGTTTCGTGATCAAGGCGTTGGGAGGATTGATGTTAAAAATAGACTTTCTCCACGTCACGTTTTGGAAGCATGGAGAGATGAATTTGGGACAGAAAACTGCAAGGAAAAACTGGACGGATATATATTATTTGGCCGGATTGACGTGTCATTTCTGGCCCCGGTACATCACTTACCCTACCCGACGTTAAATGCATGCTTACAGGCGGGCTAGATTCTTCCTTGGATACAAGTAATATTAATTTCACTTAATTTCACTAAATTGCACACGCTAAATAGAGCATCCATAGATTTGACAGTGCAGGGGGTGGTGGTGGAATGTCGTCCGACAGAGCGACAGTAGTCGTTTAAAATCTCCTAAATTTTTTGCCAAATTATGAACCCTTGATCCCGCGTCGCTCCTCATTTCTATCCATTTTATTCAATTTGTTATCCACCCCCTCCCCTCCAAACTCACCCCGAGGGAGATTACCTTCAAGACCCGTCCCACGCCCACTTACCCTACCGAAGCTTCCGCACACGCATGTTTAATTGCAGGGGGAAGGCTCAGGCCAAGGTGGAGCAAATCTCGGCAGCAAAACAGGCTGTGCTTGCAGCGCTTTTTGTATGGTGGCACCACCCGAAAACCCCACGGCCGGAAACAACAGCAGTTCAGCCACATGTGCACAGCCTTGCCTGACTCCACACATGCCCCTAAACACTAGTCCTTCAATCTCTCACCTGCATGCATGGCACGTGAGACAACTCTCTTACATGATACATAATATAGTTACAGGTTGAATATATTCTTTTTTGGCCAAATCATCAGAGACAGAGGCTTCATCTCAGCACCGTCACACTCGGCCGTCGCACCCCAGAGGTTTTCGCCCACCCCCCAGAGACACTGAGCACACACCGCGACCCTCAATTGCGTTATTGACACGTGGACAACGGACCCTAAAACCCCAGCAAAAGAGCGTGCACAAAACGAAACGTACACAAAAGGAAACGTGCACAAAAGGACAGAGTGACACTGAGCCACATAGAGCGACACCTGTTCCCAACAAGAAGAAAAAACATCCATCCACCCATCCACGCACATGACCAACTCGGCTATCCACGTGGGAAACCTCCCCCCAACCATTTCCGAAGCAGACCTGTTTGAGCTCTTCAAGCAGCACGGCCCGCTGAAGGTGATCAAGATCCCCCGGGACCCCAAGCTGCGCACGCCCCTGGGCCACGCCTACGTCACCTTCTACAACCCGGACCACGCCGTGCTGGCTCACGAGGCGTTGCAGGAAAGCGGAGGCGCAGACATTGGAGGCAACATCATCACATGTTCGTTGGCACCCGAACAGCCCGTAACCTCGACATCCTCCACCGGACAATCGACACCCTACTCGCCCGTCGACCCATCGCGGTCCGTGTTTGTGCGTGACCTGCGCGAGGGCGCCGGACCCGAGACCACGAAAGCTGCACTGGAAGCGTATGGAAACGTGGCACTGCAACCCAAGGGCCCCAATGCGTTTGTGGCCGTGTTCCCAACATCTGAGGACGCAGCCAAGGCGCTGGCCGACGATCTCGAGTCGCTGGAAATCTCGCCCGTGAGAGACCCCCACACGTACTACACAAACTTGTTTGTGCGGGGCCTGTCGCCCGACACGACCGAAGAGTTGCTGCGAGCGGAATTCGAGAAGCACGGCAAGGTTACGTCGCTGCTGCTGCCGCTGGACGAGGCCAACCGGGCCAAGGGCTTCGGGTTTGTCAACTTTGACGAGCACAAGGATGCAGTCAGCGCGCTAGAGGCGCTGGACAACTCAGAGCTGTGCGGCGAAACCATCTCCGTTTCGCGGGCACAGTCCAAGGTGGAGCGGCAGGCGGAGCTCAAGCGCGCGTACGAGGCCAACCGGATCGAGCGGCTGCGCAACGCCCGAGGCACCAATCTGTACATCACCAACCTCAATCCCAGCATCAACAACGAGCGTCTGCGGGCGTACTTCTCCAAGTTTGGCGAGATCACCAGCGTGCGGATCATGCTGGATCAGGTGGGCAACTCCAAGGGCTTTGGATTTGTGTGTTTCCGAGACCCGGACCACGCGTCCAACGCCATTGCCGAGATGCACAACCGGTCCATCGAGGGCAACGTGCTGCAGGTGGCCATTGCCCACAAAAAAGACCCTCAGAGCGCGCCGTACTCGCTGGGCAAGCGGTTCCCCCCACACAGCCATGCGCATGCCCCCCACGGCGGTCCTCCCACGCATTCCCCCCACATTGCATCTTCGCATCCACAATCGCCACTCATGCAGCAAGGCATGCCTCCGCAAATGGTTCATGTGCACCACCCCCATATGGGGCCCGTGATGGTGCCCATGCCCATGCACCCCGGCCACATGGGTCCTATGATGGTGCCCATGATGGTGGGCCCCCCCCGAAGAGAGTCGAGCGGCGGAAGCGGAACCAGTAGCGCCGGCAGCAACGGCAGCAGCGGCAACACTGGAGGCAGCAGCGGCAACAACAGCACCAGCAACAACAGCAACAACAACGGCAAGTACAAAAAGCGACAACCGCTGTTGCAGCCGTATGGAAACATTGCCGCGTCTGTGGCTGCTGCGGCCACCCCCCAGGCCGCAAAGGAGATTGTGGGAGAGACTCTGTATCCCATTGTGCAGCGGCATCCGGCCATTGGCAAGAATGCCGATGTGACTGCGCACGTGACGGGTATCATGTTGCAGCATGACAATGCCGACATTCTGTCGTGGCTGGAGGACGAGCAGCTGCTGAACAAGCGGATCCAACAGGCCCATGACGCGTACAAGGAGTATCTGAACGAGAAGTAGACGTCAGGGATGAAAAGCCATGATAGCCACGACGAATCTTGTCTCGACAAGTAAGTTGTGTCAAAACAAAAAAAAGTAGTAGTGTGTCGTTTTCAATACATTGATGTCTTAACTTGGGTTGTATTTTCGTTGAATCATTTTAGTCCAGATCAGAGTTTGCCAAACAAGCCAGATGTAACGTCGATCCGGGGTACAGGAAGATAATAAAACTGAGACAGCCCATTAATTGTCGATAGAGTGACGGTTGTTTTAGGATGGGGATCAGTATTCATAGTTTTTTTTTCAAAAATTGGGAGGTTCGACAAGTGAGTGTCAAGTGGGTAGTTTCTGTAAATTGTGATAGGGTGTGATAAGTAGTGTTTCATGGATAATTACGCTTTTAATATGATATTTGGAAACAGGAGAAAAAGACGGTCATTTTAATACCATGGACACATATATTAATCAAATAATTGATGTTATTAATGGCATTTTTATAGTGTTTCTGGGAAGTATTAAAGGATGAATAAATCTTAATATTAGCTTCGAACAAGTGGTAATTATCATAATCGACATTTTTGGCAGGTTATAGAACTCGTAGTTGTTAAGGGGTATGAATGGAGTTAATTATTGTTATTTATGAAGAATGACACTTGAAGAGTTGATTTTTCCGTTTTTCTCGTTAAAGTGTTCAAAATTGACTACTTCGTCATCTCATTACTTGTACGTCCATCAAAGCAGTCATAATCACCACATATATTAACCATATAGCACTCATACTATCTCCATTACAAAGTCTGTATCTCATCCCAGACCTCCCAAGTATCAAAAAACACTTCCTTGACAGCATTATGGCCTATTCCCCAATCGCTACCCTCGTTCCGTTTTTCTCCTCTTCCCACAGCTTTGAGGAGCTGTCTCAAGCCCAAGGCTTTCACGTGTCGGTTTCTTGCTTTCGACCCCTTTTTCCACACGTCCAGAGCCTCTTTGAAGGATATTGGGCTTTTCTTGACCAGATCGGTCACTATGGAAATCAGTTCATCGAGATCGTAGTCTTGGGCAAACAAGATGACGTCGACGGCTTCACCAACACTCATCTCAAGCTTTTCTCCATACACATACCGCACCACTAGTTCAAGTGTGGAGCTCGAAACAGTAAGTTGTTCCTCAGTCTGATAAGGCATTTCCAAGTTTTTGAATAAAACCGGCCATCGGGTTTCAAGAAGCGCTTTGTGTACTTGAAACTCGTCGTCTTCGTCGCTGAACAGTGTAAAGTCTGAGTTTGAATCCCCTCTTTCTGTGTAGGATTCTTCTTCGGATTCAGGAAGTCGGTATATCAATCGTGTAGATATCTTCTGGACTAGAGGCAATGCATCCAGAAGCAGTTGCATGCCATCTAGAATCCTTGTGTCTTCTTGACATGAATCGTCGAGTTTGAAGCCCATGTTGGTAGGCAGAGTTGGGGGTAGGAAGTGTTCATTGTACTGTACGTTTGTTTATATGTTGTCAAGATACTGTAATTAGAGTGGATTCATTTAAGATGAATAACAATAGTTGTCATGGATACGTGGAAGGTGTGTGTGGTAAGTGATTAGTTTAGGGAAATTGAGAAAAAAAAAAAGAAGAAAAAATCAGGGAAAACTAGAAAACGTCTGGAAACAACCACAAAGGACATTTTAAGGCTTTTCTTTACAAATACAAAAATGAATCTATTACATTCATAACCAACCAACCCCAAAAGGAAGGATAAATGATCTGTGGTTTAATAGACACAAGCTCAGAAATACGAGAGATAACTGAAAGTTTATTACGTTGATCAAGAGTAGACTATCGTACTGTACCGCAACAGTCGAATAAAAAGATAGTACAGTACGAAGACTTAAGAGCTTCCCAAACGATTTATAGGAGTGGAACAATAGTACAGTACAGTTACATTTCTAAAGAAATATTTAGAAAAATGAGATAGTTTAAGTGATGTGTTTTGAAAAACGGTCAACTTAAGCAGTTACTGTGCCAATGGTATGCATTTATCTGTAAAGATTTAGCGAAACGGTACAGCGAAGCAAATGACGGCAGAATACTCCCCAGGAACTCACAGTTACAACCATACATCTACTTTTTCCATATCTCGTCTACTAGTCGTACACAAACTACCCGACAGATATTAAGCTCAACAATGTACACCACCGAAACTCGTCATATCACTGAGACGGGGGCATTTTGGGGAACACGAAAAGACGTTTCCAGAGCAACAAAAACAAAAAAGAAGGCGACAATTGCAGGACTCGAACCTACGCGCGGAAACCGCATTTGATAGCTGAATAGAAATTCAAGTCAAACTCCTTAAACCACTCGGACAAATTGCCAGACGATATCCGAAAACTATGTTTTGGGCTATTTTGACGCGCCAAATAAGACACGTGAGAAAAAAAAGAAAAAACAAATGCGATAAAACAGGCGTTTGAGAGGGTGTTTTGGTTGTAAACAAATAAACAAGGAATGTGTACATAACAAGGTATCTATAAAGCCATAGAAAGTTGCATATTTGTATCCGTATCCGTATTGGCCTCATTATGGAATCGTGTTGTTGTTTGTGTCACTTTGAGAAGGATATTGAGTGTATTTGGTGTAATATTGGTGGTATGGAGAATGTAAAGATATGCAAGTGAGACTGAAGAGCTTGAAAATCCAATTATATTATCAGATATTCTGATTTATCAATAATATACCAACTGAAGAAGTTCTCAAATGCCGTCCACTTCGAGGCTTGGAAGCTTAAATGATAACCACCTTTAGAGAACATCAAAGATTGTAGAAAACATGATGATCAGTAGACAACAGCAGCAGTGTTTACTGATCAATTCATATAAACAATCATCAACAGATTTGTATCAGAAACCCTCCCCGTTCCATCCTTCCAAATAAAGTTTCTTATCTCTTTAGTTGCCTTGATTATGTGGACTAACGTTAGCAAGGGTATTTACAATAATAGCTCAAGTGCACCAGTAGAAACCATATAAACTAACTAGATCGTTCATGGTATCAAAATGATCGCCGCGATCTCCGCCACATCACAGTACACTACACATACACATACACACTCAGATTTTAGTTCGTGCTTTGCACTCACTCATGCATTTTATTGTTAAAACTCGCCCAGAGACAATTTCGAGGCACTGTCGGCCAAGTCATGCACATTGTCTTCCACTCCATCATCGTCCAAAAGACGATCGGAGCAAATGGAGCCTGTTTCCAGACGTCGATAGTAGGACGAGGCCAGAGAGGTGCTGCTGGGAGAAGCAGTCAGATGCGAGGCTCCATCCGAGTCCGAATGAGAGTCGATGGCTGTCACGTCATGAGAAGGTCCTGCGCTGGGGGCTCTACTAGAAGCCATGGTGGAACTAGAATCTGCAGGAGAATGAGGGGCCAGAGGGTCGTCACTGGCCAGAGGATCATCATCGTGTCCATCTCCATCGTCATGATCAGGAGCTTCTCTTACTGCTGCTCGTCCCATATCGTAGTTTCTGAACATGTTCCCTCCACCCTGCACGGTAATGTCTACCGACGAGGAAGACGAGGCCACTGAGGCTTGTCTTCCTCCAATATGCGATACGGCAGGAGGAGTTGTTGCCAGGACGTTGACAGAGGTCTGAGACGCTCGTCTCAGCAGCGCAGCAGAGCTTTCTCGAGGGTTGATGGGTTGGGTGGACAGGTCCATTGAAGGGGCCTGAGATGGAGTAAGCGATACTGTGGAGGCCTGTCGTCCTCGGCTTCGCTGGTACTGGCTGAACCGCTCCTGGTACGTTCCTCCATCGGCATTATCGTAGGAAGGAGGTTCAGCGAGTTGAGGAGGCGCTTCATCTGCGTCAAAGGGAGGAGGAGCAATGGACGGCTGTCGAATGTAATGAATAGGTCTAGGCACGTCGTTGCTGGAAACGACAGACACTGGTCTGGAGGGCCTTCTGCCTGCAGGATATGCTGGCAGAGACACGTTTGCTCCAGTACATCGTGAGTCGAGCAGATGGAAGGGCGAGTCGATGGAGATTTCAAAGTGTTTTCTTTTTTCGGGGTTCTCGGGGTCCACCTTGGACAGCCGCAACACCACCTTGATCCAGTGGTGCACCTTGATGTTTTTGAAGGATGTGTTGGGATGCAGCCGTTCCTTCTTGTCCCGTCCCACCTTTTCAGGGATCACCACCTCAAACTCCAGCTCCGTGGCGCCTCCTGCCATGAGCTCCTGCACTCCATCGAGATTGGGCAGCAGCGACTCCTGGATACCTCCATCAGGCTTGTGTTCAAACACGAGGTACTTGCGTGCGGGCTCCACTCGGTGGATTTTCATCTTGCGACAGTAGTAGTCAATGTTTTCCGAAATGTAGATTCGGATTCGGTGGCACCGCACCTTGGCCAGAGGAGTCAGCTTGAAGGCCACCTGCATTTTGGTACCGATCGGGATGCTCTTGCCTCCAATGACAATGTCGTAATGCAGCTGGTCTTCCCAGTGTCGAGAAATGACAATGGGCTCCGTCACTTCCTGAGACTGGTCTGCGGGGGCTCGGATCAACCGCACCTCCTTTTTGCCCACCAGGTTGGATCTGAATGCGCCAGGACGCTCAATGGACGCCTCAAGAGTGTACGAGACGGATCCAAACGCTGCGGAAATTGTTTCTGGGAGGGATGCCTGGATGGGCAGCTCAAAATTGTACACGTATTCTCCCGGAGGAAACAGCCGGTAGCCCTTGGTATGCACCTCCTTCTCGACGGGTTCCTCTTTACTCATGGTTGACGAAGCTGTGTTGGTTCGAGGCAGGTCGACCGAGTCCTTGTTTCGCGGGCTCTCCTTGCTGGCTCTAGACGGCGATCTGGATCTCGATCTAAAGACAGGTGAAGGCGAGGCTGCTCGTCGCAACTTATTGGCCAGACCCTTGATGATATGCGTTTCGTGGTCGTGGTGGTCGTCTTCGTCGTGTGATTCGTCCAGGTTGCCCAGTGATGTGGTTGAGCCATGGGTAGACGATCGCGTCAGCGGATGTGTATCATGGGTGTGGTTGGATCTCACAATATGTGCTCCGCTTGAAAACTCGGCCATGGGAAACGACGAGTTGAAAAACGGCCAGACGTGGGAATGCAAGTCTTTTTGCTCAAAGGTGTCGACCTTTTTCGGGGGGATGCCCTCGGGCCACTCGGTTCGGGCAATACCTCGAAACGACAGGTTGATGGACTTGATTTTCGTCGATTTGGACACCTTGACAATCAGCGAGCCCCGCAACAGAGCCGGCGGCTGCTGCTCCTGCTCGTGGTGGTCAAAGCCGTGCACAAACAGATTCTTTTCGGCCAGCACAATGCCGATAGCCACCGAGCCGCTGGACGACAGCTCCTTGGCCTCGTGGGAAAAGTGGGCCGGGAAAAGCGGCGAGTTTTCCACCACGGTCGTTGTATGAGGCGTTTTCATGTTACCCGCGGGAATCGGAATCCCTTGCGTGGTGGTGGCGGCGGTCATGGTGCGCTAAAAGCGGCGATTTTTGTTTGACGATTATGCGGGAGATGAAAAATGAAAAACTTGGCGTGTCGTGTGAGGGACAGGCGGGTGTCGTGGACAAGACAAAGTGGGGGAGGCTTGCCTAAAAATGTGCAACGGTTGAAAATCGATAAGGGTCGGCTATGCACAATAAAAAAAGGTGGTTTTGAAAATCTGTCGAGATGAAAAGTGGCTCAACATATGGCCGTCTCGCCTAACTACTCATGCCCCGATAAACTCAATGTGGGGTAGGCTGCGGGATTATCAGCAGCGTCAGAGTGCGGCTTTATCAGAAGGCCGAAGCAGGCGTTGGCGGAGGGGAGTGTAAAAACCGACTTTGCGACCTTTGCAAAAAAGAGTGTCCCAAAACCGTTGCCAAATACGTCCACATGTACCCTCCTGCACAAGAGATGAGCCCGACCTGTCAGATTAGCGTCCTCCCTCTCTATCATACTATGTCTATCGTACATGGAATTATCACACAAGCTTTGGAGTTTGAGGGCAGACAAAATCGTCAAAAAAAAGATATCAATACGTAAAAGTGTGAAAGCGAAAAGGACCAGCCCAAACCAAAAAAAAAAAGTACAAGACAACCTTCGACCGAAACGTTACGTATAAGTAGGTACGGCTATACAATAGTGTATAAATAGGGTCGTTTGGTGAGGTAAAAAAAAAACATCAGATACCGTTTGATTTGCTGTTTGCTGTGTGTTTTTTATTTTTTTTCTTTTCTCTTCTTTTCGTTTCTCGTTGTCCTCCACTTTTGCTTGTCTGCTCGCGTTTCTCGCCCGCCTCGCATTTCTTGTTTAATTACCCTGATTGGCCAAACTGCTATCTTGCAGCGTGCAGCTTTCACGTACCAAACGCATGTGGAGATAACCCGAGTGAGCGGGGGTAGTGGCGGTTTGGCGGTTTGGCACGTGACAAAAAAAAGAGTGTGGGTCACGTGACAAAAACAATGTATGCAAAAATTTACGTAACCCAAATAGTCATGTGACACGCACGTTCCCTCGTGTACGTCACATGACCACCCCGTGGCACGTGCACACGCACCATTTGTGCTCGCTGTGTCGTATATCAACACGATTACATAATCTACACTTCCAGCCGTGTGTGGTGACTCACCAAGACTACCCAAGACTCGCCACGACCCAGCGCCACCCAGCGCCACCTCATGGTCGATGGCCCACGTCCACTAGCCACACTCGAGATGAGTTCCAGCTCAAGTTCTTTTTCCACAACACGCCCTTTTCCAATCTAATTGGCCACATCATTGCACGTGAAGATAGGGTTTAGATCACCCCTAACCCCTACGCCAATAAGCTCTACCCGGGTCAATGTGAAAAATGGGGGTTGGACTTGTCATCACCGACATTGATTTCGTCACATTTACGACAAAAACATGAAAATCTCGCACAAGCTGGAGGCGGCGCACAAGTCGTCGGCCGACCCCACGTTTTCCTTCGAGTTTTTTGTACCCAAAACCTCCCAGGGAGTCCAGAACCTCTATGATCGTATGGACCGAATGTACCAGCTGGGTCCTCAGTTCATTGACATTACATGGAACGCTGGAGGACGGCTTTCCAACCTCACCAATGAGATGGTTGCCACCGCCCAGTCCGCTCTGGGTCTCGAAACCTGTATGCATCTGACTTGTACCGGTATGCCCAAGCAGCTTGTTGAGAACGCTCTTCAGTCGGCTTTTGATGGCGGATGCCAGAACATTCTGGCTCTTCGAGGCGATCCTCCCGTGGAGTCTGAAAAGTGGGAGGCTGTCGACGGTGGGTTCCGATACGCCAAGGATCTGGTCAAGCACATCAAGGCCAAGTACGGCGACTACTTTGACATTGGTGTGGCTGCCTACCCGGAGGGTACTCCTGAGGAGCCCGACGTGGACATTTTGATTGACCATCTCAAGGAGAAGGTGGACGCTGGAGGCACTTTTATTGTCACGCAGATGTTCTACGACACGGAGAACTTTCTCAATTGGGTCGACAAGTGTCGGGCCAAGGGAATCAACGTGCCCATCATTCCCGGTATCATGCCCATTTCCACCTACGCGTCCTTCATGCGACGAGCCAACTGGTGCCAGATCCAGATCCCCCAGGCCTTCCTCGACAAGCTGGAGCCCGTCAAGGACGATGATATGCGTGTGCGAGAGCTCGGAACCCAGTTGGTCGCCGACATGTGCCAGAAAATGCTCGACTCCGGCAAGATCAAGCACCTGCACTTTTACACCATGAACCTGGAGAAGGCCACCGTCATGGTCCTCGACCGTCTCAACCTGCCTCCCCAGGAGTCTGTGGCTCCTCTGCCCTGGAGACCCTCTCTGGCTCTGGGACGACAGGACGAGTCTGTGCGACCCATTTTCTGGAAGAACAGAAAGCAGTCGTACGTGGCCCGAACCCAGGACTGGGACGAGTTCCCCAACGGACGATGGGGTGACTCGCGATCTCCCGCTTTCGGAGAACTGGAAACCTACGGAGTGCTGCTGCGACAGTCGCCCCAAAAGGTGCTGGAACTGTGGGGAGAGCCCACCAGCGTCGACGACCTCAAAAACCTGCTGGTCAACTACCTCCAGGGCAAGCTGGCTTCTCTTCCCTGGTCCGATGTGCCCATTTCCAACGAGATCGAGACCATCAAGCCCCAGATTCTCGAGCTCAACAACAGAGGTATTCTGACCATCAACTCCCAGCCCGCTGTCAACGGTGCCAAGTCCACTCATCCCGTCCACGGATGGGGCCCCAAGAACGGTTACGTCTACCAGAAGGCGTACCTGGAGCTGCTGGTGCCACCGGAGATGGCGGAGAAACTTGTTTCCAAGCTCGAGGGACAGTCGCAAATCACCTACTACGCCGTCAACAAGACCGGAAACCTCCAGACCAACGCCCCCGGAGGGCCCAACGCCGTCACCTGGGGTATTTACCCCGGAAAGGAGGTCATCCAGCCTACCATTGTGGAGAAGATTTCGTTCCTGGCATGGAAGGAGGAGGCATTCCGACTCGGATCCGAGTGGGCTCGATGCTACCCTCAGGACTCTGCCACCCGAGAGTTCCTCGACTCCATTTTCAACAACTGGTACCTGGTCAACATTGTGCACAACGATTTCCACGACCAGACAGGCATTTTCGATCTCTTCAAGGATCTCTAAGTGTCTGACCACATTCAACAACTCCCCCATTCAACCCCCCATTCAACTAACAACAGCACTCAACGTGCTTATTTATTCGATCTGTTCAACATTGCATTCGGCTATAAAACGGCTATCAACTAGCAAATTGTACCTCAACGTGTATATAGTAATGAGATACAAATTTAATATCACGGCTCGGAGCTGGTATCGTAGAAGAAAGTAGGACATGTATGGCATGTGGCATGGGAGCACAGGATGCACGATGACTGCAGTGACGTACATCTAGATGATCTAGATGACCCGGGGCTGAAGACTGGATAAGAGATGGTGGGTGCCTTAAAGTGCGGAAGTCTTGGCTCGTTGGACCCATTCCTGATGTCACGTGCACGTACACACCCAAGCGGTTTGTCCAGGCGGTACGCGGCCTTCCAGTAAATTGTCACTCTTGCGTCACGGGTTTCTGTGTTAAGTAGCCCGTAGAAAAATCCAACCCTGACATGTGCCATGGTGTACGATTAGCCAAACAATGAATCAGACACACAGGCTTCCCAGCCAGGTGGTGGCAGCAAGCTCTAACAATGTGTCGCCGTAGAAACGTCATCCCACTGATCGAATGTTTGGAAGCACATCTCGAGATACACAAACAGATGCTCACAAAGAGAAGGCAATAGCGTTGCCCCATTGCACAGTTAATGTCACAACATTGGAAGTGTGGCCCGTCAATGGCTTGGTGTCTTGTGCAAAGAAGAAGAGAGATGAAGAAGAAGAGAGATGAAGAAGAAGAGAGATGAAGAAGAAGAGAGATGAAGAAGAAGAGAGATGAAGAAGAGAGGAAGAGAAGTGGAAAAGAGTTACATATACGGAGGGTGGATTAAGGTGGTTACAACAAGGTCATGGTGTGAAAATAAGGTGGATTTTGTTTCTGCACTAGATCCCGCATAACATTGAGGAGGAGAAATGGGGCTCGATTGAGGGGAATTAGTAGTATGCCACAAATTGTTTAACTGCCACAGGTTTGATTTGAAACAAGTATCGTATCGTACCGGTACCACTTTTGGGAATTCATTCATATTACGAATTTCACGTGTGTTTTGGGTGGACCAACAACAAACAGACTAACTACTGTATATAGCTACCGGTATATATAGCTACCGGTACATCCACTCAGCCAGTAAAATCATTACCATGTCATTATATATATAAAATCGGAGAGTCGTTCAAAGACAGCCATCTGGGGGCAGCTTCAGACGTTCTATCAGCAGAGTACGTAACCCCGTCTAGTCCCCAACTCTCCTCCAGCACTTTCGGGCCGTAGATACGAGGGAATTTCAGATCAATTACTCCACAGTCGTCTTCTGTCGTCTTCCGTAATTTCAAATCGCAGTCAGTCACATTCAGTCGCAATTTTCAGTCGAGCAGCGCTCTCCCTCAAACGCTTCTCAACCCCTCAATCTTCTCCTTCAACTCCCCCAGCCCTGTCACCTTGCTCTTTGCCATCCACACACCCAACACTCTCAGACTCTCATTAATGCGCTTTTCCCTCTCTTCTCCCTCCATCTTCTCCACTGCAGCAGGGGTACTCATCAGCCACTGAGCCACCTGTCTGGGTCCCAATTTCTCACCTGTGGCATCCAACTGAAGATTTCTCGACGCTGTGGAAATGTCCTGAACAAGTCCCGGAAGCTTGGCCTTGGTGGCCTCAATGGGCTTGGTCTCCTCCACCGGCTCGTCTCCAATACGAATCTGTACCTCGGTGGAGTCAGACTCGTTATGCGATCCCTTTTTCATCTTAGCTAGCGTCTCACTCACGGCAATCAGACGCGAGTAGTTGTTGTACACCAGCGCCTTTTGCTCGCTCTGCAAAACACGTATACTCTGCAGCAGCGAGTTTTCCTTCATGAGCAGATCCTTGAGCACTCTGGAGCCGCTTCCTCGGCCAGCGAGAATGTCCCGTGCAATTTCCTCGGCGTCAAAACTGCCAGCTTCAAATTTTGCCTCCAAACGCTGCTCCTCGGCCTCCCAGTCCTCTTCAACCACACTGGTGATGTCAGAAATGGATGTTCTGGCGGACGAAATGACGGACGAGGCAATTAGCGACGCATCGGGATCTGCCTCCCGCTGCTGGAGCTTGTAGAATTCCCGCAGAGCATTTCTTTTGGTGTTGCGCTTGTTATCAATGCTGCTGCGTGAAGTGTCCACTGATGCTCTTTCCATGGTGTGATGTGTTACGATGCAAGACAGAGTTCGATATCACAACATGGGGTGGTGATGGACATGTTTAGTTCAAAATGGTGTAAACAGTGTAACAACAGATATATCAAGCGTAGGGTATTTATTTCGAGCTAAACACTGGTACTATAGGCATTTTAGTTAAAAGACAACAGGTTATGAGTTACATTACAGGTTATGAGTAAAGCTTTTTCTCTTGAAATCTCATATATAAAAAACTCAAACCCATAAAAACTTAATACTTTACCTCAACCCCCCTCAATAGCCTCCCAACACACCAATATCACGTTGTATTTGTGTGGTTTGGAAATAAAGTTTCCACACACGATGAAGGTGCATCACGATATTTTTGGGGTTCTTTTTTTGAACTCATCACCACAAACATGAATTACGACGACTTGAGGGACCAGTTTTCGGACTACGAGGACGACGACGACTTTGAGGTGCCCCAGGATAAGTACGAGAGCGATGGCGATGGCGATGGAGATGAGCTCGGAGATCTCGACAACCTGGACGCTTTACCAAAACGGCTTCAGGAAATCGTTTCAGGCAGCGTGACGGCTCCCAAGAAGAAGCGAGGACGAGGACGCGTGTCGATTGTCGACCGTGAGCCTGCGCCCGAGGTCAAAATGTATCTTGCCCAGGCGTCCGAATGTTACATCAACAAACAATTGGACAAGGCAATTGAGCTGCTCGGACGAGCGGTGCAATTGGACCCCAAGGCGTACCAGGCTTTCAAGCTGCTTGTGACGATTTACGACGAGCTTGGAGATGCCGATAGAGCTCTGACGGCGAATTTGGCAGCGGCTATTCTGAACCACAGAGCCAAGGAGGATTGGCTGGCAGCTGCTGAACGGTCCCATGCCATTGGAGGAATGCGTTTACTTGACCAGGCCATCTACTGCTACTCCAAGGTGTTGCAGGTAGATCCGTCCGACGAGAGCGCGCTTACGGAGCGGGCTGGTCTCTACATGGACAAGGATATGTGGAAAAAGTCGGAGGCAGATCTCAAGCGGCTGTTGGAGATGAACCCTGGAGACGAGGCTGTTGTGCGAACTCTGGGTTACGTTTACACTCGACAGGGACGCGAGGCGGACGCGATTGAGCTGTACGAGGGAATTTTGCAGGAGCGTCTGGAGCACAAGAGCGACATGGAGGGGCTGCAACCATTCACCTTCACCCAATTGAACTATCTCCTGGACATGTATGTTCGAACCGAGTCTTGGGGAAAGGTGCTGATCAAGGGAAAGGCTGTTGCTCGGTGGCTGCTCGGTCGAGGAGACGAGACTTGGTGGGACGAACATGCTCTGGAGACGGATTCCGAGTTTGACGATCGACGTAAGAACTTCAAGCGGTCCGCGAATCGAGATTCCGAGTCTTTCAGTCTGCCCGTGGAAATCAGATCACACATGTGTATTGCGCGTTTGAAGATGGGCGACTCCAACGGTCTGACGGAGGCGCGACATCATCTGGACGTGTTTCTGGAGGAGGATTCGGCGGTTTTCGCAGACATTTTCCTGACTCTGGGACAGGCTTTCCTGGAAGCTGGTTTGTATGCCGAATCTCTGGATCTTCTTACTCCTCTGGTGCGCCATGATGCCGATGTGGTCAGCCAAACAGACCTGTATCTGGCTCTGGCAGGTGCTCTGCATCATTTGGGACACTACGAGGATGCCGAACAGGCCTACCTGACAGTCTCCAACATTGATCCCAACAATGTGGACGCAATGCTTGGCCTGGCTGAATCGTACCATTTCCAGGAGCGATACGATGAGTGTACTTCGATTGTGGATGAGATTCGAGATTTGCGAGCCAAACAGAAACGAGAGGAGCTGGCCCGAACGGGAGACGTGGAAGAGTCGGGAGATGTGGAGGGAGTGGTGTTTGTGGCTCGCCAGCGACCTGCCTCCACCAAACCGTCCATTAAAGAGAAGGAGCTGCTGGAGCGAAAGGCCACAGAAGCCTGTAAAGAAAAGTTTGCAGCTCTGGATCGTCAGCGCTCTGGATTGCTTCAGGGGAATGCTGTGGCTGTGTACGAGTGGATGACCATTGCTTCTGAGCTGGTGGATTCATTCTCGTCGGTGCGACAGTTTTATCCCTCCGACAAACGACGAGCGTTCAAGGGTATGACTCTTTCCAAGAAGCGAAAGGACCGTATGGATGTGGACCATCGAATTGAGATGCTGACAGCAAGACTGGAGGAGGACGTCATCGAGGAAGAGTCTGAGAACTTGACCGAGTTCCGAGAAATCCCCTTCTCTGTCTGGTTCGATATGTTCATGGAGTACGCCCTTGCGCTGGCTCGATACGAAGACACCCCTGCCGATTGTTACACTGTTCTAAATTACGCCAAGGAGGCCAACGTGTTCCGAATGAACTCGGATCGAGTGGAGTGTATGGATTTGGTGCATGTGGCATGTTCGGTGATTGCCAACGACTATCGAATTGCCAACGAGGAGACCAAGACTCTGATGCGAACGCTCAAGTTTTACAACGATACCATTCGTCTGTTTTCGGCCGTGCTGCCCTCTGGATCCGATGCCCAGGCTGTCTTCAACTCCACCAATAACCAAAAGTTCATCCTGCGATACATCAAGGCCGTGGACTCGATTATTCTCGGTAAAGAAATTACGGGTCAGATGCGAGTGGAAAACCGAGCCGAGTTTTCTGATGTTCTCCATAAGGAAAACCCCTTGCTATTGACTCTTTACGGACATGCCATGATTCTGGGACGATCCTATGTTTCCGCTCTGACCTATCTCATGCGAGCTCTCAAGCAGTCTCCTCAGGACCCCATGGTTCTGTTTACTATTGCCATTGCGCATGTTCATCGAGCCATCCAGAGACAGACCAACAACCGACACTTGCAGATTGTCGAAGGCCTGTCATTTTTGACCCAGTACATGGACATTCGAGAAAACTCGGGAGACCACGAGTCCCAGGAAGGACACTTTAACATGGGACGAATGGCCCACATGCTTGGTCTGACGGGACTGGCTGTGGAAAACTACAACAAGGTGTTGGAGTTCGAAGGATTGGACCCTCGATACGACTTGGTTCGAGAAGCTGCGTACAACCTGCAGTTGATTTACGTCATCAGTGGTAACGGCAAGTTGGCAAGATGGGTGGTTGATAAGTATTTGAGTGTTTAGACATTGGGGGACGATGTATTTGTATGTATGTATTGTAATTTATTGTGTTTATAATGAGGAAAGAACTACCAGTGCCTGATACGATACCAGATAGCCGTGCAAAATTATGCCGCCGCCAAGAACTTAAAACTAAAAAAATATAGACGAACATAATCAGCAAAAAATGATATCCGTGAGATTCGAACTCACGCCTCCGAAGAGACCAGGAAATTCGTTAAGGTATTAGCCTTAACCTGGCGCCTTAGACCGCTCGGCCAGGATACCGATCTTGAATTTTTGGAAAATATGGCTACTACACTGTGAAAAATGTAATTCTTTTGGTTTTTTGTGTTTTAATCAGTCAAGAAAGAATTTTTGAGTATTTTAAATACATTTCAACTGTTTTTCACCTTACATAATTTAAATTGGGGATTTTAGAGAGATTTAAGTGAGCTTTGATTATATAAGCTTATTAAAATGAGTCCAAATGAATGGTTATTTCGAATGAGACTGATATCATGGGATAGTGAATATATGGGATAATGGAATCGAAATGTTTATATTAAGTACGAAATTCAAAAAGAGACCTTTCAAGTGTTTTTGGTGCTATTCCATGAGATAATGTGGTATAAAACTGACCCAAATACCATCAATGGAGCGAATACCCACAATTTATAAAAAAAAATAGCTTGTATCAAGTTTATTCATGATTCTCTTTTTCACATTCCTTGGCATTTAATGATCGTTTCAAAACTTTTCACATTTTAATGTGTGGCACAGGGCACACATTCGTTTTAATATCTGCAATGGAACTAATACAGTAATTACTGTACTTATGTTCTTTCAAATACTCCCTACAAATGTCTAACTTCCAATGTAGCTAGGTCTCTGTGTCATGTTTTTTTTTTTCTTTCTTATTCATGGAATTCATTTTCTCAAGACTGACGTCTACCGCTCAACAGATCCCGCCTTCAATCCACGCTTGCTGCTACATTGTCTTCCCCTGATGAAACTCTTTATAAGAGAGCTGTTAATGGTGACAAGTGCTACGGCAATACAGCAGACAAGTGCTTGGTCAAACATCTTGGTCCCCAAAGTACCATCACTACCTCTCCACGAAAACGACTGACTACACGTCTCGTACTATCAATAAGGGTTTGAGAGTGTGTGTTTCAGGACAAGACGAGTGAGTTTTGTAGGTACCGGTATGTATTGTAGTACTATCAAGGTATCGCTTATGACTACGTCTTTACTTTTTTTTTCTTTTCAAAATCAATTTCCAGCTACAGCATTTAGCTACGAGTACAAGGACTTGCTCGCTCTAACTTACAGCTTTGCCTTCACCTTGTTCCAATATCCCTTGCCCAGGAAACCCTTGATAATCTCCTCAGCATGTGTGTTGGCCTCTAGCACCTTACCTGCAAAGCCCTTGTTCTCATACTTGTCACTCGACTTGCTGGACCATGTGACAATCTGGTCTTTAACGTCTTCCGGCTTGACCAGCTTGTTCATGACGGCACATGACGAGTTGGGATACTTGTCACACTGTTCTCTCCAGTGCTGGACACCCTTTTGTTTGATGGAGTTAGCGAAAATCTCCTTCAACTCAGCCCAGTTGTCTGTGTCAAATCGGTTGGGAAGTTTTTCAAGGTCGAGACCCACCATTTCCACAAACTGGGCATAAAACTGCTCTTCAATAGGAGCCACAGCCAGGTACTCGCCTTTGTCTGCTGTCTCATACATCTGGTAGTAAGGCGAACCGCCATCAAGTGTGTTTGTGCCTCGTTCTCCTTCGAAAAGCGCAATACCACCCTCTCCGTCGGGGTATCTACCATGAGACACAAACAAGCCCAGATACTGAACAGCCTGGACAATATTGACGTCGAGTTCTCGTCCTGAGACTGAGCTGCCTCGTTTTTCCTTCATTTCTCGCTCGTACAGTGCCAGAGAGATGGCGGCAAAGGCAGGCAGAGAAAGAGAGGCGAAATCTCCCAGAATATTGGCTGGGAAAACAGGTGCCTGTCCTGGAGGACCAATTGTATCCAAAACACCCGACTCGGCAAGGTATCCCAGATCGTGGCCGGCCCAGTGTGACTTGTCGGTTTTCTGACCGTATCCTGTGAGCCGTGCAAAAATTAGACGCTTGTTGAGACCCTTATGGGAGTCCAAAAAGACCTTGGGGCCCAGACCCAGCTTTTCCAACACACCAGGACGGTAGGGATCAATGACCACGTCGGCGGTCTTGAGCAGGTCACGTGCAATGGCCCATTGTTCCTGGTCCTTGAGATTGAGAGCAATCGAGCGTTTGTCCTTGCACAGACGGTCAATGGACGGTTTATTGGGTGCATCGATTCGTACCACCTGGGCTCCGTAATCAGCCAAAAGTTGTCCAGCCAGGGGTCCCGGGGCCAGGCCTGCGAATTCAATCACCTTGATGTTGCTGAGAGGCTTGCCCAGCTTGGGTTTGTCGTCTTGTTCAAAAGTCATGGTGGTGTGTAGGAGACGAGAGTGGTGTCTGTTTGACACGCTTAAAACGCCTTTTAGTCTGCTCACAAACATTGTGGGGTAAGTATTAAGGTGATTATTCAAGGTTTGGGAGGAAACCAGTATTTATAGTTGCCGAGGGGTGGGGTGGGAGCTGAACGTGGAGAGGATATTGAAGGGTGTTGGATGGGGTGGTGTTGGAAATATAAGAGTGAATTTGGATTCTGGATGAGATTTTGGATAGTATTGCATTCTCAGTTTTTCAAAACCGACGTTTTTCACGTCGTAAATTCGAGTCTCGGTCTTTTTGCGGGGTATGCATGATCTGATGATTACAGGATCAAAAGGGAGGTGTATTGTCAGAGATTAAAAGGAGAGATTTATTCAACTGTAGAAAGGGATTATTAATAGGGATATTTGGAGAACAGTTGAAGCTCCATATCTTAAAAAAAACGGCTCTTTGAACGTTCATCTCGGTTACACTAGCTAGTCCAAAGACTGGTGATAACGCACACGGGATAAAACTTTATCGGCTCAGACCAACTGGGCTGTTCGGCTGATGAGTGATACGACAGGTTATGAGTTTGACAGCGGGAGGGGGGTTGTAAGGGGGTGAAGAAATTCAAGAGGGAAATTGAACTGTACGTTTTGATTGTGGGGTCACGTGATGGGAATATTTTTGAGTGAGTTCAGAAAGAAAAGGATTACTTGGAGAATTAGTTGACAAGGTTAAGTATATTCGGGTGGACTGCTCTTACAGTAGGAGGAGTTATTGAGATCAAATGGGATCAAAAACTTGTTAAAACTGCCTAGAGACTATACTTGAGGTGTTTCAAGGCGGTGGTTACCTCCATATGTTCATATTTTTATGGGTTTTTTTTTATTTTTTACTTTCTTTATTTGTATATTTCGGAAAAGTGACAAAAATCAACTCACAAGGAGATACCTGGTACCAAGGCGCTGTAAGAGATAGCAAAAGGCCGTTCCATTGGAATGGACCAAAGTGTATATCCACCCTCCTTACAGTGACGAGCTGCAGGATACACAAAAGGCACTCAATCAAGATATCAAATAAGGCACGGCTCTAAATGTACCGGTTGTTTGCACATCACCGAAAATCCCCTCGGGAGTTCTATTATTAGACAACACAATACAATGACAGTATTGGGTATGTATTGCTACACAGTAAATATGGCCACCTTAAGCAATCAGTTCTCTGTAGAATTAGACACAGGCCTAATTGCAACCCCCACCCCAACTCACTGAGCCCTACATCCTTTATGTCATGCCGAACGGCTCCAATATTGGTTTCACAATTAGGGGTGCATCTCAGATGCCAACCACAGCGAGATTAAGTGGGTGTGTTGTGTGTGGCGAAATAGACGGCTGTGATTTACCTAAAAGAACACAAAAAACATCAATACGCAACCTCTTAAGCCATTTTTCGGTGTAGCTACAATTATTTTGCAAGGATATCTACTGCCAAGACGCCATATCATCTCGAGTCCCTGCCAAGCATTATACTGTAACGGCGTCAGGGGCACATATAACTCTGTCGTTGTAAGACCTGCTGGTGCAGGTACATAGGGGGAGCCAATAGAGCACGAGGGATTGGTCTTTTTTTAGGAACGGCTCTGATTTTTCGCTTGTTCTGTTTGTCCCTTTTCCTTTTCTTTCATCTCTTCATCTCCTTCAGTCAAACGGCGCACATTGAACTTTGATTACGGCGCGCGTGCGCTTGATAGCGTGATTGACGGTCCATGGAAACCATGGGAAACCCTCCCACAATGTTGCTGCAAAATAGAGATGTGCAACTATACTAATGAGCTGGTAGAGCTAATTTTTTTCAACTACAAGTGTTTGTGGACACGGGAATGGTTCGTGTCCGAAATGTACCGGTTTAATTTTCTTTGTGTTTCGTCAATACCTGTCTCAGTTCACGCCACCCGCAACAATGTCTCTGGCTCCCGCTGTATCACACGTTGGATGCAGAAGCTCTGAAACAGCCATTGTCTTTTACCTACTGGCACCAGGTACGACGATCCTCCACCATAGGCGCTTGGGATTGACTTTTTCACTTTTGACTTTTTCGTTAGATAGAGAGGCTCGGGCAATCATGGGCAAGCCAACAGTCAGGTGAGCGTCTAGAAGCAGTGTGTGGAAAATGAGAAATTGAACATGAAATAGATGAAAAAGATTTTGGGAAAATGCAATCAAAACGCCAAGAAATCTTCCTGCGTTCCATTGCGCAATCTTCAGCCTCTCATGCACCTGATCCAATCCCTGCCAAGAAGAGGCTTATCGACAGGAACCTGCATATGTGCCTGGAGATAGGTGGAGAAAAGGCTCTGTGCCGTGCCGTGTACCGGAAGGCCAGAACCTCGAACTAGAGACTGGATCAACTGACAAGAAAACACATAAATAGTACCCTGGATCAGACAATTGAGTCCTCATCAGCTCTCAGCCAGCCTTCTCTTCCCATGCTTCTCTCTAACACCATCATTGTCTCTGTTCTGGCAGCCATCGCTGCCGCAGCTCCTGCCACCAGCAAGGTGGTACAGCTGCCTGTCACACGACACAACAACCCCAATAAGGTCAAGTCCGAGTTCCTTGAGAAGCTCAGCGCCCCTTCCGTGACTGTCACCAACAAGGAGTACTGGTACTCCGTGGCTCTTAAGCTGGGAACCCCCGCCCAGGACTTCAATGTTCTGCTGGATACTGGTTCCTCCGATCTGTGGGTCTATGCGTCCAACGACACCACGGACTGCTATGACGGCTACTGTGACTTCACCGGCACCTTTGATGCCTCCAAGTCGTCCACTTACAAGTTCAAGAACGATGACTTTAACATCCAGTACGTCTCTGGCTCTTCGGTCGGAAACTGGGGTTACGACACCCTGGAAATTGCTGGAGTCTCGCTGACCAACTTCCAGTTTGCTGCTGCTGCCTCTGCTGGTGGAGGACAGGGCGTTCTGGGAATCTCCCTGAAGGGATCTGAGTCCGTGAACCGTGATGAACAGTACGAAAACTTCCCTCTGAAGCTCAAGAGCGAGGGCCATATTGACCGAGCCGTCTACTCTCTGTACCTCGACGACCTAACTTCTTCCACCGGAACCCTGCTTCTCGGAGGTGTGGATGAGGCCAAGTACGAAGGAGACCTGACTGTCCTTCCCCTGACTTCCAGCGACGCTTTCCAGGTCGCTTACTCTGGTATCTCCATTGGCGGCAAGTCCTACGGAGGAAACGGAGATGCTGTTCTCGACTCTGGAACTTCCTACTCTTACATCCCTGATGATGCCTTCCAGGCCATTTCTGAGGACCTAAACTTCCAGGGCACTAACCGGAACACCGGTCTGCCTTACATTGACTGTGACTCTAACTCTCCCGTCACCTTCCACTTTGACGGCAAGGATATCGTTGTCCCTTCCAGCCAGATGGTTATTCCTCTGTCCACTCTCCTCGAGGATGATTCCAACTCCCAGTGTGTCTTTGGAATCCAGTCTGCTGCTACCACCCAGGGCTACGTTCTTTTCGGAGACACCTTCCTGCGAGCCGCTTACGTGGTCTATGATGTCGATGGTGAGAAGATCGGAATTGCTCAGGCCAAGTACACTTCCGAGTCCAACATCCAGCCCGTTCCCAGTGGCATTTAGATTTTCCATCTTTGCGTACACAGTCAGGTACTGGCTACCTGACTTCTATACCTAATACTATATTATTTTCAACTATCTCCGTTATCTCTGTTATCTCCGTTATCGTGCACTAGTAAAACCTAAAAAGTTGAACAATATTAGCTGCCTCTGAATACCTTACATGAGCAAAGACAGACACACTGGGGCTTCATCCAAGGCCTAGGGAGCAAAAAAAAAAGATTACAGCACCCAGGATTCTCGTATGGTCTCCCACTACAATACTAACTAGGCTCTCTGGTGCTTGACTATGGCTGATCGGACGGGAAGCCGTATTTTCACCAGGATATGGCCGTAACCAAACCTCCGATACGGGGAATCGAACCCCGGTCTCCACGGTTCTCAACATGAGAGCGTGATGTGATAGCCCCTACACTATATCGGATTTTGATTTTCCAGAAACGTTGGGGTCCACACTGTGAAATCTGCTTACGTCATCTAGAATAAAAAAACGGCGAGCATTTCCGTTTAAAGTAAAAAAACACAATCCCTAGAATTAAAAAAAAAAAAAAAACGCCAAAAAATTGGAATAAAGGTCTCAGAACGCAAAAACTAGTGGCAACAGGTAAAAATGGGAGCTCAGTATTCATCATATTCAGTTTTGGAATGATCGGGTACAATATGATGTTCCTTATCTACTGTTACAATGTCTGAAATTTAAGCAAAAACAAGGGGTGGGAAAGAGATCCCTCACTGTAAAAATGACGATGCGCGGCAGCCCAGAAATAAGTGGGAGGTAACGCTTGTTCGAGAGTTTATTATTACAAGTATGAGGAAATTCATTTAAATCGTGCAATTAAACAACCAAAGAGAGCCCCATTAAGACGGAGCTGTCTACCTTGTACGAGTACCCCCGATACCGGTAGATGCAAACACAGTACAGTACACTACAGGTAGCTACAATAGAACCATTAACGGGCAATATATGAGTCTTCCAACTTTTTTCCATTTCGAACAACCTCGTCAGATGGGCTGGTACACAATTATTTTTGGGGATCTTATCTTTCTGCACATGCAGTGGGAGACTTCAGAGAGTGCAGAAGGGGGCCAGGTCAACAGGAAAATACACCCTCTAGTTGATGGAAAAGTCTAGAAATAATTTGAGATGGTTCGGTGTAATTATCAGTAATCCTACTCTCTTGCCTTTTTATTCTCTCAGTTTCCGAAAACTTCTAGTAAGTTCCAACCGGATGTCGTCGGAAAACTTTTTACCAAAGGTGCATTGGAATGTGCGTCTGAGAAGTCCATTTTTTTGGCCACCAGCCCCAGTTTGGAACTCAAACGGCTCTCTGGAAAAATATATAAACCCCCTCTATACCCTCTCAAATCTCTAGAATCAGAACAGTTCATTCTGTGTCTATTCTGAAGATGGAAGGTGCGGTAGAGCCTGCAGAGATGCGGAGCTGAGAAGCAGACCTGTCTTACACAACGTTGTCAGCTTCGCTAGCTGTCGTTGTTGGGCTATGACGCGTTTATCGCATGAGCCCCATCGGTCGAGAGACTCACGCTATGACACATTGAAAAACATGTATGAGCCTGAGAGTGCGAGAGCGTTTGAGTGGGCGCTATCAGCTGAGTAATCAGCGAGTCCAACACAGATGCGAGTGCGACCGCCTGAGCCAAGTGTCTAATAAGTCCTCTATTTGAGGCTGACCGCCATGAGCTGAAACAATGCCATGCGCAAAGAGCGAGTTTGGCCGACTGAAATGTCTGAGCCATCTCCATGCCTTGTGGGGAGATCCACATGAGCAGCCACCAGAGCAAAGAGCCAGAGCCATTGTGCCCGAGCCACCGATCTTGAGGTGAAATTCCATATGATATGCCGCCCAGACTGAAGAGCCAAGCTGAGATGCTAGAGCTGCCAGCAGTGCAAAGATCTGTTTGACAGACGCCTTCATGGCAAAGAGCAGGCCCGAACCAGAGCTGAGACGCCCGAGTCAGAGCCGATGAGTGAGAGCCAGTGAGTCCAAAGAGCAATAAGAGCCGAACACCACAAGCCAATGAGTCCCAAGTGGCACTAAGTGCTTTACTAGGCTCCAGTAAGTCCGAAGAGCATGAGCCAGAATGCCAGAGCAATGAGTCCCACGAGGCAATAAGACCAAGAGCATAGTGAGATGCATGAGCCAGAAGTCCAAAAGTCACTCAGAGCCAGAGCCGCTCACGTGCCAGTGCCACAGAGCCAGAGCCAGAGGCAAAGAGCCAGTAAGTCCTACACGGCAATAAGTGCCGAACGCCGTTTTTTCTGCCGATAAGTCCACAGAGCAATAAGAGCATTTTCATTGCCAGAGCTGAGCCACTAAGTCCAATGAGCAATAAGTGCCATATGCCAGAGCCGAACAGAGCCAGGGCCACAGAGCCGAGGCCATGCCACTAAGTCCTACAAGGCAATAAGCGCGTTCTTGAGGAGTAAGCAGTGAACCTCTGAAATGAGGATGTAACTGTCGAACCTGTTATCTAATTAGAGGATTAGGTGATTCAACACCGAACCTCTGGGTTAATACATTTTGGACCATAGAGTCCCACCCAAATTTTCAATCGTAGTTTGTGTTTCTGTACTTGTAATTTTAGAAGATCGTGCTGATTTTATTTGCGTGAACAGAGTAAATTATTTTGTTCTTTTTTTATTGTTTCTTCTCTTATATTAACCGATTCTGTGTTCCGAACTGTTTCCTTAATATTGTACAAACGCTTAACTCGGTCATAATACATTCATTCGTTACATATTACAGAACGAGGAGTCCGTCTGGCACCTCGTAATTACATATAAATAGTGTCGTTAACACGTCAGAGGAGTGCTGGTAAGCATGATCTTGCTCGTGGTAGTTGAGCGTGAGTATGGGAGTGACTTGGTCAGTAATGAGCCAAGAGTCACAAAAGACAGATGTATGAAGTCTTCCATCCATCGCATAGTTCCAAATACTCGTGACTGGGTTCCTCGCACATTTTCCTTGAATATGTGTGAATATGCTACCTCCACTGGATTCTCGGCTTGTACCCCTCGATGGCGCTGGCCTTGTCCTTACTGCTCATATCCTCCAGGGCCTCATAGTCCGGCTCGACATCGTTCTCATCGTCGTCTCTCTCCCTCAACGAGATCTCCTGGATCTCTTTACCCAGCTTTGTGATTTCGTCTCCGTTAGCTGGGATGTTCATCTTTGCCAGCTCCGGGTCCTTGAGCGACATTTGAGTAAAACCCTCAACAATCTCTGCCATGCTCTTGCCCACACTGGCTTCCGACGTCAGTTCCTCCAGCAGAATGATGCTCATCTCGTAGGCTTTGTGTCCATATTCTCCCCAGATGCCCGACCGCATGTCCAGCGGCTCCACGCTCAGCTGGGCACGGTAAAACTGCGACGCCTGGTAGTGCTGTTTGCTGCAAAAAGTTCGAAGATAGGCCCATGGCACGTCGAACTTCGACGTTTGCGCTAGAGTCCCCAAAATCTTGTTTTTGCCCGATGCTGATTTGGGCACCAGACCACAGGGAGGATATCCGCAAATATGTTCATAGGTGCGCTCTCCCACAAGCTCGTCATATACCTCCGGCGTCAGATAGCGCGACGCATATTTGAAGGTATCGATGTCTGTTTTTTTCGCCGACAGGGCCTCAATGACAGATATGGTGATGAGTGCAGACAGTTGCAGAGATGGTGGCTCGTTGCCCGAGTTACCGAATCGGGTCCGCAATTTTTCGATTTCTGTGCGGAGTTGCATGGCGCGTTCTGGCGAAAACGGGGAATTTCTGTGTCGTCAAATGTGAAAAAATTTGGTCGAAAATTTGGGTCCTAAAAAAAAAAAGTCGTCTGGTGTCCTTGCTTTGCTTTTCTCTAGAGCCCAGATGTGGTCAGGATGCTGAGTTTAAATTACCTGCAACATTTTGGGGGTGAGGAGCTGCAGGTTGCGTGTCGTGAGGAGGCAAATGTGGAGGAAAAGTGGACAGTAAATGGGGGAAAATAGACAAAAAATCAAAGGGAAAAACGCGTCGGAAACGCAAAACGTGATTGGAAAGTTATACCTGTCTCTCACATGACCCCTTAAGTGGTGTAATTTATACAGGTACGAGTATGTCCTACATTGTTGGTGGCGTTACACGTGACCTGTAAGAACATGAGTCCTATTAATAGACCTGTAAGAACAAAGTAAAGAGTCATTTGTTTCGTCTCTTGTTCGTATTAATGGTCTTTGTATTCCATGTTGAATGACTCTTCTTTTCATAGCTGTCTTGTTGTTACTTGTACCGGTACTGGTATGTTGACTTTCAGATTTCGAAGGACTACTACAGTGGCTAGAGAGTGTGGGGTGTAATTACGCTACTATCACCCACTATGAGCTATTTAGGCTTGCTGTAGGAAAACTGTAAAGTGCAATTTGTTCATATTGGCGGAATCACTGTACTAATAGCTTTATATCTTTCAATTTTCTCTATATTCCTGTTATATCTCTATTGTTTTCCCTCTGGCTGTGTTTCAAAAGGTTTCATCTGGTAAAACTTTGAGCAGGATGCTACGAACAGCATGTTACGACATCTAAAGAGTATAAGAAAACATCAGGGAGACCTCTGGAAGAGACAGTTCAATGTCAAATCTCATCTCCACTTCATTTATCAAGAAATTCTACTCGAAAATATGAAAACGCGAAAGCTAACCTCCAATAACCTTATTAAATCTTCCTGGTTGTTGATACGCTCGTTCCACAGAAAAACTAAAGAGTGCAGTTTTTTCGGAAGAGCTGTTACTATCAATGTATTAAATTACACGTCTCCTATTCAAGTATCACCCAAGTTATACAGTCACATGTATCTCCGCCTTGGTCAAGGTCCAGAATGTTATGCATACGATAACCTTATTTTCTCACCCTTGTTATTCTGCTCACCACACCATGCGACGAAGAACAGCCACGTCGGCCAAAAGCGACCGATCGCGCCCAAGGAGGTCTCTATCGTCTCCGTCGCGTCCGCGGCTCTCATTTTCCGACTTTGAGGGCTTTGAACGGCCCGAAAAACCGCAAGTTCCACGCTCACTATGGGACTATTTGCAAGTGCATCTCCAGGGAGAACAGCCGTATACGGAGGAGAAAAACGAGCATCTACTGTCATTGATCAAGGTGCCACTTAATTTGGAGATGATTATGGCATTTGGCTTTCTCACGTGCCTCGACTCCTTTCTCTACACAGTGACTATTATGCCATTAAAAGTGGCTTCTGTCATCTTTGGTATCATCAGACGCAGAAGCACGCGTGCGGTGACCATGACCAACATGTCCGATCTGATCAAGGCAGCTGTGGTGATTTCTACAATGACCTTTTTGTTGCTCATTGACACCTCAAAGCTGTACCATAACATCCGAGGCCAGAACGCCATGAAATTATACGTCATGTTCAACGTGCTAGAAATCACAGACAAGCTTTGTGCGGCCTGGGGATTGGATGTGCTTGAATCCCTCTTTTCAGCAGGCACCCTGAACAACTACCAGCGCCTGGCCACGTATATGGGTCTGTACATGGCATACTCTGCTGTGCATTCAGGTGTGTTGCTGTACCAAATCGTGACACTCAATGTCGCAGTGAACTCTTACTCTAACGCGCTGCTTACTTTGCTACTGTCTAACCAGTTCAATGAAGTCAAGTCAACAGTTTTCAAGCGGTTCGAACGAGAATCGCTCTTCCAACTCACTTGTGCAGACATCACCGAGCGGTTTCAGCTTTGGGTGTTGCTGGTTTCCATTGGATTGAGAAACGTTGTCGAAGTCTCCAACACAGGACTTGTTCCGTCTTCATGGTCGGGCTGGAATCGATGGTTAGGAGCATTGTTGGGACCCGGTCTGGTGGTTCTGGGCTCCGAAGTGGCTGTCGATTGGCTCAAACACTCGTACATTGCGAAATTTAACAATTTCAGACCCCGTGTTTACCGCAAGTTCCTGGACGTGCTCACCCAAGACTACTACGAGCACGCTTTCAACGACCAACTCATCACACGGCGTATGGGTCTCCCCACCACAGCTCTAGCGTGTGTGTTTATGCGAATGTGCTACCAGAGTTACCAGATTCTGTTCGAGTCTGGTGAGTCTCGATTTGTCAAGGGCACGCCCACTGTCAGCCCTCAGCTGCGGGAAACCCTGGCCCAGGTAGACACCAAGTTTGTCAACAATGTTTCTGTGAGCGAAATCGCGCAGGCTACCCGGACATTTTTTAGCAGCCTGTACAATGGCACTTCTCCGTTGGTGTCATTCTCGTCCAACATCATTCCCGTGTGGGCCAAGTTTGACATTTACTACGTGACCTATCTGTTGACTATGATTCTGGTCTTTGCGCTTGTTTTTGCTGTGCTGGTCATATTCAAGCTCTTTTTGGGACTCACCCTGTTGAGATACAGTCACTCCAAACGAAGGCGCCAAAAACGAACGTTCGACGAGATGGACAAGAAACGGTCAGAGTCAATCAAGGACGATTATCTGCCAGGCAAAACACGAGGAGGACAGGGGGTCATTGAGCTGACCGATGATATGCAACAGGGCTTGTATAGTGATGGCGAAGAAAAGAAGGAGAAGCGAGAGAAAAAGAAGCCAGTGGACTTGTCGGCCGTGAGTCGTTTTGATATGGTTTCCAAGAGGATTTGGTGATGAACGGCTGCATCGTATTTATTTATAATTGAGCATACATATATGAGTTTCTAGTTCGTGTCATTTTAAGTCTTCGTGCACTGTGGCCCACCTGACAATTGTTTTGAGGCCAACGTCAGGGGATCAGTATTAAAGCAGTGGACACAATCTAATAAGTACCGTACCTGGTAGTTACAATACTTCCCCAATTCAATCATACTATCATCAATTTCTATTATATACACTTTTCACGCTCTAATTGTGGTTGTGGGTTTACAGGCTGGGGGGAACCTCCTCGCCCTTCTCAGCAGCCAGTCGCTTCTCCAGCTTCTCAAACTCCTCCAGAGAGACCTTCTCCTCGGGGTCGAGGAACTGCTCAACACCAGTCACCTCCTCGACGTAGTGCATGAGCATGCTCTCAATACCGTTCTTTAGGGTGACGGCGGAAGAGTCACACGATCGGCAGGCACCCAGAAGCTTGAGGTGCACGATTCCGGTGTCCTCATCGAAACCTCGGAAGGCGATATCTCCTCCGTCCTCTTGGATGGCAGGTCGGATTCGGGTCTCGATGAGCTCCTTGATCATAGACACAACCTCGGTGTCATCCTCACAGGGAGCAGTGTCCTCGGCGGCAGTGGTACCCTCCATGACGATGGGGGCGCCGGCGGTGATGTGTTCAGTCAGAATGGAGAAGACCTCGGGTTTCAGGGTGTTCCAGATGGTGTCCTGGGACTTCTCAACGGTGATGAAGTCGGATCCAAACATGACAGATCGCACACCATCAACACCAAAGAGCTTCTTGGCCAGAGGAGAAGAGTGGGCCTCTCGTCCGCTGGTGAACTCAACGGTGTGGCCCTCAGGGAGGATCTGGACGGAGGGAAGGAACTTGAGAGCGTCCTCGTTGGGGGTGGATGCAGTCTGGATGAACATGGTTCGGGTGAGGGTGGGCAGCTGTCGAGCAGGCATCTGGGGCCGCAGAGCCTGTTGTGTGAATTTTCGGGTGTGTGAAAGTCGGGCGACCGGGGTCTGGACCCGGTTCATAAGTCGTACGGCGTTTCGTAGCATTGTGTAGTGTGTGGTTGTGAGAGTGCAAGTTGTGATAATTATATTTGGACTTTTGAAGATTGGCTACATGTTAAGGTTTGTTCATGCAGAATGACGGTGGAGGTGGAAGAGGGCCGGAGGTATATATTTCTTTTGTATCGGGGTATTTTGGGATTTTAGTGCCATTAAATTGACCAGTAAAAAAACCAGACTTCAATGATATTTTCAGTCTTTGTTTTACTCTCGTTTCGAACAGTTTAGCCCCTACCAAGCATGCACTCTTCCCCAGCTTGAATATTCACACCGTTTGCGGTTCCGAAGCCAAAGCTTGACTAATTGCCACCTTGAGCGAGTTGAAACGGAGCACAAAGAAGCCCTTTTCGAGTTTCTGAACTGAAAGTGGGTATTTTCGTTGTATTTTAAAAACTTTGGGAGCAAAATAATACCCTCGTTAGTATGAAGAATAGTCGTTTTTTAGCCCTCTAAAGCCAACCCCCAGATAAACTCAGGGCAATTACTAAGATACTCCTGCAAAGAGAGTGCATGACTGCGACGTACTCCCAACCAAAATATATGCATCCCTATATAATCGCAAAGAGGCGTGCGTCCATTGGCTGTAGCACACGTGGATCTTTTCAATATGACGCCGCAATTGTATTTCTCTATATTTTATCATTGCTCGATGGGTCCCGGTTTGCTTGCTCTGAAACTAAACCTTGATGTGGTCATCTGGTTGTGACTTAGTCATCGCCGTTGGCCCTAATTAATTCATTCGAAACGTCCCTGGGGTTTCGCCAGGTTTCACCATGGATCGAAGCTCTTCCATCATCCGGGCCCCCTCAGGAGAGGAATTGGCTACGGCACCAAAGTACTGCTCGAAGTCAGTGATCAGTGATTTGACGCTTTCCGTCCGGCAGAGTCACAAATCCACCTGGGGGATCAGGATCATAGTGTTGGGATGTATTAGTTGGCCCATCATCAACTGGACCATTTACCCATTCAAAGTATTCCTCCATGGATTCCAAACGGGGAGGTGTTAGAAGAGGCTGATCCTGCTGAGGCGCAGATTGTGAGGCAGATTGAGCCTGCTTCTTCTTTCTCTCGCGCTTCTTTTGGTTGCGTTTCTTTCTCTACTCCTCTGTCAGAACCTTTTTGTTGGTGCTTGCACCTTCGTTTCCACTCATGGTAGTTGTCAGGTGTAGTTATCAGTACTCGTACCGTGGAGGTGGCGTTACTGGAGCTTGTTTGACGTATGTCCTCATGACGTAGTTACGTAATATGCGCGTTCGAGTGTAATTAGTGTACTTGTAGAACGGTTGTGAATGGCAGAAGGTGTCTACAGTACGAGTAGCTACCGGTACAAGTGTTTTGAAGTGTTTGAGCTTGAGCAGACTTGCATACTGTCTATGGGCCTTCTTGAAAATGGGAATGAATTCTACATCTCGAGGAGCCGTATTTGTCGGAGAAACCAGTACTGTACTCAACCTCCAAAATTATTTGGAAGTACAAGCCACACCCGTACAGTACGAGTAGCTACACGTACTATGCGAGTTCAGTATCGTATTGTACCAGTGTATATCATATACTTCTTCCCCACTATATTAGTTGCTTGGATTATATTTTACCTTTCATTTCGGTTGACCGGATATTGTGTTTATGTTTGGGAGTGACATCATCATAACAGGCGTAACAAAAGATAAATGAGTAAAAAAATCCACACAATGTCTCTTAACAGTGACCAGACGCGATCTGTCTGTAAAACTACTCCCGGTTACGAAAATTGTACATTTTCTACTATTTCCAAACACCACAACACAAGCTGAACTTTAACCGCGAAGTAGGTTCCATCAGCCGCCGTATCAGCCGCCGTAAGGAATGGGCATTCAGGTTACCATCAATAGGGGAACAACAGGGCTGTGTGAGAGAGAAACTTTCGACTAGAGCTTTAACCACAAGATTGATATGATACAACAATCATTGGAAGTGTTTTATGGCATGAGGTTCATGTCCTCAAATTCATATGCAGGCTAAATAAGCGCCGCATATCTTCGGAATCACGATAAGAGTGGAGTGGAACTTGAGACGAATGGATTCCAAGATCGAGCGCAAGAGGACATCACCGGAGGGTTATATATCTTGTTTGACAGCAGCTGCCCAAAACCCGAGTTCAGAAGCAAGCCATGCTTTATCCCTTCATATTGTCCTTCTCACACATCGTCGAAAAAAAGGTTTGGGAGTTGAAAGTTCATGCGGTTAATATAAAGCGGATGGAGCGTCTGGAAGGACTTACCACCAGAAATCACCGACAACCATGCCCACGATAACTTCTCTGCTCGACACGGATTTGTACAAGCTGACAATGCAGGCGGCGGTGCTGCAGCACTTCCCCGATTCCCAGGCGACTTTTCTCTTCAAAAACCGAACTCCCAGCAAACAGCTCAACGACGAGGCCATTGAATGGCTCAAGAGCGAGATTGCGGCGCTTGGAGATTTGCAGTTCACATCCGACGAAATTGCATTTCTCAAGAAACACGTGGGATTCCTTCCCGATCAGTACTTTGAGTATCTGAAAACGTGTCGGTTAGACCCTGCTTCTCAGGTGAAGGTGACTGTCAACGGCGAGGGCCATTTGGAGATTGAGGTGACGGGTCCCTGGAAGGACACGATCCTGTACGAGATCCCGCTGCTGGCGCTGGTTTCCGAGGCCTACTTCAAGTTTGTCGACAAGGACTGGAGCTATGATGGCCAGAGCGAGCTGGCAGCCTCCAAGTCCCAGAAGCTCATTGAGCAGGGATGTATCTTTTCCGAGTTTGGTACGCGTCGAAGACGATCGCTCAAGACACACGACATTGTCATTGCTGGCATTATTGAAGGTCTTAAGACCGCCTCCGGCAAGGGCATTTTCACAGGCACTTCCAACGTGTTCCTGGCAAAGAAGTACGATCTCAAGCCCATTGGAACTGTCGCTCACGAGTGGATGATGGGTGTGGCTGCCGTCACCAACGACTACGCCACAGCCAACAAGCGAGCTATGGAGCTGTGGATCGAGACGGTGGGCGACACAAACGCCGGCGTGGCACTCACAGACACCTTTGGCACCGAGTCGTTCCTGCTGGACTTCAAGAAACCCTTCACAGACATTTACAACGGTGTCAGACAGGACTCCGGTGACCCGGTCGAGTACACCAAGCTGCTGGGCGACCACTACAAGAAGCTCGGATACGAGCCCATGTCCAAGGTGATTGTGTACTCGGACTCGTTGGACGTAGAAAAATGTGGCAAATACAAGGCAGCTGCAGCTGAGAATGGACTCAAGGCGGCTTTTGGAGTGGGTACGTTTTTCACCAACGACTTCAAGTGCCTGAGCGACGGCCAGAAGAGCACGCCTCTCAACATTGTCATCAAGATCCAGCAGCTCAACGGCAATTCATGCATCAAGCTCTCTGACAACCTGTCCAAGAACATGGGCGACCCCGACACTGTGGAGCGGGTTAAGAAGGAGCTAGGTTATGTGGAGAAGGGAGGTGTGATTGACGAGTCCAAACGATGGAATTAGAGATAGACTTACAGTAATGAGGAAAATGAGATGAGACCATGATAGCTAGCTAGTATATACAGTATTGAGCAAAATAGAAAAAGCCGACGATACTCAAATATGCCAAAGAGATCCACCGTACCTGTAGCTACTCGTAGGCGTTTACAAAACAAAACAAAACAACCCATACTAGCTACAATGATCTAGAACATCCACAACAAGGACATAATAGGGAAGTGAAGTTACAATAACTGAAGAACACTACTAATCGCACGGTTTCCTTACCCTTCAACACTTGGACTTGTTCTCCTTCTCAAAAGTGACAAGGTGCCGGGTTGGCCCCATTTTACGACTCCCAACACGTTACACTCGCTCAAGAATCATGTCACTCAGGGGTCACCCCACACAACTTTAGAGCCAAAAAGTGGCCAAAAGTTTGGAAACAAGAAAGGTTTCATCGATGATAAGAAAAGGACTATATTGAAGAAATAACACTTACCCAAAACACGCCCTACACCCGTTCAAAGACATCCACAAGTCCTCCCTGTCTCCTTTAAAGTTGCTATCTCCCAACCATTCGAACTCAAAGGCAAATTATCAGTGCTTAATTTTTTTACGCACTTGTGCACATCACATCTCATCACACACATACATACCGCTCCACCTCAAGCAGCACATGGACTTGACACCGGAAAATCTGCTACAGGCGCTGGAAGCTGCAGGAAACCAGAGCGTGGACGGGCCACGAGACTCGGGCCAGCAGCAGCTCAAGCTTTGGGAGCAAGTGCCTGGCTTCTTCTCTCTCCTCCAGGACGCCTACCTCGACCAGTCTTTGCCCATCCAGGTGCGATGGATCGCCATCATTTACTTCAAAAACGAGAGTGAGCGCCACTGGCGCAAGTCGGCACCATACGCCGTGTCGGAGCAGGAAAAAACGGCCATTCGAAGCAAGGTGTTTGGGTGCATCGAGGAGTCAAACCGCCAGCTCATGATACACAATGCTTATGCAATTGCGCGGCTGGCCCGGATGGATGTGCCTGGTGACTGGCCTGATCTGATGGACCAGCTGCTGAGCCTCTTGCGGCTGGGCGTGGAAACACATAACTACACAAAGCAACACAATGTGCTGACGGTTCTCAACCAGGTGATCAAGGCATTTTCTATCTCGCGGTTTGGCCGTGTACGACAGGCGCTGCTGGAGTCCTCTCCGGCCATTCTTTCGCTCGTCACAGATCTATACGCCAACTTCTCTGAAGCGTGGATGTCTGACGTGGAGAACAACACTGCCAAGATGGAAATCACGCATTTGTGTCTCAAGCTGGCGCGAAGACTGATTGCAGAGGGCCATGAACGGGCCAACCGTTCCGAAGACTGCCAACGGTTCTTCCAGATCACTGTTGTGCAGCTGCCCCAGTTTCTGACCATGTACTCGGACACCTTCTCGGGCAACGCGCTGCTGGAGAAGCACGTGCGGGGAGTGGGTAAGCTGTACCACACGATGCGAGAACGGCAATCTGTGTCATTTGTGCTCATGCCTGACAGTCTCAAGGTTGCCGAGCTGTACCTGCAGCTGATCGAGAGCAAGAAGGAGCTCTTCCACCAAGACGATGATGCGTCGGAGGAGGCTGCCGAGGATTGGACCAAGGTAGTGGTCCAGGGAATGCTGCTGATCAAGCACTTGATTGGCATCTTATACCGAAATGGAGCCTCTAACCTGCTCACATACAAGACGGAGCAGGATAAAGAGGAGACGAAAGTGGCCGTGGACATGCTGCGGCAGTTTTTCTCCGACGCGCTGGTGCAACACCTGACTGAACTTTTGGTCACGTGGTACCTTCGCCTTCGACCTGCCGATCTAGTCGAATGGCATGACAACCCTGAGGAGTGGGCCAATGAGGACCTCAACAATGCCTGGGAGTACCAACTGAGAGCATGCTCTGAGAAGTTGTACGGCGATCTGGCTATCAATTTCCGAGAAATAGTTGTTCCCATGGTTCTAAAGAACCTGGAGCAGAGTACTTCGTCATCTGACATTCTTGCCAAGGATGCTGCACTTGCTGCATTTGCCACTGGCTCTGCAGCCATTTCCAAGGAAGACTCTGCAGATTTTGACCAGATTTTCCCCCAGATTATCATCCCCCAGGGTCTTGTGAATGGCTCCTCCGAGTGCAGAGTGCTGCGGCGACGTGTGGCCATTGTTCTCGGAGAGTGGATCACTATCCAGTGCTCCCCTGAGAACCGAATTAAGGCCTATGAGCTAATGGTACATCTCCTGAACCCCCAGGATCCTCTCAACGATGTGGTTGTGCGAATTACGGCAGCAGCAGCTCTTCGGTTCACCGTGGACGATTGGGATTTCGAGATCGACGGCTTTCTGCCCTTTGTCGGTGATATTTTTGTCCGGCTCTTCGCTCTTCTGAGGGAGGTCAAGCAGATCGATTCCAAGGTTGTTCTCCTGCGAACAGTTGCAGTTGTGGCAGACCGAATTGGAGCCCGAGTGTCCCCTTACGCAGACACAGTGCTGGAGATGCTCCCGGAATTATGGGAGGAGGCTGGAGAACAGCAGTACCTGCGAGTTACCATTGTTCAGGTGCTTACTTCTCTGGTGCAGTCTCTCGGACGAGATTCCACCAAGACCTACAACATTGGTATTCCTGTGATGAACGTTTCCTTGGACCGGGAGTCTCCTTTCCATGCTTTCCTTTACGACGACTCTCTGTTGTTATGGGAAGCTCTCGTTAAGAACGCACCCGAGCCCAATGATACGATTTTCCAGCTGTTCCCTGCTGTTACAGACGCGCTGGACAGATCTACGGAGAATCTGTATTTCGTTTTGAAGATTCTGGAGGGCTACGCGCTCCTGTCTCCCGACTACACTGTCCAGAAGCATGGCCACACTCTTCTGAGCATTTTTGGAAAGTATCTGGATATTTTGTCGTTTGATGTGGTCCAGCAGGTAGCTCAGTGCGTGGAGTACATGACCTTCTGTTCCGACCCCACTCAGATGATCCAACTTGCTGTCCAAACTGGCTTTTTCAAGGCCATGGTCAACTACATCATCGACAAGGATCAGAACTCGTCTCCTACAGCCATTGCTGACTTGTTGCAAGTTCTGGCTCGGATGATAATTGCAGCCCCCAACTTCCTCATGGAGGCTGTTCCTGAGCCTGAAGTTCGGTCTGCTGTCATTACTGCCTGGCTGGCCAAGTTCCAGAGTATGTGCAAGCCTCACGAGCGAAAACTGGCTACACTCGGTCTCACAGCTCTGATTTCGTCTGGCGACCCAGTGGTCAAGCAGCACATGAAGGATATTGTGGGCTGTTGGGTGGAGCTCACGGATGAGGTGGCCGAGAATGAGCAGGGAGACTGCAACGTGTACTACAGCGTTTCAGAGTGGGTTGACCCCGATGAGCCTGTTTCCCCCCATACGCAGCGCCAGCAGGACATCAAGAAGAAGGATCCCATCCATACGTATCCCACCAAGGCTTACATTCAGTCATCTTGCCAGAAGGCCAAGGAGACTGTGGGTGATTCCTTCCAGGACTGGTTTTCTGAATGTGGAGGTGTTAATATGGGCACCTTTGGATTGTAAGAACTGTAGATAGGTACGGGTAGGTCGTACACACGGTAGATAGCATAGAAACCACTTAAATATAAAAATACCATCATTATGAGAATACGAAACATGCAGTATAATAAATGGGGGGAGGTATTATAAAATAAGGTTCTCAGGGTTTACATGTTAGTGGGATCAAACTCAAGCCTCGAAATGCTGATATCTACAGGGTCAAAAAGTCGCACAAATGAAATGAATAAAAAAAAATTCCTGAAGGAACAAAATTAGAATGGACGACACCGGAATCGAACCGGGGACCTCGCGCATGCTAAGCGCATGTGATAACCAACTACACCAGACGCCCAAATTTCTTGATTTTTGAGAAAAGGTGGGCTCTGCAAACCTAATTCTACTTAGTCATTTTTTTTTGATTTAAGTAAAAAAAATGGGCCTCCTGTGGCTGCGAGACTCGGGAAGAGGAAAATAGAGGTCCTCCATTGTTAGCTAGTGTTTACATACTAGGCTCAGACAAGAAACGAGCTTTTATAGATATTTGTCGCCCTTGATTAATAAGCACCACATTGACCTTAAATTTGAAAATTTTCATGTCAGCGACATGTCAGTACCGGTACTTGTAGTGAGATCGGTATTAACAATGGCACAGAACAACTAGCAAACTCATTCAATTTAGAATGATCCCAACTTCATGTTAACATCAATTTCGGGCATACAACTGACAGCGGTTGTGTCTCTAAACTTCTCTTATCAAGTTTGTGGGATGTTTTAGATTTACCCGACCTGTATGCTAGTGGGTAATAATAAAATAAGAGGGGTTTTAAAGACGTACCAATCGGATGAAGTCCCTATTGTGCTCATTTTGACACCAGCCGAGCCTTGCTTTAGATTTATCTCATTTCGCTTTCCACGAATACAGCGTCCTATCCAATCTTCCAGTATCAGCTAAAGCCAGCATCAAGGGGTAAAATAGAGAGAGGACACAAAATTACGCGGATCTAAGACAATGGAAAACGTCCCTTATACGCGGGAACAGTATTAGTGTTGTTTGCTTTTATAGATGTTTGTCACTATGTTTTTTTTTTTATTCTAGGAAATTACAAGGGCAATTGTCTGACACTCTTGCATACGTTTTGATTTTGGAGAATTTGCTTTTCTTGCTCGCTTTGTACACTTAGCTTACTTCCAGAGGAGACATACAAACCTAGCAGTGGTCAAAGCCAGTGTACCGTAAAAAATAAAATCCACGTTCATTATCAAAGCACACCGATGGTATAGAGTTGCGTGCCGATCGATTTACAGGGGTGGTCTGTCCAGACGGGAGTGAGGAATGACCATCAGTGATCTTCAGTGCAGGTAACCCCTAGATTCTTAATCTGGCGATACTGGCACGTTTAGATTCTCTCTCTATTGTCGACACAACAGAAGGTCGGCGCTAACATTTGACGGGGTTCATTGTCCAGAGTATATAGTGCAAGGTTTCTGGACGTAAATAATTTGATGCGCTGACCAGCACTGTGGCAGCACATCAGGTAATCTAACGCCACTAAGACATGTTTCGGATATGTGGGCTGGGAAGTACGGGACTATCAAAGGCAACACGTGCAATTCAATTCAGATCAACGTTTGTGTCTGAATCTAGATATTTCAAGATATTATTTTGAATACAGTACAAATCCCCTTAATATACAGTACAGCAGCTACGTCGACGTTGCGTCAAGTTACTGTACTATGGGTTCTGTGTGAATTAACTACAGTCTGTGTATGTCTAAACCAATCTCAGTACATTAATAGCTACTCGTACTGTAGCTATTACTGTACTCGTACTGTGCGATATTGTAATTTTTCTCATGCAAATAAATATTTTATACGTTCATGCCATGATACCGTCTAGGGGGAGAACCATAGGGCTTGAAAGAATGGTCTCCAACCTTGAGATCAACTTCAGTCTTAGGAGAGGCATAGTTGACCATGGAGTTTTCGTCTTCGAACCGTGTGAAAACTGCAGGAAGGCCCTGATGTTTAGGGAGTTCAGGCAGATCTCGTGGCACCGGAGGCAAGTCCCTTGCTCGTAGGGGAGGTCTCACTTCTCGCTCGACTTTGCGTTGGACAAACCGGTAGGTTGGTTTCTTTTTCGGCTGTTGCAGAATATCGGGAATAGGTGCAACGTTGCCAGATTCTGTTCGTGCGTGGCCTGGAGTGGGAGGGGATGGGGAGAATGCGTTAGGGTCGGGAGGGGGCATGGGTGGGTTTTGTGGAGGCATGGGTGGGTTTTGAGGAGGCATGGGTGGGTTTTGAGGAGGCATGGGTGGGTTTTGAGGAGACTGCACAGGCACGGTGGGTGCCTCAAAGGGTCTCACAGGAACGGGGTGGAACAGTTGTGGCTGGTACATGGGTGAGGGTGGCATGTACATGTTCATAGGAGGGGGCTGAGGGTAGTTGTACTCGTCCCAAGGCTGTTGTTGGTAGCCATAGGAAGGGTACATCATGGGTGGAGGCGGAGCAGCTGTGGAGGTTGTTGCAGCAGAAGCTCGTCTAGAACGTCTTTTGGAACTTCGTCGTGACAGATCAGGCATGGGGGAGGGAACATCCGACACACGGGGCGTAGGAGCAGGCGGTGGGGCAACAGGCACAGGGTCGGCCTTCTTTTTGAGCTTCCCACTCACAACCATCCATGCAACGGCAGCAACGGTGGCGACAGCTGCTACAACAGTGGTGTAGAAAATGAAGTTGAAGACATAGTGAATGCCTTTGTGAATGTAGATTTCGAGTAGTGGCCGTCCAACAGTGATAGCTAGTCCCACAACCACAACAGCAGCCGCTAGCAGCAGAGGCGACGACACAAACGTATTGAAGTGTTGCGTCCCTTGTTTCAGCAGTCCCTTTTTGATATCCCCAAATTTGGGCAGTGACGACGCTTTGGTCTTTTTAGTGGATGCGTGAGGGGGAGATGAGGCGGCTGTACCCATTAGTTTGACGTCGGCCTCAACTGGGGGCGTAGGAGGTGCATTAACTGGGACACTTAGTAAAGACGGTAGTGGCTGGAACTCTGACGGGGGCATCATTTCCTTCATATTCATTTTCGGACTGTGGAATTGGGGAGAAGTGACGTAGCTGGCATTTGTCGTTGCAGCACTACCCCTCCTGGGTGGCTGGCTCACAGCTGCAGGAGTGGTCCATGAGTTGTACAGGTCGGTTGCACGCCCAGTGATGGAGCCAAGGAACTGGAAAATCGGCGGGATACTATTACCAGAGGAGTTGGCTGGTGGGGCGGGTGGGGCGGGTGTTTGTGGCCGTATAATGTTGGCCTTTGACAACGGTACAGACTTGTCGCGTTTTCGTCGTCGGCTTTTTAAGGTTTTCGGTGGAGATTTGGGTGTCGTGGGAGAGAGAGGTTGACCTGAAAAATAATCAAAGTCGTCCAGCTCCACGACAGGGACCTCATCTTCGTCAGAGGAATGCATTGAATGACTCGGTTGGCGACGTTGTGTTCTATGTCGCTTTCCCTAATTTTATTCCAACTTTTTTGGCGTTGTGTCGATTTTTCTGTGTCGACAAATTTCTTTTTCCCCCCAGTATTTTGTCTTTCGGGTTGTTGATCAACGGAGTCGCAAATATCGTCTGAGACAGGTCGTGGTAGATGTCGTTTGAATGATGGCTTGCCGAAATCCTCGATCTAGCCTTGTGGGTACAGGCCCTTATATCTAGGTCAGTATGCGCTGTGAAAATATATTATTTGTGCTGCAGCGTAGCTGATAAGGAACCACACATGAGAGGCATGGCCTGCCGCACCAATATGAGACAAGGCTGAAGTGGGGAAGGTTGCAGAAGAGAAATACAGTGCAAGCACCAATGTGACGTGGCAAGCAGAAGCGCGGTACTGTGGCAAGCCTGTTGTATTTATCATTTGCTCACTGTACGTGGGTATTCTGCATGCCTTACACCTAGATCAAACCCCCGCTTGGCGTACAGTGCCGTGGTTGTTAGCTGCTCTTTAGTCTCACTGTAATTGCAGCCCCACTCTGTGCATGCTGCGACCCCTGAAATTCCAAATTCAAATTGATTAAGCACACGATAATACTCACTTCGGGAAGAAAGGTGTTTTTGACAGTACACTGGGAGATGATGTTTATTTATACAAACCCCAAAAGAGAGCGGGTAGGTTTATTATATTCGTCTTCGGTCGTGCCATGCTTTTATCTCTAACCATTGGGACTTCTTAATCCTTTATTCAGCATATTATTTGTCCGGATATTATTTTCCCAAATCAAGGCTACTAAGCCAAACTCTAATAACCACATGACCCATGCATAATTTCCCACACAAAGGCCAGGCTGTATAACTGAGTGTGTCAGAGAGTGCCGGAAATGGGCCCAGTTTGTTGTGAAGTCACATGACTACGATTGGAGACAAAACAGGAAAGTGAACGACCATAGCTGCCAACAGAGTCATCTGCTGACTTTTTTGTGACACACCACTATACATACCGTGGTACCATGCCACATACAACGAACACTTGGGCTAGGGCATTCATGCATCATCCATGTGATCGTGGGTCTGTTTTTTCCTTTTCCGCCCACCATGCATGATGATATGACTCAAGTGCGGGTGCACGTGATGCGTATTTGCTGTACAGTAGCTATCGTACTGTTCATGGGCAAAAGCTGTTTGACATCATTTCGGTACTTCGGGCTTGTGCTCGATTGCCTTTTTAGTTTTGTGGAATAAAATATTGAAAATGTGAAAAAATGCCAAAGAAAAAAAATAGAAATAAATGTGAAAAAATTACTAACCGGGTTGAATTGGCACTGGCCCCATTTGGGCTTCCCTGTATGTGCTTCACATTACTGTTCACCAATAAATATGAAAATGAGAAGTGTTTGGTATCTATTTTCAGAATAGCCCTGGTCGGTGTTTCCTGAAAGTGGTCGTACGGTAATAGTATGCTCATAATATTTTGTCTACGTGCTACGATTACCGGTAATTACTGTACAGTAATTACAGCTCCAGTTGATTTAAGACGTTGAAGTGAGTACCGGCTATCAAGCGAAACAAAGGTATACAGTAAACTCGTACGGTAATTACAGCACAAGTACAGCACAGTACAACATCCGTTCTATTTAATATTCCCATGGTTTACGTGACATGCTGATATCCTTTTTGAGGGCTATAAATCTACGCATCTCTCAGATGACTGCCTGATACCTCGGTCGCAGAGAGTGCATACAGTGGCCACGAAATGTAGACTCTGTGAGGCGTATTTTTTTTTACTTTAAGGGAAATGCATTCAGCTATACTTTGTTATCGTAGTGGGTCGGTTTAGACCACCTGATCCACTTAGTTGTACTGGCACCAGTATGATAGTGTACCAGTGTACAGTAGACAAAATAATAAACCTATTAATGAACTGCACAAGCCCGTATAAGGAGCAGCGGCATCATACCGTTTAATCGACATACACGTGACATTAAAACCAGGACACGATAGACCCTTTGACAGGTAAAATATCGGCAACGTGACGTTGATAATTCTATCTACGCTATTGTAAGACCACAATATACCAAGTCTGGAAGTGTTCCATCGCCTTAAGGTGTTCTGTTGCGTATTTTTGCTCTGATACACTTATTGTAGCACGAGCCCAAATCCGAGGAAAATAATGATAATAACACCGGTATCGGAATGGTACAATACTGTAGCTACAGTAAGATTAGATTGGATGCAGAATGATTATTAGAATGCTGTCGAAACGATGACAGAGACCATGCCAGTACGAGTACAGTACGAGTACGAGTCTCGTACAGTACTATACTAAGGATAAGGCACGCAAAAGCGGCCACATATGAAGTCTTTCATCCTCACATAATGGTCGCCGGGTAATATTGCTTGCTTCATCAATTCAAATACATTTTTATTTTATTTTATTTTATTTTATTTTAAAACACACGCATTAAATTCAGTTTATTTAACTTCGATACGGCAGTGACTGTAGGACACAGGTGTCTTTGCGCCGGACTCGACGACATTATCAAAATTCTCTTGTTTTCGCTGGAAAGAAAATAATTGTTGCCCCGAATGTACTTTCTCAGGATGAGGGTACCTGGTACTAGTAGTGCATTATAAGTTCCCACATTCGAGTTACTGTCCACTTCCACCAGCAAAATAAAATAAACCCCCAAACTTTACGGCGTAATAATAGTAATCAGCCACGACGAATATAAAAGATCAATACAACTACCAATAATTCAAGAAATTTATACACTCAACATATCAAATTGACCGTAATGATGAGATAAACAATATTATACCATTAACTATTCAGGTTGCAGCACAAAAAAGTGACATATCCGAGTGCGGCATTTTCCAAGTGGCCGAACGGTTGTTGAATTCAATTTCCAGTCTTCTTGTCAAGACATGTGAAGAATAGCTTTCATGAAGTCACTTTTTGCTAACAATTAATAATAACTTGCTCCGGATTCGACTTAACGGCTACTATGTTAAAAGGAAACATGCTCCATCACGATATTTTTGTCAATCTAGATCGGCATTGTGCCACTGGATGCACAACTACAATGCACATCGACCAATAACACACATTTCATGATCCGAGAAATATCACTTCTCCAATGCAACTTTTACCACTCCTCCACCTGCACATGCGCAGAACCAATGTTGCATTGGTGCCGCATGCCAAGCCACTGACGCAAGATAAAGCAGGGGAAGGATGTGGGAACAAAGCTTGCAGGGTCCTTTTGAACGGCATCCAGGGCAATAATTTTCACAAACAGGCCCCGTAATTTTGTTACTATTTGGACTTATCAGTGGCTTTCAATTTTAGCAGCTGTTTAAATAAGATTTTTAGGTATTTTAGGTGGAGAAAACTTGCGTGGGGTGAATTCTCAACGGTAACAGATTCAAGAAGAGCCGTTTGCAAGCCAATGAAAGTATTTGAAATGATGCAATTTAAAATGAATATTTTCTTACGAATGTATTTTTCCTAACAGATGAGAATATCAATCAGTATTCCGCACGGCTCAAAATCACGTTAGGTGTGACACCTCAAGGTTTCGATAACGAATATCGGAGCTACTTGCAAACTATAATCAGATCAACCAATGGGTAGAGGGACAGATGTTAGATGGTAAATGGTAGATAATTGATGTTACATTCATTCTGGACGATTGGTGTCTGAATTACAGAGTAGATTACTAATACTGTCGTTAAATCAAGACTTACCCTGCAGCAACGACTAGACCACTTCGTCCGTAACTCGCCAATGGGCCAATGGCTGGACAACGTGCTATTAAGGAATGACCCATCTTTACGAATTAGTATCGATACAAAGATAGTTTGAATAGAGATTTCCTGAGTAGCAATGAAAACCGTGGATATAGATTAGGTCCACACCACCTACTTACCTTCTCTCAACCTCCACAAACCTTCTCCACCCTTCACAGTGCCGTACAAACTATGCTCTCACATCTATATAAATCAACTGAAGAAAGATATATAGAGAACACAACAACTCTTACAATGATCAACTCCTTTGTCAAACTGGCAGCTCTTCTGGCCATTGCCAATGCTGCCCCTGCTACCGCTCCTGCCCCTGCTGCAGGCTCTTCTGGCTCCCCCGGAACCCTGAAGCTGGATTTCAACAAGCATTTCGGGGCTCCAGAGAAGAATTACCCTGAACCAAATGCTCCTTACAACCCTTCTAAGCCTGGCACAAACCCCAAAGCCACCCTAACTAACCGTCTCATCTATTTTGACACCGAGATCACCCTCGGAACTCCTCCCCAGAAGTTCACAGTTGATCTAGATACCGGATCCTCCGATCTCTGGGTAGCAGCTGATGGATCCCCTGGATCTTACAACTCCAACGACTCCTCAACCTACCAGGACTACAAGTCTGGCTTCTCCATCTACTACGGAGACGGCTCCCATGCATCCGGCGACTGGGTTAAGGACACCATCGGATTTGGAGGGGCTTCAGTACCCGAGTTTGTCTTTGCTGCAGCGTCAAATGTGTCTTCTTCAAATCAGATATTTGGAATTGGTTACACTGGAAACGAAGCTTCTTCCTTTCAGGGCGAACAAGAGGGCGAGCTTTTCCACTACGACAACTTCCCCATCCGGCTGGCCAAACAAGGTATTATTAACACCCCCGCCTATTCTCTGTACCTGAACAGCCTCGATTCTCAGTCTGGATCAGTACTCTTCGGTGGTGTCGACACTTCCAAGTTTACAGGTAAGCTGGGAATTCTTCAGACACTCAAGGACCAGAAGTTCGAGAAGACCCCCGCTGAGTTCCTAGTTACTCTGGACTCCGTCGATGTATCGGTAAACGGTAAGTCAACCAATGCTCTTGACAAGACTAGACACGTGCTTCTGGACTCTGGAACCACTCTTACCTATGTGCCCACCGAGACCTACCACACGCTCATTAACGCTCTGGGTCTTCTAGATGATGCCAACTACGGCCCTGGAACCACCAAGGAGCACATTGAAAAACTCAAGTCTGACAAGGGAGTCATCAGCTACGTATTTCAGGGTAAGAAGATTGAAGTGCCTATCAGCCAGCTTTTCATTCTTGCCACTGACAACTTTGGAAACCAGGTCTACCTGAAGCAAAACGGCAAGACTGAGGAGTACTGGCAGTTCCTCATTGCTGACGGGAGCGATGGTTCCAGAAACGATTCTCCCAGCCACATTGGATACATCTTCGGTGATTCCTTCCTTCGATCAGCCTATGTGGTTTATGATATTGGTAGCGACGTGATTGCCCTGGGCCAGGCTGACTACTCCAAGAAGGATGGTGCCATCGAACAGATCAAGGCTGGAAAGGACGGCATCCCTTCTGCCACATCTGCAACTGAAGCCACTTGGTCCATCAACCACCCTATCACCACCTCCGTGACTACTGGACCTGCTGCTAACGCTTTCACCATTTCCCATGCTGTTCCTACTTCGTCTGCTTAAGTTCCACAATCTGGCCCTATTCCAAGTCACTTGATGACTGAAGTTTATAGTTTCTTTAATAAGTGTTTGTTTGGCAGCAGCAAATGTAGACACCAGAAATACAGCATACAGTATATAGCTACACCCACTTTCTATGATTTCACAAAAAACCATTTGCAATTATCTAATCTAAACTCTCTTACCAATAAAGTTGGATATTTTGGCAATTAAGTCGTTGCAAGTGTTGGGTGAGTACCGTTACAGCTGTCATTTACCCGGCCACAGAAATAAATAGCCATTCGGAGGACCGCAAGCTGTCCATTTTTGTCACAGTATGCGATTGATAGTACTGATAGCTAGCTTTAACTGATCCAAGAAGGAAAAATCAATATTGAGCGTGAATGCGATATCCGGAAAGCTGGCTATCAATATTGGTTATCGCGCTGCAGCAGTCCAGAGTTTGCGACGATAATAGTGAATAAATAAATACAATGCAAGTTATATTATCACATGAATCGGTACCGGTACGAGTAGCTGCCGGTACTGGTCCTGTAATTATCATATCGTATGATACCAGAACTGTTACCGAAACGGAAGAGTCCTGACGAGGTTGAGTCTGATCCGGTCATACTGAGTCAACAAGCCTTCTGATTTTAAATACTCGTTCCTGATCCGGATCAATTGAATCTTCCTCCTGTTGGGTTTCATCGGCTTCTTCTTCCCCTCCCTGCTCATTTTCTCCACCCTCCTTATCCTCATCTTCTTCCGACCCCCATCCCTCATTGACTCCCAACCTAGCCTCAAGATACACAATGGAGGTATACGAGACCTTTTTTCGACAGATACTGCATTCTCCATTCAATTTTGTCGCTCGTACACCTGACGATAGCGCAATATACACACAATCTCCACAGTAGATATGACCACAAGGTGTTACACAAAGCTCTTTAGGCGGATCCAAACAGATTGGACATTTCAGATTCCGCAGCTTGTTGTATACTTCGGGGGGTTTTGTCGTGAGACACAGATCATCAGAATCAGCATCTGATCCCACTTCTGACTCTGAGTCTGTGTCATACTCATCCAGATCTATGTGAACTGGCTGTGGGGCTGTTTCAGGCCCACTTTCTGTGCGGCAAGTTTGCTTGGGCGGTAATTCAGGATCTGGCAGTGTCTGTGGCGTTTCAGACATGCTGTGGGTCACTGTCGAATGAGGGTAGCAATCGTTTTGGTGGCAAAGTCAAGGTGCGCAGAATAGAAACCACAAAAATGTCGTGTGGAACCTTTAGGTTCACATACATCACTGATGCATAATCGGGGACAAGCACGAGCGAGCGGGTGGCGATAAGCATAACAGTATCGTACCGGTTGCCTTTTAAACCATTCAATATCCATCATAATCGACAATAATTACCACTCTCACGTTTTTATTCCGGTCTAATTAGCTAGCGGTACTGTGACTTTGTTTTTTATAAAACCTCGAGGTGTTATGGAACTGGGGGGTCATGACTAAACCAGACCTCAGTTCGTCAAACGAACAGATTTCCAACAGCGCACCTCCTTCAATCTGTTTAGATAGGTAATCTGTCAGCATGTCCTGGCTGGTGCTTTAGACAAAGCCTAGGGCTAATACTAGGATATATGTAATATTCCATCATGGTTTATCGGGAGTGTCGGTAACTTGGATCAGACTGTTGAATGTATCTATGAAGCTTTGTAAGAAGGGGCCAATCGGATAATTAATGTCGTTGCATAGTGCTCTGAAGATTTAAAAACACTGGAATTATTCTGTGAGATTCTACAATGCTACCAGCAGTAGAAATCCATTTTATGAACTATCCAAATGGCACCACCTCCGGAAGCGTAGCTGTACCAGTCAACAATCAGTTCGACGGTAAAAGTCTCCTGAATATTGTTATAAATGACAGTATAACCACTCTTTAGTGAAATAACTGGACATCCTTTTGCAGCTATACATGCCAGGATAAACGGCAGTACGCCGCCTTACACCCCCATAGTACGAAAAGGGGTAGTGTCGAGACATATTGCAGAGAGGTAACACCAAATCCATCAGAGCAGCTCACCTACCGATTAGTTGACAATATGTCCAGTCAGCTAAACCAACACAAGGGCTATAGAGGTGTCCGAAGAATTTCCAGCCGTGGAGGTGTGGTATCTGTGTGAGTAGTGAAGGGAAATGACACAACGCATGAGTGGGGATGACACAAACGGGAGTACTTACTACTAAGATCAAAGGCCCAGAGATGAACGACATTGAAGGATGAGAAACCTGTACCCAAGGGGGTACTCGTACCTTGTTCAGTTGGCCTAGTGTTTCTCAGGACGTTTGGTGTTTGGAGTGATGCTTAAGAGAGAAAACGTGACACATACCCATAGACAGGGTTGTTTTTTCTGTATGAGAAAGTACAGTAGCTACACCGCAAACGTATTCTAGTTTAGCCAAACAGCAATAGATGAAGGGGACAGTGAAAGTACCTGTAGTGGACTGAAGAATCCAGCCTCCTTTTTGAGCAAATACGGCTCCCGTCCGATTACCCATAGTCAACGACCGGAAAGCCTAGCTACAGTACTCCCGGTAGTACGTATATTATCCCAAGGGAAAAATTATTAACACCCCCCACCCCCTTGGGAAGCCCCGCTGGCTTTCTGGGGATCAAGGGGGGGCGGCTTCTTGACTGCCTGCTGAGGGCTAGGCAGAAAAACACACGATGCGCCTCCCAATGGGGCTGGACACGGTGACTAACGCCAGCATTAGACGCCTTACAGGGGCCTGTGAAGGTTTTGATGCATTTATTGTTCATTTGTTCCATGCCTCAAAGGTTGTCTTCCTCTCAGATGCCAGCCCCAAAGGTCCAACTCTTGGAACCTTGCAGATATACCTTCTAAATAGACATTAATAGTCATTTTAGACTGCTGAAAATGGATGAATGAACTAGTATTAGTTATTTCAAAGCGGACTCAAATAATGAAACACTTCAAGGTAATATTGGACTTGTTTCAAGGTGTTTTTATTGTGTAAAACTCTATAATCCTTAAGGTTGCGTTTATTGGCAATTAAGTTGATCTAAAAAAAAAACACCACTTAACCTGGCGACACAAAAGAGGGACGTGTCGTGAGAAAAAAGATCACAAAGACTTACAAAGGTCTAAGAGGTCCTCGAAGATTTACAGTAGCAGTACAACGAAAACATTCCCGTGTTCCACCATGTAGTCAAATCCTGGTGTGTCGAAGACTTTGAGGCAAATCCAAATAACCTTTTCACCCCACACTTGCTCGACGTGCCTCATGAGTATACCAATACCATCAAGCAGTATTGTGTGAAGATCCATGATTGCTTCTGAATGAGATGAAGGTGACTATTATGAATGGTCTGTCGTCTATTGACACTGAACCAAGTGAGTCTGAGTCGTGGCGTGACATACAAGAGATGTAATGTCCGTTGATGAGGTACTACAACTGGTGAATGGGAAGGAGTAGATTCTACTTGTTTGATGTGATTGTAGTTTCTTCATGAAACAAAGTCAGGGACTCCTAGAACTGAGGATTACAATATTATCGATTGACAAGTTTGGCACCAATGCTAGCCACTCGTTCTTGCAAATACTTGTTTCGGTAAATATCCATAGATAAGGGTATGTGTCGGTTACACAGAAGAGTATACTTCTCACTGATCAAACACTGGAGTTGGATAAGGTCTGCCACATGGAAAGTTAGAGGCCTCTCGTGAACTGGAGATGCAAAAGCCCAATACAAAAAGCGAATATCCAGTCACCTTTTCCCGCCAATACTCCGCCGGAGGTCTTACTCACTTTTTGGGATAGATACCATTGCAGTATCAAACAGAATATCTGTCTCCTTCACCAGCTTTAGAAGTGGCAGTGTTTAGAGGGTAATCCATGAAGAAAGCATGGGGGGCCAGGTGCCCAGTCTAGTATAGTGTCGAACGATACGAACTGTTATGTGGGTACAATACTCGTACAGTGTTCGGCTTCCCAACGTGTGTGTGGTTGCTTCACGGAACTAGGCGTAGGTCACCGGTCACTAAAGTGATGTAGCCGGATACCCTTCACGTATGTAGAAACTACCGGTACATCGAAAGGATCTTGATAGCGCTCGATGTGAGTGGGTGCTGTACTGTGCGATAGTGCACTGTAGCAATAGCTACACAGTAAGACTGTTTGTTAGATGTGTTCATTTTAATTTTCCTTGTATTTACGTCTCACTATATCCAAGGCGCTTCTGCCACCTTTTGTTCGACAACTGTCTCTACAAATGCATACCCAATAATGTTCTCTACACTATTTATCGACGTTCTAAGGGATATAGTGAGCCCTTCTGGCTGGGTTTTTAGGAGATTTACACTTTCTCACGGGTTTTCCATCTAAAAAATGAGATTTTAACTTTCAAAAGCCGAATTTTAGAAGATTTAGACTTTCCCACGGTTTTTCCATCCAAAAAAAGAGATTTTAACTTTCCAAAGCTGATTTTTAGAAGATTCAAGCTTTTATTTCTTCAGATTTTGCAAATTTTTGAATCCCCAGAAAAAATATTACGCAAAAATGGTTTCTATATTCTTAATCTCCGGCTCACTCTGACCAAAAAGGTCTTTTCTAAAGGTTAATCCCAGCCATGACGTTTTTTCATCTTTTCCACCACTATAGCGACCTCCAAACTTTGACGTGTGCTTAGTAAGTGCGGCTCTTGGAAGTATATTACAGTGTAGTATCGTACAATAGCTTAGTAATTTGCACGAGGTTAGGCTTGGAAGCAACAGCTGTTCTTCGAAATCAGTTCACCCCATAACCAATACATTACAGTAGAAGGATCACAAGACAACCTTCAGCATTATATACACTGAAGATTCTCATCTCTACTTTTTTTCCACATATTTATACCCGAATAATGCCTAGAATCCATACTGGGGTCACCCTTAGAAGGTTCACCCTCGGACCTTTCTCATTTCCAAGTTGAGCTTGTAACTCAACAACATGTGCTAGCAGCTCTCGGATTACTCGTACCCTCGGACTACTAACATCTCCAGCGGTTATAGGCTAATAGATTATGTGATTATGGAAAAATGGGTTCTCTATAGGTTTGCCCCACGGTGTCCGCCTTTGGCCTTGTGAGTTTCCCCTGAGTACAAAAGTTACTTTGAAGCTTAATCGAATGTATGTTGGGGCATACTTCAGTGACTTTTGAAGCACGCTTCAAGTTAGTATGGGCCTTTATAGATAGCTAAGGCGGCGCTTGGGGGACATGTAAGGGCTGGATTGTTTAGAAGCTGCCCTTTCTTACATTGATCTCTATAGAATAACCACAGGGGCAGATACAAATGCTGCTGTTTTGACATAGCTGCGCCCCCTTTCACTTTCCGCTCCTGTCAAGTTGTGAGCGCACAGAATCTGTAATTTTGAGAATGACAGGCATGACAGGAAAGACTCCTGTGTTAACCAATCGCCACACCCGCAGGGTACGGTGGTTTCCAATTTAGGAATTCATTTAATGATTTCCAACGATAAAGACGTTGTCGTGCTATTTACCATCATTCCTTTCAGGCCCCCCAGCGTGACCCGATAAGGCGATAGCTCTTTAAAGTTTTAAGCTAATGCCGACGTAAGTTCCTGTAGCTACCAGGGGTTGTAGTGACGGGCACTCGTGTCGGTGAACGTGTTCATTAGAATGTTGAGAAGACGTATGGGTATCTGGTAAGAATCATTAATGGAATTTTTTAATTGAATAGATATATACATCTACTACCAGTACTCGTTACAACAGTATCCGCCACTCTGGCCTGAGAACTTAAGATCGGCTTAGAGTTTCGGAGTCGAGAGCTTCTTTGGGGCTGGTAACACTTTGGGGCTGAACACTTTGGGGCTGAACACTTGGGCTGTTAGGGTGGAACAACGGAACTGATAACTTCGGACTTTTGGAAATTCGCCACCGGGTACGTACGATACTCGTACGATACGGCACACATTATAGGTGCATGCCTCGTAATATGCACGTTGCGCCCAGGCTTCCTACAGCTTGGGTATGACATTAGTCCCACCGGGGATGTATCAGGAGTTCTTTGTCTGTAGTATACGTGCTGTTTGCATGTGCATATTGTGGTCTACGTGTGGTCGTGTGGTCGCGTGGTCTACGTGTGGTCTACGTGTTGTCAACGTGTGGTCTATTAAGTGTCTTCGGGGACGCATCAGCCCCTATATAACCCCCCATTCAATTGACACCACTCAACGTGCTTCCATTTTTATATACAGCGGCCATCACCTAATAGTTTGTATCACTACTCGTATCCAGTATTGAGATGCAAATTCATATTACCGCTTGGTGCTGGTATTAGGACACGTGGTGAGAGGACCAACAGCATACACGATTACTGTAGTGACTCACATCTAGAACATCCACCGGCCCTTGTAGACGGTATAGTGCTGACGACTGTCCGATTGAGAGATGGTGGGTGTCCTCAGGTAGAAACTAGTGAGATGAATGGCAAGCCGTGCAAAAGGTATGGGGCGTTACAGTAAACTGGCACTACCAATGACATCGGCTTCTGTGTGGAGTAGCCTGTGAAAAAGTATAGCCCTGACTTTGTGCGACGGTGTAGCCAAACAACGAATCAGACACACAGACCCCTCCAACCAAGTGGTGGCAACAAGCTCTAACAATGTGGCTTAGCAGAATCGTCATCCGATTAACAAGGTGCTCCATAGCTCAGGCAATTAATCACAACAGATAATACTCACAGGTGGGGTTGTAGTGACACCAGTGGTTTAATACCATGATGTTTTGTGTGGTGGTGGTGGCTGCATGGCAAAAGTGGTGGTGGTGGTTGAAGAGGATCAAGAGCTTACAAAGAGAAATAGGGGTAATGGATAAATTAGGAGCTCTATATACTGACGTATATAACTACGGTGGTTAATATAAAAGAGAAAGACTTGGTGATTCCTGTTAGGTCCGAGTATCAGTTGTTTGAAATAAATATTTTAATGAATTGTTTCGAATTTGTTTGATATTTATTCTATCCATAAGCTCCTAGAGATTGTTGCCATGGCAATGGTGTCGAAACCTCGTGCATTATCTTACGTACACTTGGTATCGGTAGCTTGAACTTGATCTGGACAATGTTAATATGAATATCTGGTCGGTAATTTTGCCTATTTGCTAGCTTGAGTACTGGGTATCAGTACCGGTACGTTTCTTTTATTGAATCGACAGGTTTCGTAATACCGATTGTGAAAAACAGGGGGGCCGTCATATCCTAATGTTTACGTGTCACTAAAACAAACAGACAGGAAGCTGTAAATACTACGGACGAGACTGGTCGTATTGATAGCAACTCCCTAGCGCCTTGCTTGTCGTCAGTATTTGTAGAATAATGGCCGTTACAACGTATAGACGAACCAATGATACATCTAGCTTCTTTAGCATGATAATTAAAGGGATATACCAGGTAGCTAGTGGTCAAGTCTCAATATCGTGGTATTCGGACACCCTAGAGGACTTTTGCTTCTTTCCAAGTATCACTAGCCTGCCCGACCATCGAGACTGCAGTACGGGTACGATATAAGAGTGTCTAGGGCATCAAAGCGAGTCGTAAACGATTTACTAATATACTATTGTAGGAAGCCGAAAAAACATCGATATCTGAACGTGATTGTGTACAAGCATCAGGTCGGTGCACTATACGCACAGTAGCCTGAGTCGCCCGGTTTATACCCACGAGGACCCCAAAACTGGCAAATATAGCATACTAAATGTGTGAGTACCCGTTCGTAACACGCAGCCATACTCTTAGAGGTCTGGAATCTCTTTAGAACCTCTTGGAATGTTCTTTCGCCACTTGCTGTCAAAAATTCTGCACATGACCTGTCAAACCCCTATCCGTACTGAAAGGTACTGTGGCGGTATGAGGCATGCACAATATAGACCGCACGAGTTCTACTACATCGATAGTATTGTACGTGTACTGGATCCCACTCTATTGTCACCATCCGAACAAGATATTGGCCCAGTCTATCGCTGAATTAGTGGCAACTGTTCAACGAGGCCAATGCAGCAGACTCTACTAGTGTGTCCTCCATAATAGACAGTCCTGGACTACAGGGGGACCTGACTCACAGTGGTAACAGTAGAGAGGGCTTTTAATTTGATTATTTGGCCGTTCAAGTCGCTGAGCCGGGTATAACCCCCAACACCCAGCTGTTATCTGTTCGATGATTCCCCTAGAATGTAGCACTCGAGGTAGATGGAGGCTTTGAATGAGATGGAAATTACCCACAATAGCCCACGTATCCCTCCAATTCAAAATTCAATTATAAGCCTGGATTACAGAACCGTTTCCAGTGTCGTGAGCACGCTTTGTCGTGGAACCTAAAAACATCACCACCTCCTCAATGTCGTGATGATTTCGAACGGCGAGATCATGGATTTCCTGGATTCAAAAGAGAGCAGAAAGATTGAAACTGGTTTCTGCTACTTTAATTAGTTTGTTTCACAGTGTTAGCGCACAATAATTAGTCAAAGCTGGAAAACTGGATACATCTTGAAAACGAACATGCTCACCCCACTTTACACACACAAGTTGTCTATAGGTTCTGTGCCCTATTTGTCTGGGGCCCCCTTATGAATTAAGCGCGAACCTTAAGTGGAAAAAATAAACAAACAACCCCCGCCGAATCACAGAACACAAACCCGACACAAAGTGTTATACATTCAGTTCCTCCTATTCCAAGTCTTTCTTCTACCTGCACTTGTACCTCCCACAACACAGCGCAACTCTGGGGACAATTACGACCGCCACGTGACCTCATTACGCTATGATGATTCAAACACCAATGTGCTCAGCCCCCTGAGGGGTCATGTCATGTTTCATGTCACTCCCACGTGTCACCACCCTTACGCGTGCCGTCAGGGGCCACAGGTGACTCGTGACCGCAGACGACGCTGTGGACTACACGCCAGCCGCAGACAACCGCTACTGATGGACCCTCTGCCGCCCTCCAGCACTGATTACTACGCGTCTACCTTGCCGACGCGTCACCGTCAACGTTTGTGCTTGTGTCTGAGTCAAGCAGTCGACGTCTACACGTCAAATGCCATGGTTTACGCGTGACTTTGCCAGCTCAAGGTCTACGCGTGCGGCTACGTCAACTTCACCGCCCACGCCCGTTCCTTCGCCCGCTATCTACGCGTTCGCCTTTGTCACGCCTCCGCCTATAACACGCTACTACTTCGTACGCGCCAGAGTCAACGCCAGTCAGTCAATGGCAACGTCGTCACGCATTCCTTCCTCCGTCAACTCAACGCCAGCGTCTACGTGTGTCTTCGCCAAGCAGGGTCAGCGTCTACCATGGTACACGTGACTTCGTCAAGCTCAATGTGCTCAAACGGCGTCATCGTACTGTAGCGCGTCTTGGTCGCCAAACAGCTGCAACGTCAACGCGCCAGTACTCGTAATGATCCGTCTCCGCTCTGTCGTTGCGACACAGATGCTACGGACCAGAGCGCCATTGTCCGTCATGAGCAGCTTGGACCTACGCCATAGTTACTGCTTGTCAACACTGGCCTTCTGAAAAGAGTGAGTATTCTACCAACCCCAGACACTGCACCGCGTCAATGCG